>CM059976.1:61984753-62482222 GCA_030490835.1 Annona cherimola | reverse complement strand
ACGCTTGTATGATCCTTTGGTCATTTAAAAGAAATCTTCATTTAAATTGGTTATTAGTTGGCCTTCCTTAAATCCGTTTCAAAATATTTTAATAAATCATTTTAAATTCATTCGATAAAACAAAATACTATTTTGGAAATCAAAACTTTTCCTTTTCCATTATAATGCAACCATTTCCATCTTTCTCTTCATTTATAAGGATTTGCTTATGATAAAGCAATTCCCACATACTTTAACATTTCTTCTTACTTCCATATGAATTTGCTTATAATAAAGCAAATTTGACATATTCCATAGTTGCACTATATAAAAATCATTTTCAAAAGTTTGCTTGCTTACCTTTGCTTTGCTTTAATCCGACTCCTTTATCCTTTCCTTTCCTTTTCCTATACAAGTGAAAAGGATATACATACTTTATCATGCATATTTTATATTTATTTATGACCTTATTTTCCACCATAAATTTTTTTATAGAGGTTATCCTTAAAAATGCGTGATCATCATTTTCTTATATGGGTTTTTATCCATAAATCCTTAAAAAATTCAATCCATATATCCTCATAAAATATAAAAAAAAATCTAAAATTTTCTCCAAAATCACGCTGTTTACTGTAGCAAATCGCTGTAGCAGGTTACTGTTCTTCCGAGGTTACTGTTCACAGAGACGTGGTTACTGTTCATGGGTTCAAAAATTTGATATTTTTTCCAAAAATAAAAAATATCATGACATACCTCATGCCTATTATATCATAGGAAATTTCATACATTTTGAATTTATCATCATTTACTTGGCCAAAAAAATCATTTTCTCCATATACTAAAAATCAACATAAATTCACTTAAGCGTAATCCTTAATTCCAAAAATCATGAAATTAATATATCATTATTTCAACATCATATTTATCATAATAATACATCCCAAATCATCATTTATCAATTTTGGAGCATTATTTTCATATATCATATGCTATCTTCCCAAATAGCCTATCTTTGCTCCAAATTTTTGATGTTTTGGCATAACTCCATTTAAATATTATATCTATACTTATTTTCTCATGCTTGGGCATTATATAAGCATGGTTTTACCCTACTTAACATCCAAAACAAGTTTGGGAAGAATCCCCTTACCTGAAGTAGAAAAACTCCCCTTCTACTTGGCCCTTCTCTCTCAAATCTTCTCTCCTTCTTTCTTTCAAGGCCAAAACGTGTTTTGGATGGCTTGGGAACTTGGAATTGCTCAAGTGGATCTGGGATTGTGCTTTTGGACGTTCACCCCATGCCCCTATTTATACTTTTTTGATTTTTCATTAAATTGCAATTTACCCCCTTGCTTGAGGTGTAAATTTGCAAATGTGTTTTTTTATAATTTCCAAAAGGTGCCTTGAGCCAAGAGCAGCCACCCTAGGCCTGCTACAGCAGCCCTATTTTTATCCTATTTTTTTAATTTTAAAATTAATTATTTTTAAGCAACTTAATCTCAACCCTTGATTAATGATAAAATTGATTTGTGACCATTGGATCATGACCCCAAAAGTCAGCAACCCCCTTGCACGTCCCTGCCATGCTGCATTTGCATTTAATTTTATTTTTTTAATTATTTACTTTATTAAAAAGTCAAAGTATATTTAATAAAAAGTTAAGTTACTTTTTCAACATCTATTTGACACTTCATCTTGGCCATTAATTTGTGAGTTTCATCACATCTTATACCATCCATCATGTTCATCATGTATTTTTAACCATCCATAAAAAATTTCATCTAATTCCGACACCCAGATTGCAATTTATGAATTTTTTTCTATTTTTCCACAAAAATCCAAATTTGGATTAGAATATCCAAAAGAATTGCTATTTTGTCTTGTAGTGATTAATTCTCGTTTTTACTTTTTGTGATTAGGTTAATCAAGTGATTAACTCTTAATCTCATATCTTAATCCACAATTACTATGCACATTTACTATTCACGTGCACTATTCACGTGCGTCACATTCTTAATTGCATTATTTTAACCTCTAGTACACATTTGTAAAATATAACATATTTCGTAAATTTTATTTACCATAAAATCAGTACAGGGATCTAGGGTTTACAACCCTAGGTTTACATGTGCTATTCTAGGATTGCGGGCTTCACATCAAAGTCAACTCAACAAGTTCTTCTCTACGCCAAAACTTCATCTACACAACAGTAACTTGTAGATTCTTTTTATTATTATTGTGGTATTGAACTTGATTTAGTTAGAGTAACTAAGATCAAGTGTAAGCAAAGTAGTGTGTGATTGGAGTGGAACTCATCACCTACTGTTGCTGTGATTTGTTGATGCCCCCTAGAGCTGGAATCTAGAAGAGAGCAGTGGCTCTAGTTGTATTTGTGAGATACAATAGTGGAACCCAAGTCACAAGGAGTGTGAGCTTGGAAGAGTGGAGTAGGGAGGTTGCTTGAACCACTATAAAATCTTGTATGTTTAATTTATATTTCTGCTCTCTACATTATATTGTTTTCCATTTCGTTTCTTCATAAAGGGGAACAGATTAATCCGGGATAAAGTTTCTGTTTAAGTTATAAATTTTTAAATACCCAATTCACCCCTCCCCTCTTGGGTAATTGCCATTAACTCGGGACCAACAGTATCCTCTATATTATTTGTTGGAGGTGAGTTTTCAACGAAGTAAGCAATGATGTTTGAGTTATAAGTTTATTTCATTCATTCTTATATTTGAGTGACTAACATTGTATTTATTTATTTATTTATTTCAAAATATATAGCAGTTTTTTGACATCAAGGAAATGGACTCCGAACCTATGATGAAATGATTATAAGACTAATTTTCAGGAGGATGCAATCACTTCTACAAATATTTTCATATTCACTTTCAATAAAGGAAGAAAAGGGGCCTTAATCCTAAATTCCATCCATATCAACATGTGAAAGAACAAGACTAGATTTATCTTTATGAACTATTTGGGGTTAGACTCATATAATGTATGTTTTATCCAAAAATATTTACCTTTAAAATGATACATCTAAATTATATAGGCAGATCATTTTACATATCCTTTTGACGCAGAAACGCTCTACTTGAAATAGTATAAATTGTTTCATTCTACAATATATATATTGTATGGGATGCTAGCCTTTTATGGTTGCTCTCGATGAGAAAGTAAGGCTCCAATAAATGGAAGACTTATCTTTGTGTAATTAACTATTTCTATATGATATATTATCTTTTATACTTACGATGAGATAAGATAAAGTTGGTGACCTTTTAATGTCAACATGGTGGATCTGTATGCTAAAACATATAAAAAAAGCAATGGGAATTTTATCAATGAGCATGCAGATGAGAAATATGTAAGCGATATCTTCTTCACTTCTTTGGCATTTCAAACTTATTTGCTAAAAAGCTAACGATCCTAAATATGTCAATCTACATTAATTTTCCCACTTATATACACAACTATAGCCACAACCTTTAATTCAAGTATTTTATCATTAAATTCATGACTAAATAGAGTAATGTTTACAACTAAGTTGGACTAACTCAATATAAAATACATTTGTGTGTGTGAGTTCAGCTTCAAATGGTAGATAAATTAAATAAAACTTAGGAGGAAGAACCTCTAAGTCAAAGTAAAA
Organism: Annona cherimola; assembly: GCA_030490835.1. NCBI lineage: Eukaryota > Viridiplantae > Streptophyta > Magnoliopsida > Magnoliales > Annonaceae > Annona > Annona cherimola. The sequence continues at coordinate 62,478,584 of CM059976.1, read as the reverse complement.
TTTATGAGGAATTCATGGGTAGAAAATTTGGTGTTTCAAAAGGATTGGATTTAGGACAAAAATTCAAAAAATCTGCATCACATGGCAAATAATAGAGCCAAAGTATAAGACCTACAAAAGATAATATCCTGGGAAGGCTCTAAGATGATTGAGCAAGACTCCAAGATCATGTCATAGGATGAAAAATTGTTGCATAAGAAGGGATAATCAATGACATGTATAAATTAATGGATTTAATGAAGCAAACTTTTTTTTAGAATACGAGAGTTCCTCTTTCACCCCCGATTTTGAAAGTATGAATAAGCTAGTATCTATGACTTGGTATAACAACAATCATTATATTTACCTTGGTAATCCTATTCTTTGTGTACTTTCTAGGATTATGATTGATGACAGCATGTTGCTACTTTTTGGAGCCTATAACTTTTTGAAAGCATCATGGTCAACCTCGTACATACCTTTAATTTTACAAGTTGGAATACATTGCATGAGATTGATGGAGGCAACTACTTTTTACAAGAATGGTAAAGCCTAAATGTAAACAAAGCTACCCATTTTGAAGTTGTTTTCAAGTACTTGTCCATGAATATTTTGTGTTATAAAGCGGATGACAAAGCACTTAAATTCTCATTATGTGATTAGGTACGACTTTTCCATTCTTACGTTTACTTGACACTCATCACATTAATACAATATTGAAAATAATATCACTAATGTATTTGCATATGTAAATAATTATGCCATAGTTTATCTTTTTAGTTTGCTTTTGTTAAACCTGGACCCAAGTAAGGTTTATTTATATGCAATTGGAATATAAATATGAATCAAGTATAATTTAGTGGAATTATGAATGATTTCCTTTACAATGTTGATGATTTATTACAATTAGGGTAAATAATTATGAATGATCAATATAAGCCGATATGGGTCAATGTGATTAAAGAGGCTTAATAAGAATTAAGGAATGTTGATATATTAAGGATAATTACCTCATATATTATGGTTTAATTAATGTAGATTATGATGTTAATTATAGAGTTAAGGTAGCAAACGCTAGAAAATGCGTAACTCGACGTCGGAAAGGCGGATTAAGATGAAAATTGAAAGGTAAGCACATAATTTTATGTTTAATCTTATTTAAATGATGGATTATGAAAATAAGGATGAAATTAGGGTGAAAATTGATCATCACCGTCCAAAAAATCAAATGGTCATAACTTGAGCTAGAAAAGTCGGATTGAGATGAAATTTGAAATGGACGGTTAAAATTATGAGATTAAGGTTATAAAAGGATTTGATCAAGATAATAATTCTAAGATTAAGGGTGCATGAAATTGGGATCAACTCTTTTGACTTTTGCACCAAAAAGTTATTAGCATTTATGTTAAAGTTGAATAAAATAATTAAATGAATAAAGTCAAAAATGAGGTGTCAAAAGGAGATAATGACACATGGATTTTATGGATTATTTAAAATGATAAAATCCATGATAAAATCAAGTGCTTAATGCCATGATTTAATGGTTAATGGATTAGCTCAAAGGAGCTTGAAAAGGTGGCCATACATGTGGACGATCAAGGGGCCATATACTTGATTTTTTTAATTTTTAAAAAATACAAAATGTGTATTTAAATGACCTAGTCATCTAGGGGGAGATGTGGACAATATTTGGGTTGATTTTTATGCCAATAAAATGCCAAAAAGTCCATGATACGTGGACCCCACCAAGTGGACAGCATTATGGAGCAAGAGAGAGATCACAGTAAAGGCAGCTTTTTGGATTTTTTATTAATTTTTTAATTGCTAATTTAACTCCTAAATGAGGTCCTAACTAGGATAATTAAATACTCATTAATTAAAGTGAAAATTAGGTGTGAAAAATGGCACAAAAGTGGCTGCAATTGACGTTGAATTTCAAGAGATGAAATGGACAGCTTGGAAAAGTGGACGTCCAAGGCAGAAATGTGATTTATTATTATTATTTTTAATAAGATAAATTGACCCTAAGTAGCCTATTAGCTAGGGTGGTTAATTATCCATTAATTAAAGTAAAAATTCGGTGGAAAAAAGGTGCAAAGTGCTGTTGAAATGGACATCCAAACAAGGGGCAGATTTGTGTCCATTAATGAATGAATTTTTGACGATTTTTTAAAGATAATTACATAATTTAGTTGGCCCATATTTTTCCATGTCAGAAATAGGGGATAAGCATGTCTTAATCATGTTTAATTGTTGTGGCAAGTGGAACCCACAAAGGTGGAAAATTCCAGCTTATGCATAGGTGAACGTCCATATGGGTAGGATAGAGAAAGAGAAAAATCAAATGGAAAAAAAATAATATCCAAGCAGGAAATGCACGTTCCATGTTCCAGCAGCTTGAGGAGGAGAAAAAAAAGAGGAAAAGAGAAGGAAAATGGGAAGAAATAAGAGAAACCAAGCTAGGAAAAATGAAATCCAAGTTGATTCAATTCCAAGCAAGTATACCCTTCGATTATGGGTTGAAAATTATAACCGAAATTTTCTTAAATCCTATGTGATGTTTCTGTTTTGATGTTTAATCATGATTATATAATTATTCATGATTAAATTAATTATATAAGTTGATTTATAAAGTTTAATTTGGGGATTAATCAACCCATATCATCTAATCTACACTTATGTGTAGTAAATCTGAACTAGGAAAGCAAAATATGGAAGAAACATCAAATGAATGCATTTTGTCATGAAAATTTTTTAAAAGACTCATGATGAGGTTATTAAGGAACAACCCAATTTTCAGCTTAAAAGAGTAAGCATGTTGGAAATTAAAAATCTAAGAAAATCAACCTGAACAGTGTTGAACAGGTGTCAGGATCAGCTGCACCAAATGATTTTTAATAATTTTTATACAAGGAATTTTTGGCTGAAAATTTTACAGGATATATAAGACATATTGAGGATCACACGAAAAAAAATAAAAATTAGGTTTTTATGGGTATAAATATACCCCATAATTCACATGATTAGGGCTGACCCTAAACTCACAACACTGTCCATTACAGTGAAAATGACAAAATAAATATATAATGTTAATATTTCATGATGAAATATTTATGATGGTTAATTCATATATTTATTGATATATGATAGAAATTTTAGAATTAAATACCTTGATTTGTTTATAAATCAAGATTTAGAGAAATCAGTATGCCTGATTTCAGCATATGTGGACAGTTTGAGGAACAAATCAAAAAGAAATATGAAACCTATGTAGAAATGATCCAAATTGATATATATGTTAGGCAAGAGTGTAGTAAAGGATTATGGATAGCAAGGGTGATTAATGATTGATATGTATAGGATATGTTAATAAGTATAAATAACCGACTTGAAAGACAAGTGGGTTAAGCTAGTCCAAATTAATTTATGTAGGTTGAAAAACCTAAGAGATTTATGTATTTGAAGTTGATGTGAATAAATGAAATATTATTTTCATTTATCTAGGCAAAGGCAAGAAAAAGAATAGAAGAAAAGGATTATGGCGATCTCAGGTAAGCAAGCGAACTTTTCAAATTATGAATTTTTCTTTATATGTTGAAATGATGATTATGTCAATGTTTTATGATCATGTTTTAATGAATGGGAAATCATAGGTTTTGAAAATAATAGCTTTAATGAAAAGCCACAAGTTTTGAAAATGACGGCTTTAATGAAAGTCTTAAGTGTTGGAAAAGGATGGCTTTAAGGAAAAGCCTCAAAGTTTATTTCATGGGAAGCAAACAATGTTTTTCTAAGATAAATGTTTTATCACAAGTATTGTCATGGATTGACAATGCTTTATGTTAATGGAACTGAGAAATTTGCTTATGTGTAAGCAAGTTCTCCATGATGTTAATTTTAACGGATTTTATATTTTATGCCGATGATTTTAAGAATTTCCTTTCAATTAAGCAAATTCTTTATGATGTTGTTTTCAAAAGGACTTTATAAGAAAAAAAAAATTTCCCTTTTTCACAAAGAAATATTATCAGATAAATTTTGAATTTTCTTATGATGTTTTATGATAAATGATTAAGCTTATAAAAGAAATAGATTAATTTTCTATGTCAAAATATTTAATTATAAATGATAATTTGGACATAGCCCGTATATTTTGAAATGATATTCGAAAAGTTTTGATTTTCTTTAGACAAGGAAATCTATGTTGAAAATGTTTTGAAAAATATTTATATGGATGTGTTGAAGTGGATTTAAGGATGACTAACTTCTTATGTTGATTTCATAAAATGGTTTGATTTCGGGTTGCTAAAGGGTATGCAAAAGGGTATGCAAGCCACTTGTTTGTATAGATGTATGGATGTAAAATGTGATGATTTAGTCAAGGAGACTTTTATTGTAGAAAAGTATGATGAGATGTTATAAATGAAATATGAAATGTATTACAAGTGTATCACCACTTGTTTGATGAATGACGTGAAATGTAAAGATATGAACGATGATGAACCAAAAAAAATTGGACGAGTTCCAATTAAGAAACCGCCGCGTGATCAGGGCAATAATCCTGATTCACATTTACCAATCGATAAGGTCTTGAGGTAAGGAAGTGACGTCTCGGTTTGGGGCGCCACATCTTTGTAATTATATCCATTTTTCTATGTTGTTCAATATTCAACATGAGTCTCAATAATCACAATCTTCAAATTTTGTTGTTGCTATTGGTACTAAAGAATTGTTACATATAACCTTAAAATTCTTATACTAGTAAATTATATTGGCTTTATAAGTTCATTGCTCTACATAGGAGCAAATGGAACATATCTTATGTTACTTGACTTATAGTGGAATGTTTGCACATTATTACAGAAGAAGATGAGAAATTACAGCCACAATTTCAAAAGCATTGAAATACACACAAGTTGATGCACAGTTAAGTAAGAAGATGATGTACATTGAAATAAATGAAAAGATTCAATGAGAATTATTAAAAATATTTGTTTCTTATTATATTTGTATATTGGCCTTATGTTTAGTTAATATATTTTTCAATACAGGTACTAAATTGAATTACATTGATGGAAGGAAAATTTTCATAATGAAGTGCTCTTAAGTATCTACATGGACAAACACTTGGAGCAAAGGCATTGTGATATGTTAGGGGTGTGAAACCCTAACCCAAGTAGGCCATATGTATGCATTGGACATGTATTTGATGATTAATTATGAAGGAATTTCATGATTTTTACTAATTATGGTAATTAGGGTTATGGGTTAACATTAATGATGTGATTAATGATTTTGAGCCTAAATGAGGCTATATGTTAAAAATGAATTATTGTGATTTAAATGTGCAATTATGGCATGAAAAATCATTTTTCATGATTTAAAATGAATTATGGAAATAAAGATGGAAATTGTTAAGTGTGAAGGAGAATGTTGGAAAATTCATAACTCAACGCCTAAAAGGCGGATTCAAGTGAAATTTGGAAAAAAAATTATTAATATTAGGCTTGGTATTATGGAAGAAAAATATTATAAAAATTCTTGCTGAAATGAGAATTTTCAATTTTTAAGTCTAAGTTCATTTCAACCGTTAACTTTAAACGGCTATATCGGGAGCTAGAAAACTCGGATTGAGTTGAAATTTGAAATGGTTGAATGAAATGGTTGAATGAAATGGTGAGATAATTATTTTGAATGGATTGGATTATGCATGAAATATTGAGAAAGTTCCTGCAATGAAAAAGGTAAGCAAGTTTGACCCATGCACCTCAAAAGCACCAAAGCATTTATGAGGGAGTACCATACTTGAGTACATGAGACAAAAGGTAGGGTGAGGTGTCCATTGCAGGGATTTTGGATGGGATTTATGCATTTAAATAATTTTCAAAATTCCATGAATTATCTAACCCATTTAATGCTCAAAATCATGGAGCTATGGAAGCCTAGCTTAGGTGGCAATGGCATGGACGATCAAGGGCAAAGGGGGTTGCCCATTTGAGTTTTTGATTTTTTTTAAAATACCATATGTTGCTGGGATAAATGTGCATGAATTACGCAACCTATAATGAAGGGTTTCAGAAATTAAAAAAATGCAAAAAGGAGGATATACACTGCTGAACTGTAGATTGTAGTGGGAGTGAATTGAGGTGCAGAAAAATGGCAATTTCAGCTATTTTAATAATTTTTTTTAGTGCCAAATTTATGGAAGAATTAAAGGGTAATTAGGATTATGAATTAACCATGTTTTGGTAATTTTTTAAAAATCTCAAAACTGCAGGAAATTCAGCAGCAAGTGACGTGCAAAATTCATGGACAGCATTGACGTGTTTTGATGCAGATTTTGTAATTTGTAAAAAAAGTAAAAGTTTCCATTTTACTTGGTCCATATTTATCCAACTCATAAAGTAGATAGAGGAGCATTGAATGAGTGTGGAATTGCAGCAAAATGTGGGCCCCACTGCTGGAAATTCCAACAACAAGTATAGCATTGCACGTAGAGATGAAATGAAGAAGTGGAAAATGTTCTAAGTGCTGAAAACGTGCCAAGGGAACCAGCTGCACTTCATGAAAATTCCCCAGCAACTAGAGAGGAAAACCAAGGAAAAAGGAAGGAGAAATTGAAGGATAAATCATCTCAAAAGATTAGAAGTGGATCTACTACAAATCCAAGTAAGTATGGGATGATTTTGGGTTGTGTAATTTGAGTTTTTAAACTCAAAACTTGGAAATGAAAAGCATGCTTAATGAATCTGTAAAATGATGTTTTAACATTCCTTTGCATGAATATGGATTGAGTATTAAGATTTAAGCATGAATTTTTAAAGTTAAGTTCATGAAAATGGAGTTAAGTATGCATAAGGGATGAAAAATGCAAGTTGTTTGATTCTAATTCTTCAAGATAAGCTGCTGTGTTAAATTTATGTTTTGATTAGCTATGAATCATATATTTATGCCAAATACATGAGGGTTTATGCTTAAGTAATGAGATTTTGAAGTTATGGAATGCTAAGTATGAATTTTTGACCTAAATACGTAATTTTTGGGTTGAAAATGATATGGAAATGAACTTGCATGTTTTATGTGTGTTATGTAGGGTAAAATACCCTAAGTTAAGGTGTGATGGATATCCAAAAGATTTGGGATAAATAAACCCTAAATCTGATTTTTAGGAATTTTTGAAGTAATGCATGTATGGAGTGAAAACGGGTCTCAAAACGTGTGGATTACCCGCTGTTTTGAGAAATGAAAATGAATGAATATTAAATATGTGTTAAAACCTAGAAAATGGGTTGATAAAATGGAATTAAATTCTGGAAAATTCGGAATTTTAGGGTTGCCCATAGTTATGTGTCAAAAGACACGTTAAACGGGTGGAAAACGGGTTCCAAAATTGCTGTTATGGGAACCTATGAAGAATGGATTTTAAACCCCATGAAAATAACCCAAGAAAGGTGGTATTAAAGGGTAATTAAACCTCTGGAAAATAGGGTAAATTTCTGAGTTACGAAATTTTAATAAATGCATTATGTTTAAGTGTTAAACGTGCTTATATGAAAAAATAACGGTAAACGGGTGATGAATGACTTATGAAAAATGGTTTTATGCACAAATGCATGAAAATGAGAGGAATTCCATGTTTATGGATCTTTTTGAAATGATATATTATTAATCCAAACTTTTGGATTTAAATTATGAAGCTAAGGCAATGCAATGTACGTAGAAGAAACACCCGTATGTGTATTTTTGGAAAACATTGGGAAAAATTGCAAAGTAAAGCTATGAATGATGCATATGGAATGAATTTTTATGACATTGGAATGAATACTCTAATTTTAGGGTTATGTGCATGTTATATGTATATGCTACAATGTATGATAGTCAAATGTGTGAAAACGGTGCTAATATGTACAAATTAAGCCATATATGTGTATGATGAATTATGAAGTAAAATAAATGTGTGTTTATGGAATGGGTTGGAAAACTAAGCAAAATATAAGAAAAGGAAATGTATGAAAAAATTCATACCATTTTTATGTAGGCAAAGGCAAAGAGAAAGTAGCAGAGGAAAGCTAAGAAGTTCAAGTAAGCAAGCAAAATTTTCTAAATGATTTTTGCTTTCCTAAATTGTTTCCATAATGCAATTTATATTCTAACTTGTTTGATGAAATTGCTTCTAATGGATTTAAGGATGGCCATCCCTTTGCTAAATGATGTTTGAAATGATGTTTATTTCAAATGCAATGATTATGAAATGTTCTTTATAACTGTTATGGGAAATAATGTGATTTCATGTTTATGATTGAAAATCATGCTAGCATGTAAAAGATGGATTTATGAAAAGTTCATGTGTACAGGATATGAGGTCCACTTGAAGGGTATAAGCGGACTGGTTGTTCCATCTTGGTGTGACCAAGTCGCTTGTAATAGGCCGATGGCCGGCGGCGCCCTCTCTGGAATGAGAGTTACGTGACGGATGGTTGCCTGGCTAGCTTCCATCCTAAGGGAGATGATGATCATATTCATATTTTTCATATGGCATTATGCATATGAGACCCGTGATGGGTACGAGATTTTATGTTTTCAAGATATACCTTTGGATAATGTATAAGATGCTTTCCAAGATGATTTGAAATGAAAAATGTTGCCTAAAATGAATTGCCTGAAACATGTAAAATGCTTGCTTATTGAGTTTCGACTCACGTTTTCATTTTCCAAACCCAAAGACAGGTGACGGACAGGATATGGCAAAGGAGCTAGGACCGGCATAAAGAATTCATGAAGAAAATTATGTTATGCAAATTATGTGAAATGGTTGTAAATTATATACAATGTTTTATATTGAATAGTTGTAAACTATTTGTATGGTTATATGGATGACCATGTTTTCCACATGTAGTGACATATGATTGTGGAAAAAGATGAAAGGTCACTGAACAACATGTTTGTATGAAATGAATGTTTCAAAATGACTTAGAAATGTATGAAATTGAATTAATTGGAATATGAAGTGTCTTATGAATTATGTATGACTACGATTAACAAGATAAACATCCGATAAATCCCGCCGTGTGACAGGGCAACAATCCTGATCACGTTTACCAATCGATAGATCCTGAGGTAAGGAGGTGACGCTCGGGCCGGGGCGCCACAAAGCTTGGTATCAGAGCATGGATTGGTAAATAGGCGTGGAAAATTTCTAAGTATAGGAAAGTTGACAAAATATGAAGAAATATACATGATTAACTATGATTATGTGATGAATTAGACATGATTAAATGATGCTCATGCATGATTATAACATGATGAAATGCATGTTAGATGATGAAATGGATATGTTTATGTGATGAATAGGTATGCTTATGATATGATGAAATGCATGCCATATGGTAATGAATTATGTTGTTGCAATGCAATTTGATTGCTATGTCTATACAGATGGTGGATAGAGGGAAAAGAATGATGAGTGCGGAGGAGTTAAGAAAAGAAAGAGAGGAGGAGAATAGGAGACAGAGGAGGGAAGAAAATGTGAACCGATGGTGGGAATCCCAGACCGACAATGGATCATTTCTATCAGTTCCCCTTGGATTTTCGCCAATACATACACAGGATCACGCTTATGGAAGCTACTATGACTCTTCCAGTCAACACACGCAAGATTTAGGAGAGCCCTCCAATTATAAACCCAGGGCACGAGTGTTACTGGGCACTTACCTTGGTATTCCACGGGATCCCCCTTTTCCGACCGATAGAGTAGGTCCGCAAGATCTACAGAATTTTTGAGATAAAACACGGGCACCTACACCTCCTGATGCTGGTCCATGGTACCGATTTATGAATGGGTACATCCAGTTTCGATATGGAGCATCGTGGGAGAAAATTCATCAACGAGAAGTGGACATGGCTCTTTATATAAGAAGGCGTCGTGCCGAAGGGGTCATCGAGGTATCTGTTGGCCCTAAACCTGATGAGGTTATGTTGTATGTCATGGAGGATACAGGTGAGATTGTGCTATTAGAGGAGGTCAATGATGATGATGACCCTATGGAATTCCTCGAACCATTTGAGGAAGAAGAGGAGGAGGAAGAAGAAACTGATGGGGAAGAGGAGGAAGAAGTCGAGGAAGAAATAGTGGAGTTTGTGGGAGAGGATGAGGCTGAGGATGATGATGATAGTGATGATGAGGTTCAGGCATGGTCCGACACTAGCACTATCACAGAGGCACTGTGGCGCCCCGAACCGAGGCGTCCACATAGTCCTTACTCCAAGATCTTGTTGATTGGTAAGTGTGAATCAGGATTGTTGCCCTGATCACGCGGCGGGTTCTTAATTGGATCTCGTCCAATTTTTTTTTCGTTTCTTTTTCTTTCATCATATAAACATATACTCATCATCATTCATAATGGACTTATCCATAACATCATAAATCATCAACTTCTCATATTATTCATCACTTCATAATTTCATACAACCTATGCCTTTTTCATCATATCCCATTAGGGAATCTATTTATACAAAAATTTACTAACCTTTGTAGATTTCTCTTTTCCTTTAGCAACACATGTCCTTCATTTCTTGGCTTTCCCTACACCTGTCTGAGGTTGGGAAAACAAAACATGAGTCGAAACTCAATAAGCAAGCATTTTTCATTTTAAATGCATTCCTCTCCATTCGATAGAAGACACTTACCAAGTGATCAACTACCAACGGAATAGAAACCTTTTCGTAAACCGTATTTCGAAACCTTTCATAAACCATTCATGTAAATCATTCGTAAATGCATTTCTCTCCATTCGATAGGAGACACTTAGCAAGTGATCAACTATCAATGGAATAGAAACCTTTTCATAAACATTGGATGTGCAAATGCTTCCTTTCCACTCCTGACATAAACCTTCGTGTGCGGGTACGCTAGCTCAGGGAACATCTCACATAACATGGTCCAATACGCCGGCTGTCTCCGACTTGGCCTCATCAAGGGGAACCTCTCTTCCTCTTGACGCTTACATGGTTCCTACATGCATGATTTTTGATTTTCCTAGCGTTATATACCTCTTACACCAGGTAACTTGTCATTCTCATGTAGAGAATTATTTGCACTATCCCTTAAAAACATAATTTCAAATCCATGCTTTCCTTTTCAATCCATGTATGAAAATGCAACGCATTCATTCAAACATAACATTCCTTTGCCTCCACCTCTGGGGAGGACGCCGTCGGCACACAGCCCATACGACTTGGCAATAGTGAAGGGGGACTCTCTGATCCGCTTTCTACCTTCACCAAAGCCTCTTCCTTATACATCATACATGTGCACATGTCCATGAACATCACATGATATCAATATGCCGGCATGACTTTCATAAAAACTTATAAACATTCATTATTTCAAAACATTATAGGAATGGTCATCCTTAAAACACATTTCATAAATACTTGAGAATAAAATCACATTTTCAAAAGGGTTGCTTGCTTACCTTTGCTTTGCTTCAACCTGACTCCTTTATCCTTTCCTTTCATTTTCCTATACAAGGAAATTGGATATTTTATCCATCTATTCCATGTCTTAACTTGTTTCCCATGCATGCTTTACGATCACATATTACCTCATTTTTATAGAGGTTATCCTTTTATAAATACTTGGTCATTACTCATTTATATGAATTTTTATCCATAAATCCTTTAAAAATTCCATCCATATATCCTCATAAATATACAAAAATAAATCTCAATTTTTTCCCAAAATACGCTGTTCACTGTTCATAATTACTGTTCATGTCACTGTAGCAGATTACTGTTCATCATCATTGTTCACGTTACTGTTCACCCGAGGTTACGGTTCACAGCAACGTGGTTACTGTTCATGGGTTCCAAAAATTGACATTTTTCCCAAAAATAAAAAATACCATGACATAGCTTATGCTTAGTATATCATGGGAAATTCATGAATTATGAATTTATCATCATTAACTTGGCTAAATAAATCATTTTCTCCATATACTAAAAATCGACATAAATTCACTTAAGCATAATCCTTAATTCCAAAAATCATGAAATTAATATATCATTATTCCAACATCATATTTATCATAATCATACATTCCAAATCATCATTTATCAATTTTGGAGCATTATTTCCACATATCATACATGATTTCCCCGAATACTCTATCTTTGCTCCAAATTTTCGATGTTTCGGTATGATTCCAATTAAGCATTATAACTTTACTTATTTTCTCATGCTTAGGCATTATCTAAGCATGGTTTTACCCTACGTAACATCCAAAAGAAATTTGGGAAGAATCCCCTTACCCGAAGTAGCAAATCTCTCTTCCAACTTGCCCTTTCTCTCTCTAACCTCCTCTTTCTCTCTTAAAACGAATTTGGGGGTGGAAAATGAGCTCTTGCTCAAGCTTGGGAGTGCCTTGGACGTTCACCCCTTGGCCCCTATTTATAGGGCTTGATTTTTCATGAATTTGGAATTTACCCTCTCTTGCTCAAGGTATTAAATTATAAATGTAATTTTTTCTAATTTCCAAAAGGTGCATGGAGCCTTGTGCAGCCCACCCTAGGCCTGCTCCAGCCCCCCTATGGCAGCCCTATTTTTGCCTATTTTTTTATTTTTTTAAATTAATTAATTTAGGCTAAATTAATTCTAGCCATTGATCTTTGATAAGGATGATCATGGGCCATTGGATCATGCCCCAAAAGTCCATGCTCCAGCAGCAATTGCAGGCTTTGCATTAATTTTAATTTAATTAAAATTAATCAAAGTCAAATGCCATTAATGAAAAAGTAAAGTTACTTTTTCCCTTTTCAAATGACATTTAATCTTGACCCTTAATTCATGATCCTTGATTAATCTTGGACCATTCATCATATCCATCATCATATCTTGGCCACCCATAAAAAATTTCATCTCAATCCGATGTCCGGATTGCAAGATATGAATTTTTCTTTATTTTTTCTCAAAAATCCACTAAAATCCGAAAATACTAAATAAATCAAAAAGTGGCTATTTTGTCCTTTTGTGGGAAGCTTCCTTTTTTGTCTTTTATGATTAAGTTAATCCAAAGTGATTAACTTAACATATTTCCTTAATCCCACGTTTACTATTCACATTTCACTATTCACGTGCACTATTCATCCGAATTTCCTGCATAATTATTTTAACCTTCATTTCCATATATTTCATATCCATCAATATATATTTCTCAAATATATTACCTAGGGTTTTGTACATGTCTCAAAGATCGGGGTTCCACAGGCACCCTCACAAGTCTCACATAGACGTAGACGCCGTGGGAGAGGACCAGGAAGGCGATGAACATGTTTGTTTTTTTAGAAGTTGTATATATATGAATGTGGTATATGTATAATTATGGTTGGATGACTTTATGGTTGCTATGGTAAACTAACATGCATGTAGGTGTGAAATGCGCATGCCAAGTTGAATATGTACATAAGTGTGACTTGCTTTTGTATGTATTGATTGTGAATATGATGTATATGAATGAATATGATGATATGTTGAACTTTTAATGTTTTATATGTGCATGGATGAATGAACTTGAGCTGAATGGTGTGTTATATGGTGATTGGATGAAATGATTGTGACGATGTGATGATGAGATGCATATGTGATGATTTAATGTTGAAGTAAACTGAAATACGTATGCAATAATTCCATGATGATTATTAATGAAATGTGTATATAATGATTTAACGCTAATGAAATGAAAAGTGTTTGTTATATACTCAGATTAAAACAATGGTGGAAACAAGAGCAGGAGTAAGGAAAAATAAAGGAAAAGAAGTAGAGACAGAGGTTCCAAGCTGACACGAAGTTGGCGAATCTAGCCGACCTAAACGAGGAAGGCCAATGACACAGGATCAAAGGAACCAACAGAGAAGGAATGAGGAAAGCCCTGAACGGAATATGGAAGAGGAAAATGAGTCGAGGCAGAATAGACTCATGGAAGAAAGAGTGCCTGCGGCAGTGGAAAAAGCAGTGCAACGAGCCACTAGGGAATGGGCAGCACAGACTACCGACATTATACAAGGTTTATGGGAAAGAACCCAACAAGCTCAGTTGGGTAATATGGAAAGAGAAAGACCTGCTCTGAGGGCGAACCCCGTTGAGACACCGGAACCATTAAGGGATGAAAATCAGCTAATGGAAGCTGATAGAAGAGCCATAAATGCCTTTCTAGCGCAACGACCCCCGAAATTTTTTAGAAAACCCGACCCGGTTCAAGCAGAGCAGTGGCTGACTGAAATTAAGAAACTGTTTAGGATATCTCCATGCAACGACCGTCAAAAAGTACTGTGTGCTACGCATCTATTGGTAAAAGATGCACACGAATGGTGGGAGACAATGCTAATCACAATGCCACGACCCGAAGAAGTGTCTTGGCAAGCATTTGTGGAAGAATTGAATAAGGAATACCTCATAGTGGGTTTGCAAAGTCAAAAAGTGATAGAATTTGAAAAGTTATACCAAGGGAGGATGACGGTCACTGAGTACGCCACAAAATTTAATGCTCTGGTCAGATATGTCCCATGGATCACGAATGTGCCAAAAAATAAGGCACAAAGATTCCAACAAAGGTTGAGGCCATATCTGCGGGAAAGCCTTGCACCTCTATTGATAAAGGATTATGCTTCAAGTCTAGAGAGAGCAAGAGCTTTGGAGATCGAGTCCTTGAGAACCCAAGAATTAAGATTGGGTTCGAGGGCGTTCAATATGGGTCCCAAGGAACCAGATACGGGAAAGGAGAAAGCTAGAAAAGGCAGTATAAGGAAAGGAAAAGGAATTCAAAAGAAGAAAAGCTCGCCATTCTGTAAGAAATGTCAAAGGCGACACACAGGCGAGTGTTTAAAGGGCTCGAATCGGTGTTACAAATGTGGACAGATGGGTCACATCGCCAAGGAGTGCAGGCCAGGAGAAGCGAAAGTGATTAAATGTTACATATGTGATCAAGTGGGTCACATAGCCACAAACTGCCCAAATAAGGCGCAGTCATCTCAAGGACGTGGAAGACCTGCTCAGCTGAAAATACCTGGAGTGCCCAGTAAGCAGGGAACTTCTGCCAACCCGGTGCATGTGCATGCCCTGACTCGGATAGAATCTCAGGAACAGGAAGGAAAGGTGGTCACAGGTACGGTTTACATTCTAGGGAATATGGCGGTTGCTTTGTTTGATTCTGGTGCTACCCATTCATTCATAGTATGCCAATACGTGACCACCCATGCACTGCCAATCAGGATAGGATCATTAATTTTAGAAGCTGATTTGATCCTATTACCCATGACCGAGTTCGACGTAATATTGGGTATGGATTGGCTAAGCCAATGGAGAGCGACTATAGACTGTAAGAATAAAAAAGTGCAATTTGAAGCAACTCCAGAGAAGGAGATTGCTATTGGGAAGTTAAAGCAACCTGACAGCTCAAGGATACTGATTTCATCTATGAAAGCTGCCAGAATTATTCGACAAAAATGTCAAGCATATCTGGTCTCTGTGAATGTGGATAAAGGTATGGAGGTGGAAATTAATCAAATACCCGTGTTTAAAGAATTTCCAGATGTGTTTCCAAAGGAGTTAACCATGTTGCCTCCACAAAAGGAAATGGATATGACAATTGATGTAATGCCAGGTACAGCTCCTATTTCTAAAACTCCATATAGAATGGCGCCAGCTGAGATGAATGAACTAAGGGCGCAAATACAGGAGCTACTAGACAAAGGTTTCATTAGACCAAGTGTATCCCCATGGGGAGCTCCGGTACTATTCGTAAGGAAGAAGGATGGAAGTTTAAGATTACGTATTGATTACCGAGAGCTAAATAAGGTCACCATAAAGAATAAATATCCATTGCCCAGGATCAATGACCTATTTGATCAGTTGCAAGGTGCAACGACTTTCTCTAAGATCGATTTACAGTCAGGGTACCATCAGTTGAGGATAAGTCCGGTTGATACATTTAAGACGGCATTCCGAACCCAGTATGGACATTATGAATTTTTGGTAATGCCTTTCGGACTTACTAATGCCCCTGCTGTATTCATGGACATGATGAATAGAGTTTTTCGTGATTATCTGGATTAATTCGTGGTTGTTTTTATTGATGATGTCCTGATTTACTCTAAAACGGAGAAAGAACATGAATACCATCTTCGAAGGGTCTTGGAAAGACTAAGGAACGAGAAATTGTATGCCAAACTGAAGAAATGTGAGTTTTGGCTGAAACAGATAGGATTTCTTGGACATATAATATCTGAGAAGGGTATTCAAGTTGATCCTCAAAAGATTGAGGCGGTATTTAAATGGCCAAGGCCGACGACCATTACAGAAATCCGAAGTTTTCTAGGGTTGGCCGGCTATTATAGAAGGTTTGTTGAAGGGTTTTCCCAGTTATCAGCCCCATTAACCAAGTTGACTCGTAAGGGAGTCAGGTATGTATGGTCTGATGAATGCGAGCACAGTTTTCAAGAGTTGAAACGACGGCTAGTAGAAGCACCCATTCTAACCCTACCCAAAGGAAGTGAAGGGTTTGTAGTTTATAGCGATGCGTCAAGGAAAGGATTGGGTTGTGTTTTGATGCAAAGGGGTAAGGTGATAGCTTATGCATCACGACAACTAAAGCCCAATGAGGTAAGCTACCCCACGCATGATCTAGAGTTAGCAGCGGTGGTATTTGCCTTGAAAATATGGAGACATTACCTGTATGGTGTGAGATGTGAGATTTACACTGATCATAAGAGCCTCAAGTATATTTTCACTCAGAAGGAGTTGAATATGAGACAAAGAAGATGACTTGAGTTACTGAAGGATTATGACTTGGAGATTTTATACCATCCAGGTAAGGCAAATGTGGTAGCCGATGCATTGAGCCGAAATGTCAGCTTAGCGCACCTTATCACTAAGGAGAAAGGATTGCTTAAAGAAATTGAGCAAATGGAATTGATTGTATGTCCACCAGGGGTCGAGGTTAGACTATCTCAATTACACATACAATCCTCACTTTTTGACCAAATTAGGGCTGCGCAACAAGAGGATACAGACCTACATACACATGTTGATAAAATGAAAAAAAAGGGATTGACAGAATTTGCTATTGATGAACAAGGTATGTATAGGTACAAAGGTCGCCTTTGCATACCTAGCATTGTTGAGTTGAAGGAACAGATCCTTAAGGAAGCCCATTTTTCGCCTTTTTCTATTCACCCAGGAAGTACCAAGATGTATCAGGATCTCAAGAAAGCATATTGGTGGAATAATATGAAGAGAGAGATCGCTGAATATGTGGCTAAGTGTCTAACTTGCCAACGGGTGAAGGCGGATCACCAGAAAATACCTGGTAAATTACAGTCCTTAGAGATTCCAGAATGGAAATGGGACGATATTACAATGGATTTCTTAGAAGGATTACCTAGAACTCAAGCTGGGAATGATTCTATATGGGTAATCGTGGATAGGTTATCGAAAGTCGTGCACTTTCTACCTATCAGGAAAACCTATACAGCGGAAAAGCTAGCTAAGGTTTATTATAAAGAGATCGTAAGACTCCATGGAGTGCCGAAGTCGATCATCTCGGATCAAGATGCAACGTTCACGTCAAGGTTTTGGAAGAGCTTGCACGAAACCTTAGGCACCCAACTTAAGTTTAGCACAGCTTTTCATCCTCAAACGGATGGACAAACGGAGCGGGTGAACCAAGTCATTGAAGATATGCTCCGTATGTGTAGTTTGGAGTTTGGAGGATCATGGGATGAGTATATCTCAATTGCAGAATTCGCATATAACAATAGTTACTAAGCTAACATCCAAATGGCTCTATTTGAGGCGTTATATGGTCGACGATGACGAACGCCATTGAACTGGGATGAAATTGGAGAGAAAAGATTAGCCCCTAATTTATCTCAACGAATGGCAGACAAGGTTAAAATTATTCGCCAGTGTATACTCACAGCCCAGAGTCGGCAAAAGAGTTACACAGATTGCAAGAGAAAGGATTTGAATATCCAAGTCAGCGAACATGTGTTTATAAAGGTCACGCCATTCAAGGGAGTTACAAGGTTTGGAAAAAGGGGAAAATTGAATTCCAGGTATATTGGACCATTTGAAGTTTTAGAAAAGGTTGGAAAGTTAGCATATCGGGTAGCTTTACCCCCGGCGCTAGCTCTAATCCACAATGTGTTCCACATATCGATGCTTAGGAAATACGTTTCAGACCCAACCCATGTATTGGTGGCTAAAAATTTGCCGATTCAAGATTATCTCAATTATGAGGAAAGACCGGTGAGAATCTTGGATCATAAGGTGCAAAAGCTTCGGAATCGGAAAATTGAATATGCGAAAGTGCAATGGAACCGATATTCCGAGAATGAAGCCACATGGGAGCTAAAGGAAGAAGTGGAACAAAAATACCCCCAGCTATTCGAGGAATAGACGGTTTCGGGACGAAACCTGTTATAAGGGGGGGAGGATTGTGAAACCCTAACCCAAGTAGGCCATATCTATGCATTGGACATGTATTTGATGATTAATTATGAATTATGAAATTATGAAGAAATTTCATGATTTTTACTAATTATGGTAATTAGGGTTATGGGTTAACATTAATGATGTGATTAATGATTTTGAGCCTAAATGAGGCTATAGGTTAAAAATGAATTATTGTGATTTAAATGTGCAATTATGGCATGAAAAATCATTTTCCATGATTTAAAATGAATTATGGAAATAAAGATGGAAATTGTTAAGTGTGAAGGAGAATGTTGGAAAATTCATAACTCAACGCCTAAAAGGCGGATTCAAGTGAAATTTGGAAAAAAAAATTATTAATATTAGGCTTGGTATTATGGAAGAAAAAGATTATAAAAATTCTTGCTGAAATGAGAATTTTCAATTTTTAAGTCGAAGTTCATTTCAACCGTTAACTTTAAACGGCTATATCGGGAGCTAGAAAACTCGGATTGAGTTGAAATTTGAAATGGTTGAATGAAATGGTGAGATAATTATTTTGAATGGATTGGATTATGCATGAAATATTGAGAAAGTTCCTGCAATGAAAAAGGTAAGCAAGTTTGACCCATGCACCTCAAAAGCACCAAAGCATTTATGAGGGAGTACCATACTTGAGTACATGAGACAAAAGGTAGGGTGAGGTGTCCATTGCAGGAATTTTTTATGGGATTTATTCATTTAAATAATTTGCAAAATTTCATGAATTATCTAACCCATTTAATGCTCAAAATAATGGAGCTATGGAAGCCTAGCTTAGGTGGCAATGGCATGGACGATCAAGGGCAAAGGGGGCTGCCCATTTGAGTTTTTGATTTTTTTTAAAATACCATATGTTGCTGGGATAAATGTGCATGAATTATGCAACCTATAATGAAGGGTTTCAGCAATTAAAAAAATGCAAAAAGGAGGATATACACTGCTGAACTGTAGATTGCAGTGGGAGTGAAATGAGGTGCAGAAAAATGACAATTTCAGCTATTTTAATAGTTTTTTTTTAGTGCCAAATTTATGGAGGAATTAAAGGGTAATTAGGAGTATGAATTAACCATGTTTTGGTAATTTTTTAAAAATCTCAAAACTGCTGGAAATTCAGCAGCAAGTGTGCAAAATTCATGGACAGCATTGACGTGTTTTGATGCAGATTTTGTAATTTGTAAAAAAAGTAAAAGTTGTCATTTTACTTGGTCCATATTTATCCAACTCATAAAGTAGATAGAGGAGCATTGAATGAGTGTGGAATTGTAGCAAAATGTGGGCCCCACTGCTGGAAATTCCAGCAACATGTAGAGCATTGCACGTAGAGATGAAATGAAGAAGTGGAAAATGTTCTAAGTGCTGAAAACGTGCCAAGGGAACCAGCTGCACTTCATGAAAATTCCCCAGCAACTAGAGAGGAAAACCAAGGAAAAAGGAAGGAGAAATTGAAGGAGAAATCATCTCAAAAGATTAGAAGTGGATCTACTACAAATCCAAGTAAGTATGGGATGATTTTGGGTTGTGTAATTTGAGTTTTTAAACTCAAAACTTGGAAATGAAAAGCATGCTTAATGAATCTGTAAAATGATGTTTTAACATGCCTTTGCATGAATATGGATTGAGTATTAAGATTTAAGCATGAATTTTTAAAGTTAAGTTCATGAAAATGGAGTTAAGTATGCATAAGGGATGAAAAATGCAAGTTGTTTGATTCTAATTCTTCAAGATAAGCTGCTGTGTTAAATTTATGTTTTGATTAATCTATGAATCATATATGTATGCCAAATACATGAGGGTTTATGCTTAAGTAATGAGATTTTGAAGTTATGGAATGCTAAGTATGAATTTTTGACCTAAATACGTAATTTTTGGGTTGAAAATGATATGGAAATGAACTTGCATGTTTTACGTGTGTTATGTAGGGTAAAATACCCTAAGTTAAGGTGTGATGGATATCCAAAAGATTTGGGATAAATAAACCCTAAATCTGATTTTTAGGAATTTTTGAAGTAATGCATGTATGGAGTGAAAACGGGTCTCAAAACGTGTGGATTACCCGCTATTTTGAGAAATGGAAATGAATGAATATTAAATATGTGTTAAAACCTAGAAAATGGGTTGAGAAAATGGAATTAAATTCTGGAAAATTCGGAATTTTTGGGTTGCCCATAGTTATGTGTCAAAAGACACGTTAAACGTGTGGAAAACGGGTTCCAAAATTGCTGTTATGGGAACCTATGAAGAATGGATTTTAAACCCCATAAAAATACCCCAAGAAAGGTGGTATTAAAGGTTAATTAACCTGCTGGAAAATATGGTAAATTTCTGAGTTAAGAAATTTTAATAAATGCATTATGTTTAAGTGTTAAACGTGCTTATATGAAAAAATAACGGTAAACGGGTGATGAATGACTTATGAAAAATGGTTTTATGCACAAATGCATGAAAATGAGAGGAATTCCATGTTTATGGATCTGTTTGAAATGATATATTATTAATCCAAACTTTTGGATTTAAATTATGAAGCTAAGGCAATGCGATGTACGTTGAAGAAACAACCGTATGTGTATTTTTGGAAAAAAATGGGAAAAATTGCAAAGTAAAGCTATGAATGATGCATATGGAATGAATTTTTATGACATTGGAATGAATACCCTAATTTTAGGGTTATGTGCATGTTATATGTATATGCTACAATGTATGATAGTCAAATGTGTGAAAACGGTGCTAATATGTACAAATTAAGCCATATATGTGTATGATGAATTATGAAGTAAAATAAATGTGTGTTTATGGAATGGGTTGGAAAACTAAGCAAAATATAAGAAAAGTAAATGTATGAAAAAATTCATACCATTTTTATGTAGGCAAAGGCAAAGAGAAAGTAGCAGAGGAAAGCTAAGAAGTTCAGGTAAGCAAGCGAAATTTTCTAAATGATTTTTGATTTCCTAAATTGTTTCCATAATGCAATTTATATTCTAACTTGTTTGATGAAATTGCTTCTAATGGATTTAAGGATGGCCATCCCTTTGCTAAATGATGTTTTAAATGATGTTTATTTCAAATGCAATGATTATGAAATGTTCTTTATAACTGTTATGGGAAATAATGTGATTTCATGTTTATGATTGAAAATCATGCTAGCATGTAAAAGATGGATTTATGAAAAGTTCATGTGCACAGGATATGAGGTCCACTTGAAGGGTATAAGCGGACTGGTTGTTCCCCCTTGGTGTGACCATGTCGCTTGTAATAGGCCGATGGCCGGCGGCGCCCTCTCTGGAATGAGAGTTACGTGACGGATGGTTGCCTGGCTAGCTTCCATCCTAAGGGAGATGATGATCATTTTCATATTTTTCAAATGGAATTATGCATATGAGACCCGTGATGGGTACGAGATTTTATGTTTTCAAGATATACCTTTGGATAAGGTATAAGATGCTTTCCAAGATGATTTGAAATGAAAAATGTTGCCTGAAATGAATTGTCTGAAACATGCAAAATGCTTGCTTATTGAGTTTCGACTCACGTTTTCGTTTTCCAAACCCAAAGACAGGTGACGGACAGGATATGGCAAAGGAGCTAGCACCGGCATAAAGAATTCATGAAGAAAATTATGTTATGCAAATTATGTGAAATGGTTGTAAATTATATACAATGTTTTATATTGAATAGTTGTAAACTATTTGTATGGTTATATGGATGACCATGTTTTCCACATGTAGTGACATATGATTGTGGAAAAAGATGAAAGGTCACTGAACAACATGTTTGTATGAAATGAATGTTTCAAAATGACTTAGAAATGTATGAAATTGAATTAATGAGAATATGAAGTGTCTTATGAATTATGTATGACTACGATTAACAGGATAAACATCCGATAAATCCCGCTGTGTGACAGGGCAACAATCCCGATCACGTTTACCAATCGATAGATCCTGAGGTAAGGAGGTGACGCTCGGGCCGGGGCGCCACAAGGGGCACTTATGTTCAACGTGTGATACAATGTAAACTTTGGATTCTTTCAAATTACAATCACTATGGAAGGTATTTAGGTATGACTATCTTTTATTAATATGGTTATTTTAAGGGGACGTTTGGCAACAAGTAAAATTTTTTCCCTAAAAATTTTTAATTTAAACTTTTCACTCTTTACAACTACCTTTTTTTAAATTATTTTTTCACATATTCCTGTATGAATTATCCTACTTTTCAATTATTTCAAAAAAGTTACTTATACAACTAACTTATCTATTTTAACTTTAGTATATTTACTCATTGTTATTACTCCTATCATATCGTATTATTTTCTATCACTTGAACGACTTTTACATTAAAAATTTTTTATTGAAAAATTTTATCACTTCACAAATACATCCTAAGTATGCTTTTATTTATCTTGTTTTGATAGGTGGTGATGAGTGTTTGATATATGCATTTGATAGAATATTATAATAATTGGTGAATGAAAATATAACATTATTTAGACAAATGACATTCAGCTAAGCTCTAACAGTTTGGAGCAACAAAACAATTTCATTGTATAAATTAAGATTATTTATCAATTGCAATGAAAATTTTATATGTTAATTATCTTTCGTAATGAAAGCATGACTTATTACAATGAATGATATGACTTAGTGCAATGATAATATGACTTATTGCAATAAAATTTGTTTGTTAGTAATGTCTTAACCATGGTTAACTTTACTTTTTCTACAACAAAAACAACCATTGCAAATAACTATCTTTTATTGCAATTAAAGAGTTTCTGTTGCAATAAACTTTCCCCACAAGCATTTACTAACCAATATGAATGATTTTTTTCATAAGGTCAATCACATAAAATTACACCTAGTTCTTTTGCACAGCCATGACTTGGAGAAAAAAATTGGGTTTTACTTGTAGACGAAATGCAAGTAATGACCTAGTTGGATGAACAATGGGATTTAACACGCAAATCCAAGGGGCTAACATTAGGGGATTAGGGGTAGCAAGCACATTGGATTTTATAGGAGCAAACCTCTTCTATAACTTGCAAGGGAACTTGATTGAATATAAAGAAAGGGATTAAGAAAATTTTCCTTGAAAAAGATTCTATTTTTTCAAAGCTTGATGAAATTTTTTAAAATTTCACACTATTTTATTATTAGTTTTTTGGCACACATATATAATAATTGTATATTATATACTATTATAAAGGGTTGTCCAATTTAAAAGTTATCTTATAATGCTTGAAGTTAAATGAGCCTAAATCATCTAATGGAGTATGGACTTTTGTGCGTAAAAATCATAATGCCTAATTTTTAATTTATACCTTTATAATAGGCTAAATTATAAATAAGAAAGATAGTTGACATAGGCACTATTGTGAAGGACTTCTTAAATCGGTGGATCATCATGGAAGGATCCAAAAGTAATAAAATTGCATGTCAACTTCAAATGATCATAACTTTTGATCCAAAAAGAGTTATGAGAGCCAATATATATCAATGGAAAGCATCTTTTGAGTATGTTGACATTGCAACTAGGGTAGAACCTAATTGAGATTTTTTTTATATCAAAATTTATCATTTGTTTATGAATTTGAGCCTTTGAAGTTTTACACGATTTTATTTATTATTCATAGTAAATTGAAAATTTTACTATTCTTGGTAAACACACAAAGTAGATTTTTTACAATTTTTCTTCCTTATAAAGTGTAATATAGGGCTTTATTGCAACTTCTTCAAAGAGCCCATTGAAAACCTGGTGGCAAAAACTATTATGGTGATAAAGAGTCAAATGAGTACAAAGTAAAGGTAGATATCCCTTCCTTTAACAGAGAAATGGATATCTTGGAGCAACAATGTGTGAAACTAGTAGCCTATAGATTGAAGGGAGGAGCTTCAACATTGTGAGGAAGGTTGCAATTAAAAAGGGCTCATGATAGAAAAGTACTAATTCAAACTTGGTATGAAATGTAGCAGTTGTTGCTAGATAATTTTCTACCTCTTGATTATGAGCAAATCCTATTCCTATAGTAACAAAGGTGTCGACAAGGGCAGTAATCAATGAATGAATATACTAGTGAATTCTTGAGGTTGACAAAGAGGAACAACTTGCATAAATCAGAAGGACAACAAGTAGCCAAATATCTCGAGAGTTTGAGGACAACTATCAAAGAACAAATAAATGTGTAGGTAACATGGACTGTGTCTGAAGCTCGAAACATTAAGTTGAAAGCAAAGATGATGTTATAAGAAAAGAGAAAATTAGAGTTAGAGTACTCCCATAAAACTTATAGCAAAGGTACTTTTAAGGCATTTGATAAAACAAACAAACAAACCAGTTTCTGAGGCCCCTGTTCGTACAAATTGACATAAGGAGGAGAAGGCAACAAGAAAGCAAAATGTAGCAGACATGAAAGATAGTGAGGATGATAAGAATTCGCATACCAAACCTTAACTAAAAAAGTGCTTCGAGTGTAACTAGCTTGGTCACAGATCTAACGATTACCCTTGTTAGAAGGCAATCCATGTGGTGAAGCATGAAGGAGAAGATGATGAGGGTACTCATGTGCCCTAGATAAGGGTCATGTCAACAAGCTTGAATCTAATGAAAGGGACCATAATTAGGTGATGAGACAACTGATGCTGTCCCCAAAGGAAAAAGATAATACTCAATAATAGCAATTATTTTGAACTAGGTGTATCATTTTTAACCGTTTATTTGATGTGATCATTGATAATGGTAACTATGAAAATATTAATGATAAAGATGCTTTGAAAACATAGTCTTTAGACAAAAAAAGCATCCTAATCCTTTCACCAATGGTTGGATTAAGGCCATGAAGAAGACATAGGTGATAAAATGGTGCAAGTTACCTTTTTACATTGGTAAGTATAGTGATGAAATATATTTTGACATTATGGGCGTGGATGTTTGTCACTTGTTATTTCGTAGTCCTTGGTGATCTGATAATGTAGTGGCTATCACCAAATGCCTAAAGAAGGGGAGCTTCTAATAGGGAGATGGTGCCACTATTAACTTTGCAGTATTAAAAGAGAAATTATGCATGATTCTTGTTCTAACTTCATCAGATTTTGACACCCTATTTGAAATTGAATGTGATGCTAGCAGCATTAGTATAATAATTGTTCTTTCTTAGAAGAAGTGGCCAATGGCTTACTTCAATGAAGAGATTAGGAACGAAAGACACAAGTGGGCCACATATGAAAAAGAATTTATTTTGTCATGCATGTTTTCAAGAATTAGGAGCATTACCAAGTTAGGTGAGAGTTTATTCTATATTCAGATCATGAAACTTTGAAGTACCTCAAGAGCCAGAAGGAGATCAGCAAAGATAAACATGCAAAGTGGATTTAATTTTTGTAAAAAAAAATTCTTCATTTTATAGCAAAAAGCAGGGGTACAGAATAAGATGATAGATGTATTGACCTGACATGCAGATTTGCTAATGATAATTAAGCAAGAGACTGTGAGTTTTGATATGGTCAAAGAGTTATGTGAGGCAAATGAATTTTAAAATGCTTGGGCAAAGTTTGTCATGAATCAGCTTGTTGACAACTTTCACATTCACTATGGGTTTCGTATGCAAGGTAATCAACTATGCATTCCTTCATTGTGAAAGAAGCTGATTCGAGATTTGCATGGTGGGAGTATTGTTAGTCACTTAGGACATGATAAGACTATTGCTACTATTGGGATGAGAGATTACTGATTGCACTTAAGAAGTGACGTATCCAGATTTTTTGAGCAACGTTATGTATGCCAAACTTTAAAGAGGAAATTCCAAAATACCGATTTGTATATGCATTTACCAGTTCCAGAAGATATCTAGGAGGACCTATCTATAGATTTTATAATTAGCTTGCCTCGAACATAAAGAGGTGCGGATTTCAATTTTGTTGTTGGTAACAAGTTTTTCAAGATAGTGCATTTTATTCTTTGCAAGAAGACCTTAGATGCCAATG
Source organism: Annona cherimola (assembly GCA_030490835.1). Lineage (NCBI taxonomy): Eukaryota > Viridiplantae > Streptophyta > Magnoliopsida > Magnoliales > Annonaceae > Annona > Annona cherimola. The sequence continues at coordinate 62,452,121 of CM059976.1, read as the reverse complement.
GAGTCATCAGATTATTCTTCAAAGAAGATGTTTGACCATAAGGCATGCCAAAGACAATCACTTTAGGCTAGGATAGCAAATTTCCTTGGTACTTCTAGAAAACCTTATGGAGAATGTTCAATTCATCTTTGAATTTTTGCAACATAGCCCACCCATAGACTGATGGTCAGACAAAGATAGTCAGCAAGATACTTGACAACTTAATTCGCAACATGTATGGATATAACCAAAGTAGTGGGACCTAGCACTACCTTCGGCAAAGTTTACATACAATAACATTATTCATAGGGCCATGGGAAAATTTTCATTTGCTGTGGTATACATGAAGTCCTCACAACATGCTCTCAGCCTGATTAAGTAGCTTAAAAGAACTTAGAGTCAATATGGCTGTTAAAAACATGGTACATCAATGACCAGATGTGCATGCAGAGGTCAAACAAAAACTAGAATAAGATAACATTAAATACACAACGAACTAACATCACAGGAAATAGACTTTTGAAGTTAGGGAGCAAATTATGATATTCTTGCAGAAAGAATGATTTCTTGTAGGAACCTATAGCAAGCTACAACCGAGAAAATATGACTCATAAAAGATCCTGAAAAAATCCATGGTAATGCTTATGTTATGGATTTGCCTAACATAGAAAGAATTTTTAAAACATTTGTTGTGGCAAACATCTATTTATTTCGTTCTTCGAATGAACCACTTTATCTAGATATCTCAACTAACTGGAGATCGAGTTTTTCCCAAGTGGAGGAGACACCATTGTTGAGGACTTCCTAGAATCGGTGGATCGTTGTGAAAAGGTCCCGAAAATGATAAAGGAGCGTGTCAACTTCAGATGACTATAAGTTTGATCCGGGAGGAGTTACATGGGTCATAACATATAAATGGAAAGCCTTTTTTAAGTCAGTCAACATGGAAATTGAGATGAAACCAGTTGAGTATGTTTTCGATGCCAAAATCAGCCATTTATGTATGAATCCAAACATTCGTAGTTTTACACAATTTTATTTACTATTTATAGTAAATTGTGTGTTTTACTATTTTTAGTAAATGTGCAAAGTAGATTTTTTTTCCAATTTTGCTTTTTTTGACTGGTAATGTAAGGTTTGCTTTTCTCATCTATAAATTTGTCACTACTCTTGTTATTAGAGAGTTACCTTGAATAATATTCCAAAGATTTTTCTTATATTTTGCATTTGAGTTTTGGTGTTGAACTTGATTTTCAGTCTTGATGGTGTAGTTTTGTGCTAGTCTTGCTTTCATATTTTCGATCTAGGGCTTTGAAGTTTTATGCAATTTTATTCATTATTTATAGTAAATTGCATGTTTTACTATTTTGGTAAATGTGCAAAATATGATTTTTTCGTAACCTAGCTTACATTTGGACTAGTAGCACAACGTTTGCTTTTCTCTTCTATAAAGTTGTAGCTACTATAGTTATTAGAGTGTTTCCTTGAACAATATTCTAGAGATTTTTCCTATATTTTGTGTTTGAGGTTTTGGTGTTGAACTTGATTCTTAATTTTGAAGTTATAGTCAGGTGCTAGCCTTGTTTCACACTTTCTTCATTGCATCCATAAGTGCTTACATAAATGATTGTGGTCTCTGAGTTATATACGGTGATTTCTTTTTTAACATCCCGTTATTCGAAAAGAGAAAGTCACTTTCTCTAAAAAAACCTTAAATATTAACTTGGAAGACATAGAACTTCCAAAGATCCTGGAACAACAGTTCTCATGGACTCTGCTTCTACTTCTAATTTATTTTTTTTTTGGTGATTTGGTATGAAGGATCCTGAGGTGATTATAGTTTCAATCAATAAAAAATTTTCAACAAGAGAATCCTAAGTTTATTATGGGTGTGTTTGGCAATTGAAAGAAAATGTTAAGTTAAAACTTTTCAATTTAAAACTTTTCATTTTTTCACACTTTCCTATACAACTACCCTACTTTTTAATCATTTTTACACAATTATCTACATAACTAACCTATCTATTTTAACTTTATCCTATTTACTACTCATCATTATCCCTATCATATCACATAATTCGACAACTTTTACTCTTCAAAACTTTTCATCAAAAGTTTTATTCATTATCAAACACACCCTATGATTTTAATATTTATTGACAAACATTCCATCATCTGTCACATCATTTTACCTTCGCTGTTTGGTTAACGTCGCCCTTTTCCCGACATCATTTCCATTCGAGTCTAATACAATCCACGTTTGTTTATCAAGCCCTATTTTTCTTTTGAGTCCGGTTTCAGTGAAAATGTTTGCATTTTGGTTGACCGTGCAAATGGCTTATATGCCGTCCATCTTATACATGCGGCTGAGATTTACAAGGGTACAATTGGAATATACATTTTATTACACACGAGTAAAGAGAGACAGAGACTGAAGGCCCCTGTTTTCCCCTCTTTCCTCTCCCTCTCCTCTCCCTCCTTCGAGCCTCATCCCTCCCTTTCCTCTCCCTCTCTTTTCTCTCCCTCTTGCATCTCATTGCCGGCGATCTTAGGTTCCTACTGCTGCCGCTTCCTCCGGCGTCTCATTGCCCGCGATCGTGTACCTTGCCTGAGATCCTGCCGCAGTCCAAGTAGGAGTCATCTCCTTCTCCCCTTACGTCTCTCTCTCTCTCTCTCCATTGATCTCAAACTGTCTATCTTTCTCGTCCTCTCTCCTTAACTCCAGGCAGGAGACGTTGACGATTTCTCGTCTATCCTTCCCATTTTCGACGAAAACGACACAAGTCATTTCTATTTCAAGTCTCTGTCTTTCATTTTCCATTTTCGTTTTTATATTTCAGATTTGTCATTTATCTTCGCTATTCTGACGATAACGACGTAAGTCGACCTCGATCTGGTTGTGGTATGTATATGACTCCTGTAATCTACACAAAAAAATACTAACAATAACAGTAGCATTTTGTTCACTATTTTCCTGCACAAATCACTTAAAAAATTTACTGGAGATGTGGTAACGTGGAGGTGTTATAAAGGAGACTTATCACCATGGATGGTATGAATAGCAACCAGGGTAAATGGCATCATATGCTTAATGGTTGCACATAAAAAGAAGGTTATCAAGCCAGCAGCAACATCAAAGCCCATTGCTTTACAAACTACTTCAGGATCAAGAGCATATTTTGTGGAAGAATCTTTCTTGAGCACTCTAAAATTCTCTAGATGAACTCTAGCAATCTCACATTACTGAAAAAAATTTCTCATATCAATTGCCTCAATTATGATATGATCCTAGTAGTTGATAACTGAAAGTTTCCTAAGCTTTACAACTCAGAATTGCGATTTTTAACATGTTCCAAGGAAAAATGATACAAGTAGAGTACTTGGCAAACCTTTTTCAGAGAAGAATGTGTTTGATCAGATGCATTATAACAAGCTTCCTGTGGAAGTTTTTACCAACCCTCCTCAAGACATTATCACATGCAGCCAGTAAAACAACTAGAACTGCTTAACTTGGTTTGGCCTGAATGGCTCAACCTTGCCTTGCAATTTTCTCTCTCCATTGACAGAAATGAATTGGATAACTATAAAGTTTAGATGTGGTAAATGTCAGTTTCTGTCATATCAGGTTAAAGCAAATAAAACTGTCCCCATTCTCACTGTGTGAAACTCAATCATTTAGAATGCTAGAAGTTATGAGAACGTATGAATAGGTAGTTTAATGCATTAGAATCAAGATCCCACATTTATTTATATAGGTTTATATGACAAAAATTTGAGGAAAAAAATGCAAGAGACGCTACTGATAATCTCGCCAATTAGATTGATGATTCGGCTAATCAGTTGCTATAGTTTGTTTTTCTTTTGCTAGTGTCGTTGTACTGAAAATCATTTCATCGCTATGTTTATGGAAATACCTCCTTCAGAAGTTTACCATGGAATATGTTTGATGAAATGTCCAAGTCATTGAATCTGCAGTTGCTATGGGAATCTCCTGTAGACAGCCTGCACCACTAAAACTAGGGTCTATGGTTAGACCCAGCTTTTGTATGAGAAACTGACCATAACACTCATTGTTTTTCATTAGTATGCTGCCCCCATGATTTTTCTATTGTGACTAATATGTTCATTTTTCTTGCAGAATGACGCACAAAGAGAGGTTTTAGAAATTAGAGTACGTCCACCCGAAGGTGTATTTCTGTATGACCTTCCTTGAATTGGGAGAGCTCTAATGTCCCAGCTAGCAAAGGAGAAGCCCCACTGCATTATTTTTATTTACTAAATTGATGCACTAAGAACCAAGAGATTCGGCAGGTATTCAGGTACAAACTGCTTTTATACTTCAGATTTAGTGTTTTACCCTATCGTGATCCACTCATTTAAATAAACATTTAATTACTTTCATTACATTTAGAATTTGAGTCACAAGGTGCTCTGTATAATAATGCGACGTCCAAAACTTCATTTGATTCCACCAGAGCTGAATGAATTGAAGTTTATGGGCATCTATTCTCTTGCTCTCATACCTTCTATGGGCATCTATTGTCAATTGCTATAGTTTTGCTGCATTTATATTATTTATTCCCTGCATCTTGCTTCTATGTAAGTGCTTTGGTTTGGCAAAAGAAATTAACTGGAGGAAATTATAAGCAACTTAATTGCCATCCAGAACATTTGTCAATGCCTAAAAATTATAAGCAACTCAACCTTCCAAGAGGCAGAATTGATGATCGCATTATGTAAGTCGTTTTTTGCTAAAATTTTTGAGATGTTGTATCCTAGCGATCTGTGGATGACCCAAAATTTTTTGTTAGTGATCTTTTATTTAAGGGTTCTTTATGTAAATTGCTTTTTATTATCATGGCTGAAATGGCTACGACGTAGTCCTTGATATTTTCTCCGTTTGATTTTATGAAGGACAGGGAGTCCGTCTTTGCGTGATATGTTTAGATGTAGCTAGTTACATGCAATGAAAAGTAACCACTTTAAACCTATTTGCAGATTTGGGGCGTTGTTTAGCTGTGATGCTGACTTAATGCCTAGAGTTTGGACTGACAAAGAAGGCATTCCTGCAACCACTAAGACTACCCAATCTGCGGTATGTTGCATGTCTGTAGTATTTGTTTAGGTTTATGATTGTGTGGAAGAGAGATAGTCTGGGATCCAGCAGAATGGTCGAACGGGTTTCATATGATCACAGGACATAGATAATGGGAAACTCTTATTTGCACATGCTAATGGATTTTATGTTATTGGTGTTCATTCCTTCAATTTCAGATTGCGAGATTTTCTGACTTTTTTTTTAATATTTCCAATTCCATATTATTCAGGGAGAGGAAAGGACGTAATAAATTATACTTCAATACAACCTCCTTTATCTATCTTTCCTAGTAAAATAGATATATTTTTGTCTTTCATTATTAATAATTGTCTCATTGATTCTATTTCATACAGGGAGAGGAGATGATGAGTTAGCCTCTAATATATTGTCTCTTTCTCTGTCATTGGGGCCCGGTAAGAAGATTTCTTTATGCATTTATTTTTTTATTTTTTCATTAATTTCATTTTGCAAAAATTTTATTTTGGTTACCTTTTATAGCTTTCGAGATTTTTATATGTGAAACTGCGTATCATTTAGGAAGAGGGTAGAATTTGTGGGTGTATTCCTTACTGTCTACTTTGTTAGTTTCAATGCTATGAGCTGATGTGAATATTTCTCCTTTACTATCATACCAACAGTTGTCATGTAATGCAAGGGAACAATGATATGAAGGAGTGCGTTATTAGTTTTTCCTAATGAAAAAAGATTTCCTTCTGCTTCTGTTAATTAGTTTTTATTTGATTGGTTTCAAATTGTTGAATTTTATAGAAAATGGAGAGGTTTCTATGCAACCTACACAATCTCTTCCTTTCGTTCCTCTGCTCGGTAAATTTTCTTTCTTTTTTTCGAAAATTTTTTTTATTAGTTTTTTGCTTTATTGGTTTGAAGTTTGAAAGACTGTGACAATCTTGTTCCTTTCGTTCATTTGCTTGGTAAATTTTCTTTCTTTTTTTTTAAAAAATTTTTGTTAGTTTTTGGCTTCATTGGTTTGAAGGATGAAAGACTGTGACAATCTTATTGATTTTGTTTCATAAATACAGGGCGAGAGGACGAGACCATGTATGCTTTAGAGCCTCCACTTTTGCCTCTCTTTCCCGGTAATGTTCTCGATAGGTTCCCTTTTGTTCTTTTTCATGATGTAAGATTCTGTTAGAATATGATGGGTTCATCAATTCTATATCACATAATAAGAGAAGAATCTGGGCTTGTTCATGTTTCACAAACCATGAATGGTACAATAGTTCTTTTTTCTCGATTATTATTTGCCTTTGTTTAATTGGATCAGTAATGAGACAAGGATGAGGCAGTCAATGTTACACTACCAAATCTGCATTTATCTCTTGGTAAAATGTAGTTCTTTAGTTTCTGGTTTTTTTTGGCTTCTGTCTCGTTAATTTCCTATTGTCGAATTATGTGACTATCTTTTCATTATTTATCTTAAAGAGGGGCGAGACAAATTAGATTATGATGTACTTTTTTGTTGTTTGGCTTTCACCCCTATAAAATAAATGTTAATCCATATTTCATTTGTTTCACATCATCAAATTCTCTATCCATCTCATTGGTTCTGTTTAGTACAATAAAATGAAATGATGAGTTAATCGTTGATATCCTTTCTTGTTATTAGTTTTTATTTCATCAATTGCAAATTTCAGGTTGTGACATTTTGTAATTTTCTTTCTGATATATTCCAATTTTGTATCATTTAGGAGGAGGGGAGGATATGATAGCTCATACTTCAATACCAACGGTTGTCATGTAATGCAAGGGAACAATGATATGGAAGAAGGATTACAATCTGCGCTTACGAGAGACGAAGATGATTCTACAGAAACTTGGAAGTGAGGATGGGAGCGCTGAGAAAGCACGGAAAAAGTGGTGGGGACGGAGAAACAACAAGAGGATGTAATTATTATTTGGTTATATGTATAACATCGATCTCTGTTTTAGGCATATGTTGATAGAATGATTTGATTGAAAAGAAAATTCTATTTTTGCTAGTGAAGAGCTATATTCCCCCTTTTTTTAATTGGATGCCTTCTCCCTTACTCTGTAAATTTTTATGAGAAAACAGAAGTTAACCTACTTAATCATTTATCTTTATTATTGTTTTGGATATAACGGCTGTTTTGTATCAGCATTGAGATTCAGTCAGCAATTTGTGTTCACTTCCTCTGGCTGACAATAAATGTTTCTGTTCTACACGTACAATTGCAGTAAGCGGGGGAGGGAGGGGGCATATAGCTGTCATGTGTTACTAGCAAAGTAAGCCCAGGATGCAAATTTACTAATCTTTATTTATAAATGATTTTGTCTTTCTGCACCTTTAGCAACTAAACAACATGAACATATTTAATAAATACAATAAAGTAAATATTTTACAACTTGATAATAACATGATTATAAAAACAGAAATTTGCTGGGCGATAGTAAATTGCAACAAATAAATTCAGATGATTGAAATAAACGCTCGATAGATTTTGAATATTACATAGAGTCTTTTCTTCTAAATGAAAACTCTTATATCTTCTTTTTCTCCAGTTTTGTTGTCGTGCTTCTAAATCAAAGTCCTTTCTCATCATTTAGAAATGCAAGAGCAACAGTAAAGAGAATAAACAAGAAGATATATCTTCTTGTCAAGCATGGCCTAAATTACAAACTTGATAGCGAAAATGTAGAGAACAAACTTGTGGACAATGAAGCACAACTATAAAAGAAATTTAAAAACTTAATATTTGAAATAAGTACATAGAAAAGTTCACACCATTCATTTGAAGATATGATTTTTAAAATCATTATATGGAGAACGCTTGTATAATATATTTAGAATTTAAATTTTAAAATTTTTAGATGAAAAATTATTCTACAAAATTTCTAAGTCTAAATATTAAATTAATTTGAAAAAGAACATTTCTATAGCAAAATTAAAACCGTAAATTTTACATTAAATACAATAAGAACATTTATATAATGTATTTAAATATATAAATCTCAAACTAATTATGTGGAGAATGATGCTATAAATTTTTTTTTGAATTATTACAATAAATTTATCATCGCAAATTATAACTATTTTTGTGATAAATAATTTAAATTCAACATTACATAAAATTCTCACCTAACTTTTATACAAATTCTTTACTTTTTGAGGTAATGGTACGAGGTGACAAATAAAATTTATGCCGTTAATTTATTTTTTGATTTATTTCATTTATTTACTTTTATTCCGTTGTAAATTCGTGATGTTAATTTATTCTTTACTTTATGTTCATTTATTCACTTTTATGTCGTTGTAAATTTTATATGATTTAAACAAAAAAGTAAATAAATCAAAGTAAATCATTTTCAATAAAAGTAAATCGTAAATGAATGAAAAAGTAAATAACGAGTGGTCTCAAAATTTACAATTTTTCTAGTCAACTAAAGTAAATCGTTTAAAATTTGTGTCATTTTATTCTAAGTTTAATAGTACGAGATGACAAATTATTGTAAATCATAGGAGACACAAAAAAGATAACAACGATCATTAATTTACTTTTTAAGACCACCTATTACAAATTAAATTCCTCCTATGAGAAATAATAAAAATCAATGATACTTATAAATAATCACACAAGTATTATAGTATTTGTTCATTTTTAGTCACAATATGGTGTTAAAAAAATAGGTGCATAATGAGCATGGGGATGGGTTTTATGCTAACTATAATTAATATACGTGCCTATTATAAAAATTTATAACATATACAAATTTCTACCTTTCCAGTAAATAAAAGTATAAATAATTATTATTGATTTATTAAATATATTAATTAGATAAAGGATTCAATTATTGGATTTATTTAAAATTTAATAAGAATCTATATTTTATTATTTAATATTATTAGTATCTTTCGTATTACATTTACGGATAATATATTTCATATAAATTTTATGAACAATCTATAAAATTCATCAAATCCATCATATCAGTACATTACAAATTGATTACTCTATAAAATTCATAAATCATGTATATATTAATTTACGATTTTGCATAATTCTTGTAAAATCTGTATTGTCTATCTAATTGGTGAACATGAAATGTCATCAATCTTATTTTAGCTGTTAAAACTGTATAACTGGTTTATCTTATCAAACGAATATGTATCAAAATCATATAATCTATAAAACTCGTAAAATGTATAAAATTTATCAATTGCATATGCGCTATATCCGTGATACTTGAATAACCTGTAAAATTTATTTTATTGGAAAAATGAATATAAGATTACCAGTGGAACACATCATTTCCATGAATTTCATAAAAACTGTAAAATCCGTAAAATCTGTAAAATCTGTAACAACGGTCAAACAAGCTAAATTATATCGGTCGTTCAAATTTATTTCTTTAAATAAAACTATTCTTAATTTTATAATTTCAGTCCTACATTACAGATTATAATTTGGAATGAATATAATTCAATTTAACGTTATGGATCACTCATCATTTATAGTAATTTATTAAAATCATATGAATAACCATAAAAATACATGCACCTCAAAGTACTGTAATTTATTTCACCTACTCATACTCACACTTTACCCACAATTCTACTCTCATGCTATGAAATTACCTTTTTACCCTCATTTGCATTTTATGCAAAAGTGCAAACGTTTGCACTTACACCCGACTCGTTTCTTTTCCCCAATTAAACAGCTAACTTGTTTTTTATAAATGGAAGATATATTATTGATTTTAGTTATCATATTTCCACGATAGGGCAGATTGCTTCTTGAGCGGTGCAATTTTAATTTCTGAGTTTTAAAATCAATTGTATTTTCAAATATTTTTTAAATTCTTGTGGGGTTTAATGTATTTTTTTGATGTAAATCTGCTTATGTTTATGATGGGAGATGACATAATGCACATGCAAGAACACATAACAGAGAAATTCAGAAAGTCTTATTCAGATGAGGAATTATCGACACATATATGAATAAAAGACCATTAGAAGTTGTTTAGTGAAGCCCCCAGCTAGTCTGCTTCCCTACTTCTCTAATCTCTCCTCAGCATCATATCGAGGTCCCATCTATTCCCAAACGACGGAGATGAACCACGAACAAACTACATTCATGAATCAAAATGGAGGAATTAAAGACCACCCAAAAGATTCTTACACAAGATCTGGGTGGTCGGCTTGGCATCATTGGTTATTGCTTCTACGAGTAAAATCAACCCCTGAAATGTGTGTTCCTGTAGCCCACTTCAATTCAACAGAGCTGCAGAAATGAGCTTGTCCATGCCAGCACTTCACCCACCAACCCATACTGTTTGATGATATTCCAATTTGAAGCAGAATCCTACAAATCCATGCCATGCCTTAACAACCCAAGTTGCATCATTTCCTAAACTTTCGAAATGGACATGTCCTCCGCAACAGCATCATCAACATCATTATGAACCTGGTATTTGCCTTCCAGCTTGATGTACCTGTACCACTTGGCACATGCCAAGTAGATAACAAAATCTACAGAAGTCAGAGCTGCAAGGAGGAAGTAAAAGTTGTCCATGTGGCCCTTGTTGAGGTTGCCAGGAATCCAACCAGGCCTGTCGTCCTTAGTAGTGATTTCCATGACTATGGTCACGAGCAAGCTGCTCACATAGTTCCCCAAGGAAATTGAAGTCATGCAGAGGGCACTTCCAAAGCTCTTCAGCCCATCTGGTGCCTGCCCATTGAAAAACTCCAGCTGACCCACATACATGAACACCTCTGATGCGCCAATCAGTGCATACTGTGGTATCTGCCACAAAATACTCAAAGAGCTAGGGCTGTCACAACTGGAGCAGTTCACATTAGAATACTTGAGCCGATTAGTCTCGACGATTCCAGCAGCAATCATTGCCAGTATTGCGATCACCAGGCCAACTCCCATCCTTTGTAGCTCAGTTAGCCCTCTTGCATTTTTCTTCCTTTGGAGCCTGGTGGCAAGGGGGGTCAGGACCCGTCTGTATACGAGGATGAAAGCTGCGACGCTAAGGATGTCGAAGGAGGACATGCTTGCAGGCGGGACACGAAAGCCAGCTACGGTAGTTTTCATGACAGCTCCTTGCTCAACAAAGAGGGATGCCATCTGAGTGAAGACCACTGAATACAAGATGGTGCATAGCCAGATGGGGAGAAGTCTGAGTATGCACTTCACTTCCTCTATTTGTGTTACAGTGCACAAGCGCCACGGATTTTGACAGATATCTTGGTTGGAGTCATGATCTTCAGAGGTGATTACAGCTGCTCTGTCTAGGAACCTGAAATCGTAACATGAAAGTAATAATATCTCATTAGTTTTGGTTGCATTTGGCTGAAAAGGATCTGTGTGCATTAGTGATTGGGCTTCTTACTTGAATTCTTCTGTGTGTAGTATCTTTCTAACAGCATTGGTGTCACATTCCTTGGAATCATTCTCATACAGATATTCAGCGTCAGAAGGCATCTCAACCTTCCATTTCTTGGTGGCAGCAGAAAACACTTGACCGAATCTGGGGAGAGGATTACCACCCGGCTTGAAGTGCCTGTATCTTGGGGTCCCAAAAAGAAACAGGACAAGTGCTATGAAAGCAGAGCCGCTGGACACCCAAAAGCCCAATGCCCAACTTCCACCATCCTCATAGTAGTCCAATATAGTGTTCGAGAAGAGGGAACCAAGGTTCAAAGCCAAGTAAAAATAGCTAAAAAATGCCACCTTTGAGTGAGCTTCCTCTGGGTCCTCCTCGTCAAATTGGTCCGCCCCAAATGTCGCAATTGATGGCTGGTAGCCTCCGTTGCCTAAGGCAATCAAGTAGATGGACAGATAAAAGATGCCAATCTCTAATGTGGAGTGTGATCCGCAAGAGATTAGCCTCTCCCCACAACCAGATGGCTTAAGCAGGAAGAGGTAGGATGATAAGGACAGCAGCACCAATCCCTGTCATGCACAAACAGAATGACCACTTCAATCCGTTTCATCTTACTTGCAAGAACGGTAGTTAGTCCACATGTTATCTAATTTTGATATATGAGTGGAGAAATTATAAATTCATGAAATTCCCATTGACCCTACTCAGTGCCTGCTTCAAAGAAGAAACAGATGCTTAGAACGTCATCGAAATTCAAAACTGATGGAATTTGGACTTGGGTACCAAGACAATGGCCTATAGACAACCAACTCAATCATAAGCCATTTAAGGCGGCCATGGACCACCCTAATCGAGCCACTTACATGGCAATTAAATGGTGGGGTATATGCTAATGAGAAGACAAATGTCTTCTGCTATTGCATGAACTGGCAGCATACGATGGAAACATTCAGAGGAACGCATTCAACTCTGAATATGAAAGGTGGGGAAACGTGGATGTTACAGAAAAATATGATGGAAACTCTCAACGGAAAAGTAAAAGCGCATTGAGCTTTGATAATGAAAGGTGAAGGCATGTGGATGGCACAAAAAGACGGGTCCCCCCACTCATGCACAGAAAATAAGTAGTAATTAACTAAAAATTAAGAGATTGGACGACTTACAATGACAAAGATGACTTGGAAGATGGCACAGGTCTTATATCGGCCCCAGTAAGAATCACTAACAAAAGCACCCACGAGCGAGAAGATGTAGACAGTGCCTGTCCATTTGCTAACGTTGTTGGCTGCGCTTGCGTTGTCTTGTTCCAGCACCCTAGTCAAGAAGAGCACCAGGTTCACCCCAACTCCAAAGAAGGCTAGTGTGGCCAGACCTTGATTCACTGTAGTCACATATTCATACGTTCATTTCAATTACCACCCAAAAACGATTTAAGGTGTTTGATGTTGAATAAAAGAATTTATTTCTGACAAAATAAAAAATTTATGGACCCATCAAATCAGAAGAAGGTCCCGTGCATGCATGCGCTAAATTACAAAGCAAAGAGCTTTCAATCCTCGTCTGTTAACTGGTTGTGTGGTCCTGGCTAGGCTTTTTCTGCATTCGGAGCATAAAATCTATACACCAGCAAACACATGCATGCATGTAATGACAGATGCACTTTCTTTCCCTTAAAATCCTGTCTTTTGTCCTCTCTCATGCACCCCTTGTTTAGGACAGGACTTTCATGTGCATCGCCATTGCTGATTGGCCAGTTAAATCATTTGAATTGGCTGTATGAAAGGGAACAAGTAAATAAATCTTCAAGTAAAAAGGGCGGGGAATATCATGTTTCTTGTGAAAACAAAATGGGCTATAATCTTGTTAGCCTATTCCTTTCATGAAAATTTTTTTCAAGTGTATTTACTTCTTATACTAAATTGTTTAGTTTTTAGATATGCGCGTATGTACATATATAATTTTCGCACCCACAAAAAATGTTGATTTTTGAAAAAGAATTGTAAATTTTGATATCTAAATTAAATATTCTTGAAAACAATATTTTATGCAAAAAATAAAAAAATTAAAATATACGGTTTTTTTGGTAGATAAAAATATACCTTTGTCCTAGGATAACATAACAAGATCATAACATAAATGAAATTCCTATTTGTGCTTCATTGTCAATGGGACAGCCTGGATTGCTATATAAATGTGCAATTTGCATTTGGTCATTTATTTCTTCTTTGGAAAAAGTCACCATATCTTCCGTCTTGGGTAGGACAAACAGATTTCGACACTAACAAGCAGCTTCATCAATAAGAAGTGGGCCCGTCTTATGACAACATGCATGGTGTCTGTCGTGTAGAACAGGATAATTAAACAGATTTGGCACCGTAATCAGTAGCTTCGTTAATTAGAAGTGGTCCCTCTCGCAATGCATGGTGATGAAAGCACCCAAATCAAGACCTTTTTACTTAATTCCCAAACCCAAACTAGATTCTCATAAAAAGAGGGAGAGCCCCAGAATACACTGGAAATTGTGTTTTCACATCCATATTTTATGCATATTCCACATAAGTCCATTGTCTCTATCAGATAAAGGGCTTTTGTCCACTTGCCTTCCTTTTTCTTTCATAATTTTACAGGTTCTATTTCATTACTATAATGTTTTGTAAAAGTTTCTACTATTTGTAGACGTTGTAGACACAAACACCCACTAGAGGAAGTCACTTAGGTAATGGTTTTTTTGCAGCTGACTAACACTTCATTGCATATAATATCAATACTAACCGGGTGTTGCTGCATATAAAATTTATACGCAACTAATCCCCAATATAAACCACTAGTTATTGTTGTCTATAATTATACTTGCAACGGTTATTGCATTTACTTATTTACTAAGGTGCATACGCAACCAAATATGATAGTGAAATATTTGTTGTTTATGTTTATTTGCAACAAATTCTTTACAGCAAATTGCTCCACTATATAAAGTGATGGGTAATGATATCTCCGAATTAATTGTTGCCTCACCTAGTGGGTAAATTTGACAAGCTTTAATTTCGTTTAGAAATCCTAGTGCACCACAATAGATTTCATATTTGGAAATGATATATATATATATATGCCAATTTAGTTGATGATGCCCGCTTACTACAATGATTCTCAACAATTTTGTTTCCTATGCCCATGGACCACTATATTATTGGCAAATATTGGTTGCCTATATCATTGCCTACAATAAAATTAAAGGTGTTGCAACGATGGGCACTGTTGCTGCCTTGGTGGTGGTATTTTTGCGAATAAAAGACATAAGCAAAGGCTTATGCGAAATCAATAGTGTCGCGGAACAAAAAACACAAAAATCCCATAAATGATGGCTTGGTAAATGCAAAAATACATAAGATTAAATAAAATTCAAGGTACAAATAAATAAAAATCAAAAAGTAACTTACCAAGTATTAGCATTCCGGCTTGCCATCCCCCACTCCTTCCCTTGATTGCAGGGCGTCCATATCTATCCACTGACCCATCTAGTGTACAGTCTTCTTCCTTTCCGCCTTTGGCCTGTCTACCCTTCATCTCCACGACCACCTTCTCCAGCTGCAAGAAAACCATGCATAAGGATAAGGACTCTATCCATTTATGCATGTCTAATGAAACCACTGACCAAAATCATCTTGTGCTCCAAAATTAATTCAGCACTTTTAATTCATTTCCCACATGACCATGTATACATGACCGGAAATTGAACAGAATGGATCAAGATGGCAGTTGAAATGATGAACAAATATGTGAACTCGGGTGCCTAGAGTAGAAGAAAAATGAAACATTGTTAAGGTGGACAACCAACCTTCTTGCACTCTTCCGAGTTTTCCATTGATGCTCTTGGCAATGGCGAGGAAATGAGATACTAAAGGTATGTATGGGAGAAGGAGGAGGCAAGGAAGAAGCTTAGGAGGAGACAGAGAAGTAAGGTGGAGAAAACAGAGGTGCATGGGAGGCAAATATATAGCGGAGAGGTGTCGGATTCATGGCTGAGATTTGGAGGAATGGAAGGAGGTAAGGGCCCACGTTGCTAAGCTTGTGGGAGAGAAGAGGGGATGTTTCTGTCATGAACATGGACTGGGAAATTCATAAGGTGGGTACCTTTTCCGCATCCATATGTTCTTTGGCTGGCTGCAATATGGGGAAAAAATTCACCTGGCTTGCTTTCAATACGCACCTGGTCATTTTTGCTTTATTCTTATGTGGGTGCCATAACCACTCATGATCGGGTAGAAACCAAAAGCAAAAACCAATTAATTATTCAAAAGAAAAACAAGGCTCTTTAGATGATATAAAGGGCTAGTCTCTTTATTTCTATATTTTCTTTGAAAAAATTAAAACTTGTTCCATGTTGTCATCACTTCAAAATCATTTGATTGATATTGCATAGTTTTTATAATTATTTGGGTCTCAATTAAATATCCATTTCTATTATTAATGTAAAAACATTTGTAAAAATGCATATGCAGTGGTGAATACAATACGAGGAGGAAATTTTCAAGTGAATGGGTAAATAACAATTTGAGTGGCTAATTATTATGTATAAGTTAATTTTAAAATAATTAAATTTTATTTTTTAAAAAATTAAAGAATTTAAAATATTTTCCAATTTTAAGTGGGCAATAACCCAGCCTCCAACCATGACAACATACTAGCACCAGGAGCCTCTTTACATTATATTATTAAGACTTCAATTAGTATTACAAAATAACCAAATCTTAAGAAATATATAAACTGTATTATTTTAGATAGTTTAATGCTGAAAAACAATTTCAAAATTGTTATTTATGCCAAACTACTTTGTTACATTGAATTTGTATCAATTTTAGATGATGCCCATACGCATGTCCAATTAGGGTGAAAATTAGTATGTTAACCAAATAAACAATTCTAAATATAATGGGTGGAGTAGATTATCATTTTATAATCATGTAGGGCCTATTTTGAGAACTTTACTCAAATATTTTCCTTTGTATGTGACATATGACTATGTTCATGTACAAATATTGTTTAGAATTTGGAATATGGACTATTATTCATAACAAACAACCTTTGAATTTTCATACTAACATGAAGATGGAACGAAATACTCTATCCATTTATGATATTTAATATTATTTATTTAGTTGGAATGCATAGTAATATATCGATTAAAGATTTTTATAATTAATAAACAATTTTAATGGTGATACATTTACCTTAACATAAGTGGCCCGCTAATACCTGCAATCAAAGTAATCTTTTAAATGATGATTTAGTATCTTAAGTGGTTTTAGATAATATTAGTTGATCATTAAAATTATATAAAAATATAAAAGTTGTTGAGTTATGATTTAAAACAAGTGGTTTTGATTCTTTTGAATCAGAACTCTGTTGAATATTTATGTTACTTTTAAGTTTTAAATTATTGAAAATTATTTTTTGCTATATAGTGATATTCTCATCACATGCCACTTTATCAAATGGGCCTTATTTGACAAAGAAATTAAAATCCAAGTCATCCATCGCACTTGTAATCATTAATTTAATTGAGATATCAAATTTTATCAAAATCAAATACATATACGTGAGTCCCATATGTAAAAGGTACAAAATGAATGTAATAAAATTATTTAAGTTATATATATATATATCATTTCAACGCTATATTTTAAATATCTAAACCATCTTAAACATTATTCCTATATTGATAAATGACTCTATAAAGTATTTTTATATTTAATGCACATGCAATTGGTTTTAAGATGTTTTCATAATTTACACTCAATAGTTTATTTAAAATATAACCTATTCAAAATTTTGATTAAAAAGATTTTTAGTCATGTAATAAAATAAAATTATGTTAATTAATATGATGTGTTAGATTTTAATTTTATTATTAAAGTTGTGCAGTTTGCAGCTAACTATGCACCCTAAGCATCTCCCATCTTTATATCATATTAAATAATTAATGTAGGGTTGCTATCATGGGGTAACTTAGCTAGATGGCACCCCGGCCCTTGTGCTAATTGATCTAAGTTCAAACCAAGAAGGAAAACATTTTTTTCGAGGAGGAACTTGTGTCCTCCATCCATATTAGGAGCGTGGTTTCTTGGTGTTTGGGGTACAAAGTTCTTGAGCAAGATAGAAATAATTTAAGATGTTGATAATTTATACAAAATTCAATTCATTCATTATATTTAACATTAATCATTTAGTTAGGAAAATAAGTTTAATCCAAATTAAATATGTGCATGAGTCGCATTTTCTCAAAAATGTATTCATGTGTAAAGTAGAAAAATAGTTAAATCAATTCACATATGTTAGAATATAATAATACTTTATAAAAAAATTATTCATATAATAATGATATTTTAGATGATTTAGATGTTGAAAATCCAACATAAAAATAATTTGTTATTAAATTATTTTATTATATTGATTTTATAAATTCATAGATGAAGTCTATATATAATTATACTAAATAAATGACAGAATTTTTATAATAATATAAATGATGTTAAATACAATAGTTGAAATAGATTTTTTATCGACCATAAAAATATTAAAAATAAAGAGGGTTATATAGAAGGCGGGTTTCATAGAAACGGACCGAATTAACGTAAGGGTTCAAACTTAGAACCATTCCTATCTTCTTATTTGTAATCAATGTATTAATGGGAAATGAGAAGTTATTGTATTAATTATCTAATTACATGCCATCAGGGTACATACTGTGGTGATAACTCATGTAGACGATGTGCTACCCAGCATGAGTTCGAGTCTCCCTTCTCTCTTGTGTAGAGTGAGAGTTTTTAATTTCCTCCTTTTATATGGAGGTATTTACAAACTTCTCCCTTGTTAAGAGTGTTATAGAAAAATTCCCTCTATTATGTTACCGTTCTAATTGCACTTCATTGTAATATGAGTTATCATAATTTATAAATATCCATAAAAAAAATTACCTAATCGCCCTATTTTTTATATATATATATATATTTTAATGATTTTTACTTTTAATTGTCTTATTTATTTCAACTTTATCTTTATCATTTTAAGTAAATTACACATTTTCAAAATATTAGCTTTCTTACTCACCGCTAAATCAGATCTCATACCAAAATCACACCAAAATATAGGTCCCGAACCGCATGTTAACCAGTTGCCAACGTATCTATGAAAAAAGATAACAAAAAGAAATTTGACGGGGGCTGCACGCGATCGGTGCGCATTAATTATGAAAGCTGACCGGATTCAGCGGTTTGTTTGGAAACCGCGGGTCTGTGGCCGTGAAACGCTTCAATGATTTGATGGACCACGCTCCACTAGGAATTGAAAGCTGCCTGTCCTGACTGATTATAGCCATGCCCAACCGTAGTAGTTAATAGCTTTCACCCCCTTAATATACTTATCGAAATCAAACGAATTTTTTTAATTAATATATAGTAGGGTAATGTTTTAAAGTATCTAGTCCCATCAGAACCTCAATTATGTTTTTTCAATGGAAGAACCTCAATTATGTTAATACCTTTATTATCCAGGTGTTTGCTTTTTTCCCTTTTATTAAATGCCAAAATGATCCTAAGTTTTACGAATGATGAATTTAAAGATAATTAGAATTTAATGGAATATTTTTATTAGCAATTATATATCATCGCAACTTGATATTATATTGGAGCACATTTACTATCCTCGTACTATGGACAAAAATTTCCTACATATGCTCTCATTGCGAGAAAAATTTATAAAATGTCCACTTTATGAGGGATTATTTTGTAAAAAACTCCTCCCAATATGGAGCAGAATTGAACCTAAGTGGGCTAATTATCAGCCCCTCCAGTTATCGCCTGGGCTACAATTCAATGGAATTGGAATCTCTTTATTTGAGGTTTACCTAAATGATTATATAAAATATGCTCAAACTATTATATTTAGAATTATCGGCTTAATTAGGAAAAACAACTTTTCTATAAATCATTATTGCATAGGCCTCATCTCATTTAAGGATTGATTATTCACATTTCGATATCATTAATTCAGCTTTGAAACTGTTTAAACTATTTATGTAGATAAATAATTTTATAAATTATTATAATATTATAATGTACATGTAATTAGAAATTAGATATTTTCGTAATCTATACATGATTACATGTGTAAGCAGTTATCATTCCACTTAAGACTTTGATGAAATAATTTTAGACAACAAACAATAGTCAATAATATATTGGTTAACTTTTGATTTTTCATGTTAGTGAACCCAAATGATGAGATTGGATGAATTCCAATTCATGGAATCTCTTCAACTAAAATTGGAAATTTTCCATCGAAAAACAATAATTGAAGTAATGTCATGGAAGTATGGAACAACAGGTATCCTAGCCGATTGGGATTTAATTTGGAACCGACTTTTCAAGTTATTTTAAAATTATAATTACAATAATGGAAGAAGATCCAAATCACTTTAGGATGAGAATATGATTCCTCTGAAACAAAAATTCCACGTGCATCATTGAATGCATTGCAAGAGAATCAAAAATACCAGTTTAGTCATAATCGCGGACAATTAGGCTCCTCGCACGTCGTTTCAGTGTCATAATAAATTAGTTGAAATAGTTTTGGTAATAATTTTCTAAAATTACTTCTGATGACAATGTTTTCCATGCCCGCAGTAATCACTACAAGAAACGACATTATAAGTGTCAACGAAATCTGCTGCATATAATTTAAATTTGACTGCCTATATAAATATGTAACAAAATTAACCACTTTGCTAAACAATTGCTTATATATGCTATATCATATCTAGATAGATATAGTTGTTTCTTTTTTATTCAACCATTTTATTAGCTATTTGATACTTGAGCATAATACTCTTAGTATTACATGATTATTAACAAACTAGTTAGTATTTTTTTACAATAAGAATTAATAATGTTATAAAATGCTACTGGAGCCTCACAGGGGATTAATGTTTTCCCTTTTATGATTTAGGGCATGTCTAGTTATCAATAAAACTTTTTAGATAAAATTTTTCAATCTAAAACTTTACATTTTCTGCAACAATTGTATTTTTAAATTATTTATTCACATATTTCTATACAATTATCCTACTTTTTAATTATTTATACATAACTACTCATACAATTAGTCTATCTATTTTAACTTTATTTCGTTTACTTTTTGTTATTACTCCTATTATATCATATTATTTTTTTCCATTTTTAAAAATTTTATATTAAAAATTTATTTACCCAAAAGTTTTATCATTTTAAAAAAAAATCCTTATATTATTTGTAAATTGGTGAGCCTAGTGTGAGAGGATAATTAATTAATCTAGGCTATATGACAAGACCTATATTTCTGGCTGAGCCCTGACATCTCTGGCCCTAACACTTCTTCCCCGTTGTTGGGTCAGAAAGCCAGCCATCAGCCTACCCATATCACGCACACGCAAATTACCAACCATTCAATCTGCAGCTTTTCAAATAAACTCAATTCCATGATCGTATTGATATATTATGACCGTTCAAATTTGCACATCTTTGGAATAGGTAGGCCATTCTAGCTCGTAGCTAATGGTTAATCCACAGCCGAAAGTATAGATAATTTGTCGAATTATGCAGACTTTTTCTTGAAATGAAAACCAAAATGTCGAGCACAATATTGAAATCTCCAGGAGATTATTCTTTTCCGGTACATGTTTTATTCTTCCTGTTTTGCAGATCTTCTGCATCTAACATCATTGTGGGCCGGGGTTTTTTTTTTTCCCCTCCATTATTTCGGGCATAAATTCCATGCACCTTGAACTATGCTCTGCTTTACTGATATGTCATGTGGGTTAATGACAAGGATTTCAACTGAATATGGCTGTAAATGTGCATGCAAGGATTTCCATCCAGCTCTTCTGATATCTTCCCATTTCCCAATATCTTGGTTTCTAGGATAATCTAGATTGCTGGGTTTTTTTTTTCCGTAACTAGAGATCTCCCACAATATATTCTCTCTAAAGTGCACCATCCAAAGAAGAGCCCTACATGTAAAGGAGTCAGAACTTAAGTCTATCTTAAGCAAATTGCCATGCAACAAACATGCATCATGTTATGATGAATTGGTACTATAAAAAATGAGTGGTGATTATAGGAGGGGTGGGGAGGAGAAAACAACCAATAATGATATTCCATATGCTTCTGTATAGCTGTGTGACCCATTGCATGCATGTCCTGAAAGTCGAAATTATTAAAGGCTTTTGTGGTTAGACTACTCAATGATACTTGGGGTGATCTCTCATCTATTTATAAATAATGTAAACATAAATTCATAGTATTATTCTAAGTGTACTTCATCCATATAATAAGTTTTAAAAATTTTAAATACGTGTATATATATTTTTAAATTTCAAATAAAGAGGGGATTTTAGTCACTTGAAAATAACTAAAATATCCCTACAATTAAAATTCAAAAAAGTATATATTCGCATCTTTAAAAATAGTAAAATTTGTTATATAAATTAGATACATTCAGAATAATAGTTTTATGAAAAGAAAATAAAAAAATTTTAAAATTTTTTTATCTTTTGGCCGGATGCATGGGGATGTATAAAATCATCCCTCAAATTTATAAGAGATGGGGCACATATGTGCATGAAGATCGAAGATTGCTTGATTTCCAACATGTATGCATGCGGCTGACGTAAATCTGTGACATCCAATAATCGATCGAGGCTTTGATGCATGCGTAACCTAGTTATTATATACAGTATGGACTTTTATCTTTATTAGTGGGTTCTACGTCATTACAACACAAAGGTCCCCCTCTAGCTAGGTGAATGCTTGGGAAGGTGTTAACTAGTAATTTGATCTAATCTAACTTTGATGGGAAGTAATTTTTTCTTTGGACCATTAACGATAATAAT
Organism: Annona cherimola; assembly: GCA_030490835.1. NCBI lineage: Eukaryota > Viridiplantae > Streptophyta > Magnoliopsida > Magnoliales > Annonaceae > Annona > Annona cherimola. Next base: position 62,429,748 of record CM059976.1, on the reverse strand, counting down.
AACCTATGAATTTAATTTAATTTGTGGTGAATATTGAATTAGACCATCGTAAAAAACAGATCGTGAATTTGATTTGTTATCTAATTTTTTTCCCCACCTTGTACAACTAAAATTACCAAATAGTGACTAAAAATCTTTCCTCTTACTACCCCAATGCTATATTTTTTTAGAGAAAATTTGGTGAACATTAAAAACCACATCTCCCCTTAAAAAATTGTACCTTTTAATCATGCATTCATCAAATTTCAGCCCTTACAAAGAAGATCGACAATTCAATTCCATGGTGGATCCCAACACACATGATCATTATCAAAATTATGATGAAAGAATTTTGCAAGGCTAGGCGCAACTTCGTTTTGCTTCAATGCTTATGCTAACATTGAGCATCAATGTTATGCCAACTGGATAGTAGCCCAGTTGGTCCAGGCATCGGCAAGCAGAAGAGAGGTGCCTGGTTTTAGTCCTACTATATATAAGTTACTTATTAAGTGATCCTCTGATAATGGGGAATTCACAGTTGTCCCCCTAGGTGTGGGGGTATTTCTAAGATGTCCCTCCATGGCGAGGGTTGTAAATGAGCTTGATTTGTAATATTAGATATCACCTTATATATAATAACTGTAAAAAAAAAAATGAAACGCTAAGCTTCAACTCTCACTAAGTTTTTTATTTTTAAATTTTTTTTGCATAAATAAGTAAGCCCAAGTAAGATGTTACTGCCTACTGCTGATTTTTTCGCAAAATTTTAACATTTTTTGAAAATATAAAATGTAAATTTTAATCAATAAAAGATTTTTCTGGATCCCTTTTATCAGTGAAAATTTTTTTAATTAAAAAATGGAAGTTTGCATGAGTATTGATCTTCAATGCCTCATGTAAGCATCTTCGCATTACCGTTATTAAAAATGGGATTCAATTCTCTGCTATTCTTTCGACATTTAAAAAAAAAAAATTTGCCATTTATATGCAAGCCAAAACATGAAGATTCATATAAATATAATTTTACATTTTGATTTTAAAAGGGCTTTTTTATTTTTAAAATTCAAAAATATTAAATAAAAATTAAAAATCTTCATGTATGGGCCTACGTATGAATTCCAAAAATTTAAAAATTAAATTTATATTTATTTCTATTTAAAATATTATTTTATTTTTAGAGTCTGCTCAAGTACACTTAGCTTCGGTATACCTGGGTGCAAATAACCATTTTAATTTTTTAGAAATTTTTTTACACAACGATTAATCTAAGTATATTTAACATGTGTAAAATTTTTTACTATTTTTGGATACTCATAGATTTTTTTGGATTTTCAAAAATCAGTGACATTTTAGTAATTTTAAATTACTAAAACTACTATTAATTTTTAGAAATTCAAAAAAATCTATCTTCATTTTTTGGTAAAAATTGAAATACATGTTAAATACAATTAGATTAATAATTTTTTAAAAAAGTTTCAGAAAAATAAAAAATAGGTTTAATACACCCAGGTGCACTAAAACTACGCGCATCTGGGTACATTTAATAATATCCCTTTATTTTTATACAATGCGTGTGACATCACTCGCATGCATCTACCTTTGGGAAGCACGAAGTTGGGTGCTCTTACACCTAAAAATTGACCGGGCCAGATGGATACATATATACTAGAGCGCGTATCACGCACACTTTAGGACTATCATTTTAATATAAGGAGTTTCTGGACCTTCCAACATATTTCATTCACAAGAACTGCCCATAAAATCCCATATATAAAAAAAATAATAATAAAAAAAGGAGAAGAACTGCCCCTGAAATGACATCCAGATGTCAGTTGGTTATGAACCCCATCACAGTATCACACGTCATTTCCAAAATGGATGGTGTAATGGCATATGTAAAATGGATTGGCCCTTTCCTTTTGCCCAAGTTCATTATAAGAGTGCCGCAATATCGGACTACTGTCTTATTCACGCGTAATTAATGAAGATATCTTATCATTTTTTGGCAATGAATAAAATTTGTGATGAAAAGTTTTAGAAAGTAAAAGTTGTCAAATGATATGATATGGTAGGGGTAATGATGAGTAGTAAAGAGGATAAAGTTAAAATAGATAGATTAGTTGTGTGGATATTTGTGTAAAAATGATTGAAAAGTAGGGTAGTTGTATTGGAAAATATGAAAAAATAATTAAAAAATAAGATGGTTATAGAGAATGAAAAGTTTTACATTGAAAAGTTTTAACTTGACATTTTTTATAGATTGTCAAACACACCCTAAATTTTTAAGATTTTTTTTATTTAACACATAACATATGTAATCAAATAAAAGCACAATAATTAATTATTTTCTTCCAAAGTTCATATGGTATCTTTTTGAGAGCCATTTTAATGGTTATATAATTTATATCATTACATACATTTGTAACTACTTTTTAAATTTTTTTAGACAACCAACTCTCATTTAACAGTCTTAATCATCTATTAAATAATTATATTTTCTCTCTGTAATACTATTTTGTTGTGGAGCTTTTGGTATTGAAAACTGCTATGAGTTCCTCTAAGGTTTAAGATTTTTGCACAGAAAGCATTTTAAAAATAATTTCTATATTTTGTTATAATATTAGAAAAATAATTTTAGAACAATTTTAGAAAATTTAAAATTTAAAAATATCGTGTCCACCTGATTTTAAACTTTTATAATAAAGAATTTAAAAATTAAAATTTAATATAATAATAGAAGATAAGAATTATTTTTCTAACATAATAAAATATAAAATAGATTAATTTCATTTCTCCAATTTTAGAAAATTTGAAGCCAAATTAATTTCTAATGTTACAATATAAAAATAGAAAAATACCACAAAATGAAAAATTTTATTATTTTAAAATATTCATTATATTAAATATATCTTAATTTTTTGAGAGAAAATATATCTTAATTTTTATGTCCATCAAAAATTGAAAATCCCATATGAATAATTTTTAAAGAAAAATTTCTCGTTTATAATATATAATATAAGAAACTAACAAATTAAAATATATTTATATTTTATAAAAATTTCTTAAATTGAGTAGTTAACTAAGTGACTTCAAGATTTAAAATTTCCATTAATAGAAAACATAGGGCAACAATTGAAAATTTTGATTTTATTGTATGGTTTAAGATTTTGGATATAGAGTATTTCAAAAATATTTTTGATATTTTATTATATTATAATATTAGAAAATTATTTTTAGAAGTATTTATTGTCAAATTTTTAAAAACTGATAAACATGAAATTAATCTATTTAATCTGAGAAATATTTATAGGACATATAAATGTTGTATTTAAATTTTATAGTTTAATATAAAATAGTATTTACATTATCTATCATAAATTTAGTTAATCATGGAATTTTCTAAAAAAGCTACTGATACAATATTAGTTTATGGAATTGCAACATTTCGCGGTGATACCTTCACGTTGTCGCCAGAAAGTTAACCAGATCTATGCCATCATGTCCTAATAAAAATACGTAAATATATGTTGTCTAAATTAAACATATATATTTTCAAAAAAAAATTATATATATATATATATATATATCTCCTTGATTTCTATTTGAATACTCTCACGCTTTGGTAGGCCGTTAGGATAAAACCATGCACCGATCCAATCGTATGAAATAGTGTAGACACGGTTGACGTGTTCGATCGGCTGTCATGGTATAATAAGGTGACGTATTGGGCATAAGTTTGGGAGGAATGATCCTATTTGCTCGGGCTAAGTGAATGTTTCACTTAGCTCACCTCAAAAATTCTATTTAAAATAATTTTTTTTATTTTTTTCTTCATATAATTTATCTAAATGTATTTAATATATAAATCAAGTTTTACCATTTTTGTATATGTGCATATATTTTTTTTAGATTTTTAAAAATAAGGGTATTTTAAATACATATATACACATAGATGTTTAAAAATATCAAAAAAATAGATGAACATATTCAAAAATGGTAAAACTTGGTCTATATGTTAAATATATTTAGATAAACAAGTGCACGAAATTTTTTAAAAAAAAAAATTGTTGTAAATAGATTTTTTAAGATAGGCTAAGTGGAGCATTTATTTAGCCCAGGCTAACAGGATCACTCCTCTAAGTTTGGATATTTTCAAGAGTTGCAAGTTAGTGCCGAGTTGAGCCGAAGTCTGTTCACCGACACCGCAAAAATCAATATTTTTTGACTAACCTAAAGAAGCTAATAAACACCATCATTTGTAAATAGGTTTAGGAAAAGATTTAAGCTTAAGCAAATTCGAACCTGAGAATTCTATTCTAAGCCCAATTTCTCCTATTTATATTCAACGTATATAAAACCTAAATTAACAATATTTCTACATATTTAAGTATTTATGCAAGAGTATTGATTCAACACTTATGGTGAGCATGAAGACTTCATACTTACCCTTGATTTTTAACTTTAAAATATATTTTTAAAATTTAAACTATTTATTATGCGTAACACATCTTGTTTTCTCAAGCTACCAAAAAAAATATTATAGAAAATTTGTATATTACGGAAATAACATCTTTTGGAAATGAATATATAAAAACTAAAAATTTGTTAAAATGATATAATATGAATAAAGTATATAAAGTTTGCAATATATGCTACCTATTTTTAAATTATATACAAATACACGTGGACATTTAAATTAAAATAAAAGGAAAGATCGAAGCCTCAATGCCTTTTTGAATCATCATTCTGTATATTATTTATGTTTATATTTTAATACTTGTTTGTCATGTCAAAATTATATTATAAATTAATCGTATAATTTTCATATAGATTTATCCTTTTATATTTATTAGTTTTCTTCTTTTATCGTATTTTGTAAAAAATTTAATTTTTATAGAAATATGTTCTGCAGCCCTATGTTTTTAGAATCTAGCTAGTCTGGATACTATTTTTTTGCTTATAAGATTTGCTGTTATTGTATTTTTCATGTGAAATTTTAAATTTGTTATTTTTCACTCAAAAAAATTCGTCAATTCTGATTTAACTCTAATTTACTGTAAATAAGGTTAGGATTTAGGTTCTATAACTGAAATTAACTTTTTATGTTTGAAAGTCTCGGGAACCCAGTTGCAGCCTTAGATATTTTTGAATATCAATTAAATTTTAATTTGTAACATAGATTGGATATATTTGAACATGAGTATTCAAATCAGAAGTGCCACCATAGATTATATATAGAACATTTATGCTTGAGTTCACATAAGTATATAAAAAAATTTTAAAAATTAAATTAAATTATGTATTACACTAAGTGCGCTCAATTGCAGTGAATCATTTCTCTAAAATGTGGGCTATCACACATGCAGCTAATTGAATTTCAACGACTTCCAGAAGCCTTTCCGGTTTTCCCCTCCACTTACATTACATTTTTGTCTGAGATGCACGTGCAACCGTCCATGTCGGACGGAGCCATGTTTTTCCCATTTCAGCATCGTCAGTCAACCGTCAAGCGACGGGGTGTCTTTCGGAAGGGAGCGCTCGTAAGCATATACCGATGCTTGAAATGGTACGAAGATGGTTACTGTGCATTGGGAATTGAGAAATTCTATAAAAATTCAAAAATGTAGTATTGAAAGTAGAAATTTATGGTTATTATATGTAGTGAATAATAAAACCTTGTATTAGAATTTTTTTTAAAAATTGCAAGTACAAATTTTTTTATCAATTCACTTATGTAGTGAAGAACAGGCCAAATTAAGTAAAATAAAGTTATTGACACACAAAATGCATATCTTTTGTGCGTAAATGGGAAGTTCATTAGGGAGTCCTGTTTCAATGAACACTTGGTTGCAAAATCTTTTTTTTATTTTTTAAAAATTATTAATGTAAGTGTATTTAATCTATAAACTTTGTTTTACCATTTTTTGATTTTTAAAATAGAGATATTTTACTCATTTAAAATGGCTAAAACCCCATGTTTTTTAAAATAAAAATATATCATCACATCTTCAAATATAATAAAACTTAATACATAAGAACTAAAATAGCAGTATTATTAAAAAAATAAAAATTAAAAATAAGTCTTACATCCGAGTACACCAAAATTTCAATAGATTGGGTTGCGTTAGCGGGAATCTTCTGGTAGTCATCTGTACGTTTGGGTTTCTCAATTTGAAGTCTGGTTTTGATCTGCTATGGACCGTGGTCTTATAACACTCGTATGGGGTGGTGGGGAAGATTTTCACATCGCTTACAGTGGAGACGGGAGAGTTATAGCTGACTTGAGGTTGACTCTTTCTAGATTACTATCAGAAGTAAGGGTGCAACTCAAGTCGGTTTTATTTGTAAAAAGTCTATCCTATCCTACTCATTTGTTGGTTCGGTTCCTAGTATATTCTACCCTACCCATTACTCATAGGGTTGGTTCTGGTTTCGGTTCCAAATCGGTTCCTTTAATACTCAAATATAACATTTTCTTAAAAAATATTTTTATGTTATTTTAAATAATATAAAACAATGCTCATTTATATTTTAAAATCACAAGTACATATGTCACCATTTACATTATTATATAAAAAATATAAAGTATAAACTGTTACAAACCAATCATTAAAATTATTAATATATTAAAATCACAATTTACAAGCTTATTTATAAAGGGCTTTTGAAAGTCAATAGCATAGAAACCCAACTAGTTTTTTACTTTATAATATACAATTTCACAAGGAACAAGATTGATCAAAATAGGTGTGCACATAAGACGCCACAGACAAACACAATATATACTATATAATATATATCATATACATGGATATAATTATACCTATGCGGGTCGGTTTTAGGTACTTAATATATCTACCCTACCCGTACCCTATCTGAGGGAGTATGTAATATTTAGACCCTACTCATATCCATAAATAATATTTTGCACTCTACCCTACCCAAATTAAGGTCGGGTTGCACCCCTAATCAAAAGTCATAGGAGTGACTGGCAGGACAAGGTGAGCTACAACAGCTAGCTTTTAGGAATGAGTTCTTTCCTTTCATGTATTTATACATGGGATGAGTTGTTCCCGAGCATCTTTTGGAGCGCGCTGGAATATCATGCAAATGTAGCTATGTGGATGAAAAAGAAAACACATGCCAAATATTTCTAAACAAGTAATTTAGTGTTTTAAGGTGTGTTTGGTAATTGGTTATAAAAGACAGTCTTTTTCATGTGTACTTAAGCATTTTGGCGAAGTTGCTGCTTATTCCTTAATTTTACAAAATTGTAAGTCATTTTATTGATATGTTTAGGAAGTCATAAAACTTTTGATGAAAATTTTTAATGTAAAAGTTAATAAAATATAAAAAAAAATGATATGATATGATAGAGATAATGATGAGAAGTAAAGAAAATAAAGTTAAAATAAATAAGTCAGACGCATTGATAATTACGTAGAATTGATTGAAAATAAAGTATTATATATAAATAAGTGAAAAAATAATTTAAAAAATTGGGAAGTGTGGAGGGTGAAAAGTTTTTCACAAATTTTATATTTTAACAAACACCCCCATATATAAAATTACAAATGTCAATTCCCTTAGATTTTTGTGTATTTCAGTTAAAATTTGTTTATGAAAGGATAATAATACCCCAAAGCAATGTAAATAACAAATAAATTTACCATTTACAATAATTTTTCTAATTACAAATATTGCAAAAACTTTTGTAAGAACAAAATCTATTATTAAAAATAAAATCTATAAAATAATAAAAATTTTAATAATTCCAAATAAAAATAATCAGCTTAATATATATATATATATTCATATAAAAAAATAAAAATGGAAATATGAACATAATTTTTTAAAAACATTTGCAGCATTAAATCGATTAATTTTGTGTCTAACAAATTTAAATTTTTTTTATGATAAATTATTTAAAATTTAAGTTTCTAATATAATAATAGAAGAAATAAGAATTAAGTTTCTAACAATATAATATAAAACATAAGAAAATGGTCTTAAAATAAAAAAAATTATTTTAAAAATATTCTTAACATTAATTAGATTAATCTTATATCGGCAGATTTTAAAAATTCTCATAATAAGTAATTCTAAATTTTTTAATATTAAATTAGAAAATATAAAAATACTTTACAAACAATTTTTTATTTTTATAAAAATATCCCTTGCACAAAATAGATTAATGTTGCATCTCAATGTTAGAAGATTTTTTGACAAAAGTTTTAAAAGTTGATATCTAATCTTACAATATAAAAATGGAAGAAACTACCTTTAAATGCAAAATTTTATTATTTCGTTAAAATATTCTTCATATTTTATCTATCAAAATCTAAAAATCCCATTTAAATAATTTTAAAAGCTGATGTACTTATTTATAATAGGATACCACTTCTCTCAAATTGTAGACTCCAATTCTAAAACTCTTACCTTAAAACGTGCTTAAAGATCCCATAATTCATCTTTTATACATGCTTAAATAGATTTTCTCCGATTGGACACAATTTAAACTATGTTTCCTCCAATATGATTTAAACAATGTCCCACTCTACAGTGGACATTAAGCTTTATTTTTTAATTTTTCAATGCAACATACTTCAAATCATGTTAGAAATTCTTGAACACATTCTAGCTCATATTATTTACTATTTACTCTTTTGTATCCTTTGAATCTTTCTTCTTGAATGCACCTTTCTTCTCAGCTTTCAAATTTTCAATTACTTGAATCAATCTTACACTTAATTCATTTGTTTATATGAATAACAACCACATATGAGTACTTGCAGTCTATTGAGTTGATTTTAACATTTAATCTCTCAAAAATCATATGTTTCTAAACATTCTTAGTATGAAAACACTTGGGATGCATTTTGTAAAATTGACAGAACATTAATTCATATGTGACTAGATGAACTAGGATCCCTCCTCATTCCCATCTAAGCGCCTTCCCCATGTTAGGCTCTTATCTTAGTCCTACAATCTAAAAACATCAATATAAAAGACATGAGTTCAGTCCAACTCAGCAAGTAGGATAATAGTAAAATTCAGATGTGAAACTCAAATATTAAAGAAAAGAAGTATCATTCTCACAAAAATAACTTAAAACTTCAAAAAAAATCACAAATGCTTATACTCATCTATTTCATGTTCATGCAAGTAGTCATGCTCTAAATGCCCATGTAATGCAAATGCTCATTATCATCATCGCCCTCATCATCCAAGTTACCTTGTCACCATTTTAGACTTGTACCTATCAAAACATCCTACAAGACTATATGGAAGTACACCATAACTATTCTCATTCCCCAACTCACTTAGAGAATTATCATATATATGTCATGCTCAATATGCAATTATGAACTTATCCATCGTGCTCATGCTCATATGCTCATTCTAAACTATATTCATCATATCAAATAATTTAATTAACTTAGAAACTATCATAAGACCATTATTAATTCAAAATAATTTCTCAAACTACTCAATTAAATAATTAAATCTATGAAAATAATATATCTCAAGCAAGAAATTTTCACAAAAATATCAAATAAAATATCCAAACCATCATAAAACATCCACGCTCATAGTAAATAAAATTCATAAATATCATAACAAAAGCAGAAAGACACTACTTACCTTTAACGCAATTTTCTATATCTCCAAGTTGAGGCTCAAGAAGACTCCAACATATTTTTCACTTTTAATATACATAAAAACAACAATAATTTTTTAAAATATTATTCTAAAATTCATTCCTTAATTTCGTCCTTAAATACCATCATTTTCTTATTCTTAAATTATAAATACCTATCTTTAGACACTCATCTTTCATATCACCTCGAAATTTTAAAATAGTTATTGTATTTTGTTATAAAAATGTTATTCTAAAATTATCCATCTAGGTTTCATATTCACATTTCATTCCAATAGAAAATTCCTTTTCTTTATCTTATTATGTTTTAAAATTAGCAATCCTAGCACCACAAATTCATGCCAAATAGCTTTCAAATTATCATAATATATTAAATAAATATAATAGATAAAAAATTAAAAATTAAAAGAAATTTCTTACTTAATTTCCCCAACTTCTTTTTCAAATCTTCTAAACTTCAAATCCTTTCAAAGAAAAATCTTCTTCTTGAAAATCTAATCCACCATTATATGAATCAACCTCCCAAATCCCCCTTCTTCCTCTTATCTCTTTGGTCTCCCTCTCTTCTCCTCTCTTTTTCTTCCTCTCTTCCACTTTTTGAAAAAAACGCCGTTGGAACTATTCATGTGACTTGGGAGATAGTTAAATGGGATTTTAAAAAATCACAGTAGTCCTATTAATAAAATTTATAAATAAATACTTTTGGGGTTTTACAATTACCAAAGGTATTTTCATAATTTCATAAAAAGTTTTAATGGTCATCTACGAAATCCTAATAGATGGGATACCTTTTCAGTTTGATGCAAATATCATAGAGCAGTCTACAATTTTATGAAACTAAGGAAAAAAGTTATAAGAATTTTTTTTGAAAAATGTGATGTGATAGCTAAGCAAAATGATTAGGTGCAAAGAAAATAAAACAAAATGGATATTATCTATGAAAAGCACTAGAATATAGAGATAATATATAGTAGTTGGGTAGTTAAAATGTTTAATTATATAAAAATATGTATAAAACGAAGTTGTAATTTTTTAAAATTTTATGCCATGCTGACGATCCCTTTATTATTTGTGTTAGACAAGGGATGGAAAAGGAAAAAAAGGGGAAATTTAAAAAAATTCCGAATATTATTTAACATCTTAATTGTCTTACTTATGGCATATTGGGAAGGATTTAGTGGGTTTGAATGAAATTGAGAAATAAGATAAAATGTAATGCAGTGTATTGAGAATGGAAAATTTTATATAGAAGTTAAAAAAGTTGTCATAGTAGTGGGTAATCTCACCACTTGCACATCTTATTTAAGTCCTTAGGATTATTTGCAACGCCTCTTTACCTTTTCTACTATTTTTACATTCTAATTTATGTTTTTATATCTATAATAGAACTATTCCATCTTTTTTTTTTTCTTTACTTTTATTCATTACCTGGTCATATCCCATTAATCTCTTACTTTTTGAAAACTTTTCAGGACGAATTTCCTTGACTAACAGAGGCACCCTATATAGAAAATTTCAAACCAATACACTTCAATTTGGCAATATCTTGAAGTTTTGAATGCTATAAAAAGCAACGTATGGATGGTAGTGATCCTATCTTGCAGCTGACTTTTGATGGTGCCTTGCTGTTTTTAACAGACATATCCATACCCAGAAACAGTGGTGTCCACCTCCATAATAAAGATCTGCAGTGGGATAAAAATTATTCCCTTTTTATTTGTTTATTGCCCCAGTCACACTTGCAGACGCATGAACAGCCTATTTCAATGTAAACATACACAGAGCCGTAGGTTTTGCCTAGCTCACATGTTCGTCACCTTACTTGTGAAAGATGTTAGACAAGTGCTTGGATGATAATCAAATCTTGCTTCGTGGGAGGATTTCATTATAATTCATCAGTTAATTAGTGGAACCATCTGATCACCCCCGCGCTTCCCCCCCCCCCCCCCCCCCCCTAACAAAGCTATTCTTCTTTTTTACAACCTTCTTGTAACAATGCTACAGTAACAATCGTTATTTATCGGTTTATTAATAAAGTTTCATGGTTAAATATTTCTTGTGAGGAATTCTCAAAAATTTTAGTTTCTAGAGTGCATTGTTTGAAGTTTAAAAATTAACTTTTCGCGAGGAATCTAATTATGTGCTTATTCCGAATTTTCTAGCAGCAATACTAAAACAACAAGAATTTTTTAATAAAAAGAAAGAAAACAAAAAGGAATTCAAAGGTCTAATATCCTTCGTGAATATTACAGTATATTTTCGATTCTTATTTTATTCTCCTTCCATTCCAATTCTTCCATTCGTGAAATGATTTACCCCAAGCATCCAATTCTTCAATAATTGAGACGAAAATAAAAAATTTCATAGCCAACTAAATTTATGAATGAAGGTTAAAAATGGAAAGCTTAAGAGTATACCCTCTAATAATACAAAAGCATCTCATTTATTAGTAAAGGTATAATACGATGCTGCATGGTAACACATTTATCTTTTTGACATACGTACATTCGCCGGACCCACTCCACCTATAGGATTAATTCCTACAAGATCTAATGATAGACCAATATCAATTTTGCTAGAAAGCATCATTCCTAAATATTAAAGAACATTTGTTCGATGGTTCTTTTTATCTTCAAACAAAATGACAGCAGTTTATCCTTCTTTGGGTTTGGATCATTTTTCTCTTTTGATGGGGCTTTGGATCATTTTTTTTATATGTACGTTCTGATATTACAATGCAGTATCACACAATGAAGGGAAATATCCAATAAACCCCCACATAAGTTGGGCAATTGTAAAAACCCCCACGGGTTTAGATTATTGAAAACAGAAAAATGGGCCTTAATTTGTTAAATATATGAGGATATCTTGAAGATCTTTTAGGAAAATTCAAATCAATATCAAGATACCGATTATTGTATTTCACTTTGAAAAAAATCCTGCAATTACCGGAGATTTTGGGATTTCCTAGGATCTCATGTGCATTTTAAAGTATCTTTCTTTTTATTATATATATGCAGTGTAGTGGACAGCAATTAGTATGAAATAATAATATGAGGGAATCAAATAAAAAGTTAGAATAATATGAGAAAATGAAATAAAAACTTTTCTATCGTTTCTTACCCGCTTTTGTTTATTTATTTTCCAGAAATGAAAATAGTACTTACGAACTCATCTTCTAAGATATGGACGATCTACGTTGTAGATTTACTTGTGATAACGATTCCAAAGGAACCCCATATAGTTCAAGCAAAAGCGATGAAGAGACAACAACCAATCCCATTTATTATGTTTGAAAGTGAATAATTTGCTAAGCATTAAATTATTATATTAAAAATTTATGAGCCACACAAAACTGCATTATTGACTAGTAAATATAAAACTTTTTTAAATGCTTATTTGAAGTTAATTTAATTTTATCGAAGTAGAAATGTAGAATAGTGTTTTTCAATATTTGGGTGTGTTTGTTTAACAACAAAATTTTTCAAACAAAAACTTTTCACTCTCCACAATTACTCTATTTTTAATTCTTTTTCACACATTCCTATACAATTACCTTACTTTTCAATTAATTCTACACAGTTACTCATATAACTAAATATATTTATTTTAACTTTATTATCTTTACTTCTCATCATTATCTCTATCATATCATATAATATTTTCCTATTTCAAAAAGTTTTATACTAAAAACTTTTCATTCAAAATTTTTATTACTTCAAAAATACACCTTTTACTAAAAGTTACTTATTAGTACTTCATAATTTATATCTGTTCCTTCCACCACCAATTGCCCCAAATAAGCTCTTAATTGTGCAACGAGCTTTGGTGACCTCTCTCCAATCTTAATTTTAGAAAAAACCAATGAAATACATAGATGAGAAATACTTTTATGTGATTGGTTGTAAGTTACCACCACTTGTTTTTTATTTTTTCTTAATATCCAATTCATATATCATGTTTAAAACTATCTATTTAGCTTATACGTAACAAATCAAGTGAATTAAAACCTTTATAATCAATAATCATAAAAACATATTTTAAACAACCTCATGCATTTACTCTTGTTATGGATTATATACAAATCCAGATAATATGATTTTTCATATTATGCAAATATAAATGAAGTAAAATGTGATGGGTGACTTGAATTTTAAATAAAACATCAAAAAATAAAAAAATAAAAAACATAGCTGATTATATGGGGAATTTGCATCATAAACTTTTTAACTTTGCATATTAGCATATTAGACGTACAAAGTTTCGGTCTTCGCATTTAAATCTTTATCCTTAACAATGTTAAAAAACACAGTTAAACTCATGTATAATGTTGAAAATGCCTTTATATTTATACGAAAGCAAGACAATTATGGCAAAAAAATAACATCATCTTCTTGAACATCATCACTTCCTCATAATCATGCGGCTCCATTGTGTAGATAATGTTATTTTTTTTATCACGACTGTCTTGCTTTTTATACAAATATAAGAGTATTTTCAACATTACATATAAATTTAACGGTATTTTTAATGTTATTAATGGTAAGAGTTTAAAAATGCAAAGACCAAAATTTCACAGTGTCTAAGATATTAATACGCAAACTTCAGGGTCTAAAATGCTAAAGCGCAAAGTTAAAAGGTATGACGCAAATTCTCCCAGTTATATATTACAATTGGTTATATTAAAAAATACTTTATATATATATATATACTCTATCCAATGCAATTGTACTATACACCATATATGTTGCAATCTATCCCATAATAAGCCTCACACACACACACACACACACATATATATATAGGAGCTGTCCCGGTGCAGCACAACTGCACCGTAACAGTTGTACATTTGATCAAAAATGGGCCCCACACATATTAGAGTGCAATGAAACTTTATACAATTATTTATCCATATATAAATTTTATAGCAAATAGTTTATATATTGAAAAAACCATTTTAAAGTTGTTATTTAATTAAACTATTTTATTACGTTGAATTTGTACCATTTTCAAATGAGGTCCATATACATATCTGATTGGGATGAAAATTGGTATGGTAATAGAATACATTATTCTAAATATAATTGGTGAAGTAGATTATGATTTCATGATCATGTGGGACCCATTTCAGCGTTGCTGCACCTGAATATTTATGTGTGTGTGTGTGTATATATATATATTAAACCGTAGTTATACATTATGTAATCATTTATCCATGTATAAATCATTTTTTAGATACCTCAAATGTTGAAAAAAAATTTAAATTTGATATTTATATCAAACTATTTATTGCGTCAAATCTTATATTATTTTCAAATGAGGCCATACATGTATCTAATTTAGATGAAAATTAATATACCAGTGAAGTAAGCAATTTTAGATGAAAATTAAATAATGAGTGGATGAGTTGGATGTTAATTTGAATAATGGATTTACACTCACTTACTACAAATTGCACCGTAATAATTACGTAGTCCAATTACATTTGAATAATTTCCATATACATTTATAGTTCTTCTTCTTCTCATTATATTAGATTGCAATAAAGACCATACTTCTGCCTGCACTTGAAGCCGAGATCAACACGACACACTAGTATGTTATACCATTGGGCTATGCCTTGATTGACATATATGTAGTAATATTGGTTAATTTAAGTTTAGAATTGATAATGTTTTGAGACTTGAGGTTCCTTATCAAGCAAAAGAAAGCAGACTTGGCGCCATTTGTTATATTTATCCTAGAGAATAAACTGAGGCACTAAGTATGGTCTTCTACTTTTTGGATGATTTAAACAACTACAATACTAAATGGATAGAATAGGATAAATAAAATGAAACTAAGGATTCTGAGAGTGGAGTTTTCAATTATTGATTGCCACCATGAAATTTTTCAAAGTTGAGAAATAATTAATTTTAACAGAAGAGAAACGACAAACATCCTTAAACATTTGCAAAATCTTATTATCTGTTTCATGACGTATGACTAGGGGAAAACATCTGTTGTATGTCTGCCAAGATAATCACTTGCATTTATTTAAAAAGCTTCATAAGCACCACAATGTCCCCTCAAAACCTCCAGTGCAGATCAAAAACAGAGGAGATATCATATCATATATAGCATGCGCATTAACCAGCCTAATTCCACTCCCATATCACTCTTTCTCCAACATGCAACTCCAACAATGGAAGAAAATGTATTACCATTTGTTTCCCAATAAAAAAATAAGCAGACAACAAAAATTTTAAAATAATAACAATAATAATAAAAAATCTCAAGCATGTGGTGCCAAATCACCCAGGCAAGTCTAGATAGAATTCCACAGCTCTGTTTCTAGTGTTTTGTGCCATCATTTCACAATCACTTTATTAGAGAATAGTGTCATTCGGTCTTTGATCAACGGTCGCGGTCCCAATCATCATTCCCTTTTTATATGATTGTTACTCACCTATGACATGATCCACCATCAATGCAATGGGAAAGGCTGTAATTTAAAAATATGAGGCATCGAGATTGCCACATGACCTAATATTGCCACCCACCATTCATGCTTACTTTTTTCTTTTTCTTTTTCTTTTTTTCAGGTTGGTTTCAACATTTGATAAGATTATTCATTAGTTATTTTAAGAACTGCTGGCTTCTCATATCGCCGCCTAGTGCCTATCATTACTCAATGTGATCCAATCATCATCATCATCAAGCCTGTCTGGGCCTCATCCTAACCATCTAATCAACAAATTAAAAATAGTCAGATCTGTTGGCTTAAAAAAAAAAAAGAAAGAAAAGATCATCAGGACCACCAAAGGCTGAGGGTGATTCCAAACATGCCTTTCAATAAAATCATGTGATCTTCTCTCATTAAAAAAATCTGATGCGATAAACAAAAAAAAAAAAACTATCAGAGAGTTGGGATCTGCTTATGCCTTTAATCCAACTACTTGACTGTTGCACTACGAATTACAACAAAGAAGTGGGAAGTGATAGAGATTTGATAGGAATAACTTAAGTTGACATTTCGACCTAATTTGATTATGTAGACTATGCATAGATAGCTATATGATCTCCAAGGATGATCCGTGATTAAACAATATCATGCTTTAATCATATATAAAATTTTCCAGAATAGATAAGAAAAGTAAACGAAATCAACTTAATGGATATTTCTTTAAACATGATATCATTCACAATATTAGGTGCAATTTTTGGCTAAAATCTTGTCATTCACTTTATTTTAAGCTTAACATGGAGTTTATATTGCGTCTCGGCTTTTTGAAACCTATATCCTCACTTACTAAATGATGTTTAAAATGATTTTATAAACCTGGGATTTCGATTTTGATTTTTTTTTGTTAACATCGTAAAAACAAATAATGTTAACCAATGTAACCAATTAAATTTTGATTTTGTCATCAAAGCAAGCTTGATCCAAGAGGTTACCACCAATTACATTACTTCAGTACCAAAAATCACTTTTATTGGAAACTTGTATTTTATGAAAGTTTGCACTTTTTAAGGACGAATATATAACTATTACTTTTTTAATGCATGTAATTTTTGAAATTATAAATAAATGCAAGTCCATAAATATGATATATGATTTAGATGTGGGAAAAACATTTTCAAATAAAAAAGGGCTGCATGCTAGCTGAATTGAAATCATTACCGCAAGTAACAATCTTTGAAAATGTCTTTTTAGTGCTTAAATCCGTAGGACAAAGTAATCATTTCTATTTTGGTTTGCATGTTGTATTTTGTATATGAATAATTTACATAATAGTTTGTATGTAAGAATGCAAAGTCAATATATAACAATTGGTAGTGGTTTTGCATGAATATCCATGAGTACGTATATAATACAGTATTAACTAGGAATTCATAAAGCCTTGAAAAACAGTCTAGATTAAGAGAGAGGAAGCAGCCATCACACAGTTCTCTAAGAGGGCATGAGAGAGGGAGTTATTAGAATGTTTTCATTAAAGATGTGGGTAAAACATCAAAAAAATGAGTGTAAGTTATTCCACTTGTAATTGCTTGTTTATCAGAGTGGAATCGTATCTATCTTCTTCAGTTTTTCATTTACTGGTTGAAATTTTTTTTTACAAAAATCTTTGTGTTGTGTGAGCTTCATCTTATGATTATTTATTTGACCTTGATTAATATGGATGCTTTTGCCACAAACAATATCAAAGCGAATCACGTTTCCAACAAATTTCTGATCAATTACATCAATATGTTAAATCATGCCCGCTTAATTGGGGTAGAAAAGGCCTAATCATCCTCGCCAAATACAAAGGTTGTAAATGTGTGGCTTGCTCCTGTTGGTGCTTGGATTAATGACTTGTGCAGAAGTAATCTCCAGACACTTGGTTGGGTTAATAACCAATGCTGTTGGTTATAATTTTGGCACTCAAAGAGAAGCACCAATTAGGTAGGAGTATCTTGCGGATGCATGTCACTGAGTAGAAATTAATGAAAGCTAGATGGGGCCGGAAGTGATGGGTGTCCACTTTGCTGTGTGTGCTGTCCACATCTGATAAAATTGGTCAGGGGTGGCAGGAATTGTGATGTGCTGATCATGACGCTTGTGGGGTTTTGAGTGGGATCTGACCTGTTTGTGTAAGATGGCCTTTCGCACCCTTCTAATAAGATATTGGAATTTTCGAAAGGTGGAGGTATGACTGCTATCGATAAGTCATGTCTCAATTAGGTGTCTCTTATTATTGTTTATAAAATTGCGGGGGGCAAAAAAGTCTAAATTGGATTAGTTATTGCATGCATGCAGGCCTGTTGTTGATAAGGGTACGCGTTGTATATGCTATGCATGTATGTAGTGCATCATATGTTGCAAATCCCTTACATGTCATTCAAACTTTTCTACACGAGATTGATGGTTGAAATGTAGAGAGATCAAATCATCGATTATCATTTCAGTAATATGCCGATCAATCAAAGTCAAGCTTATCAAATTGGTCCAACTTATCAATCAGGCCAGTCGAGTTCATTAAAATACAATAAAGCCTCATGACTTGATTTGATAATACCTCGAAACCGGTTAAGCTTAATCAACCAAATTTAATACCCCTATAAAAGGCCTGATCAAGCCTTCAATAATCCTGCAAGTCTAGTTAAGAACCATCAATATTTCTATTTTGATAAAGCTGATAAATATATTTGCTTAGCCAAAAGACTAATTTACATTTATCAATGCATTTCCAAATGAATTGAAAAATCTTCTAAGAAGGCCAAGATCTATTTTTTTAATCAAAAATTGTCAAAACGATAAAATTCACAAGAATGTCACATGTGGCATTGAAATTCTAGTGACACATCTCAAATTATGAAATTACGGTTTTACCTATGTTTGTAAACGGCCTTATATTACGCGCGTATAGTGGAGGTGCTCCCTCTTGATAAGTGGGGAATGAGAAGGAATACGATGACTTACTTTTCACAGCTGCACTTAGTGAAATAGATGGCCCACCTGAAATGTGTGGTGCGTAGTTTGAAAGTTTTACCTACCACTTCGAGTGTGTGTCTATATATATACACCCTCTATTGGGTGGGAGAGAGGGAAATGATACGGCAGGGATTCTATGATGCTAGCCTGATAGAGACACCCTTCCACCCTATATCAGTGGTGGATATATCTCGGAGTAACTTTAAGAGAAGGGAGGTGATTACTAATTATTTATAAATTTTAATTTTATTTAAGACGAATTTAACTTGGATTATCCAATTGTAAGATAGAATATAGGGAAAAAAGACGAATTTATTGGCAGGAATAAAATTTGTTACAATAACGCTCGGGTGGGTGGAGGATCTGATCCGTTCATTGATTACCATGGCATAATAGCTATAGACATTCGTGGAGGCAAATTGAAATGCTTGATGGGAGTATTTAGTTGGTAATATCTTGACAAAGAGCTTGGCATTTGATGTTGATTGGAAAGACAAAACAGATAAAAGTCAGAATTGTCTATAAACAGCCGATGATCAAAGGGTGATAGCTGATATGATTCCAACTATTGAAGCAAATGCGTAATTGTGAAGGATGAATGAGCCAGACAGCTAACCAACGTTTGCAGCTATATTTTGGTAGAATCTACATCACCTACACATGACCGCTTTTTTTTATATACAGAAAAACCAGATTAGGAATAACAATCAACATGTGAGGTCTACATTTTTTTGTTGGTTACATGTCATTAATTAGGGTTGGTTACAAGTTAAAAGTTAGTCCTCGTTAATCGTCAGGAATTTATTATTCGAGTACTGTTCATTTCATTCATCTACGGAAAACGTCTTACATGCATGTACGATTTCTTAACTTACTAAGATCTCTTATAATGCAATTGGTTTTGATATAAACACCGTATACAATCTTATAATGTCCACGGATGAGATTTTGAATGCATTTATATATGTTCCTAAAATAATTAAGCTCTCAAATCCCAATACATAATGAGCCCAATGTCTTACCCTGGTGGTTAAGATTGGTGTCTCATCCCTGGCATATTACAAGAGTCCTGGTTTCAAAACCAGGCAAGGGTGTTTTGTCACCCATTTAGCAATTTGGGAGCATTGTATTATTACTGATATCTGGGAGCATGTGGTCTCTCTTGTTGATATTTGGGAGTTTGCAGTCTTCCTTTGAAAATTTATAAGAATGGTCTCAGAGTTCAATTATAGTACAAGTTGAGATGTACTATAAATATACATCAATAAAAAAACAGACATGATACAGTGCACCCAGATGCAAAAATCCATTTTTTAAATTTCTTAAAATTTTTTGATACATCTGTTAATCTAGGTATATTTAACATATATAATAATTTTTTACCATTTTTAGATACTTTTAGATTTTTTTTATTTTTTAAAATCAATGGCATTTTAGTAATTTATGAATTATGAAAATTCCACTGATTTTAAAAAATCAAAAATAAATATCTAAAAATCTCCAAAAACAGTAAAAATTGATACATATGTTAAATACACCTAGATTAACAATTGTATGAAAAAATTTTAAAAAATAAAAATAAATGGGTGAAATGCACCCAGGTACACTGAAGTTGAATGCACCCAAGGGCATTTAGTCACCCTTGATAAAAAAAATGCCAATACATAGTAAAGCTATTTTTCCTTATCATTATATATATCTTATTATATTCTAATATATAATTTGACAGATACTTATCACAACAATATCTATTTATTCAATCTTTTCATCCCAGACCAATTTCATTGAATGGTTCCAAAAATAGCCGAAATGAATAATATAAATTTATCATCATATATCATTGTAAGTTGTTTTCAAAATATCCCTACATGACAATTCTTGATGGTCAAGAGTAATGTTCTCCGCATTCTCTTGTAATAATCTTACATTAAAAATAAATTTACAGTTGACAGATAATATATGGTAAAAAAAGGAGTAGCATCTAATACAACCATTTGTGTGGAACTTTCCATGTACCAAGTTGCTTTTTTCATTTTTTTAAAAATTTAAATCATTCATAATATTCATATACGTTTTTTATATAAAAAATTCATATATGTTTTTAGCTATGATTTGAACATTCACATATTTATATACTATATATTTAAGGCTATATATTTAAGGATTTTACCACATGGACTCACATTGAACACTATTGCAAGTAAATTCCTTAGTTTGACTAAAATAGCTATCATCCTAGAAATAGAAATAAAAGTCATTTATGCAAAAAGAAAATATTATTGAATACATTATTTTATGTAGAAAATAAAAAATTATTGTATATAACATTAAAAATAGCAAAGATTTGCTCCATATGGTTTCTATATGCAACAAATAATACTTGTTGCATATAACACCATCTAGTTAACAAAATTTTGACTGCATATGCATCCATTTGTTGTATTTAAATATATGTAATCAACTATATGGTTGCATGATAGTGAAATATTTGTTACTTATGATTAAGATTTTTTTACAAATATATCCATAAGGTTACACCAAACTTCCATGTACGTTCTTTGGTTTTGACGATATTGTACATATCCGTACAAAGTCTATCACATCTTTTCTTTATCTAGGTAGCTCTGGTTTTTTAGAGTCAAGATGAGTCGGATCTTCTAAGGAGAGAAACTCTCTTAGTGCTTGTCTCCTAATTCACAGGATTCGAAACTGAGTTAAGCCGGATCAAATCCCACAGGGGGAAAAGTTCTCTTAGTGTTGTCACTCAATTTACAAGACTCGAAACTAAGACTTTATCTAAAAGGAATTGAGCTCTTTATTACTAGTACCAACAGGCATTGGTAGCATATAACTTCTGTTTGGTTTCACAGGTATGATAAAATTTTTGTCCGAAGGACAAAATGCAACTGCGATGCTTCTTTAATTCAGAACACAAAGAAAAAACCTTGCTGAATGGATTTCAAGTGCCACCGGCCTTCATGGTCTCTTCGCCGGCTATTAGGCAGGCAGTTGGACCCGACCATACTGCTACCTCCTTCACCACCATCGCCAATCCAACGGTTAGCAAATATGGGCATCTTCTTCCTTTGCTCCAAGAAAGACACAAACTTCATGTCCTTTGTTTAATTTATACAAGGTCGTGCAGCGATATGCATGGTGATATCATGGTTGCAAAGGAGGGAAGCAGAGATTAGTTTTCTACGAATTGTTTGGCTTCGTTCTCCAGCAATTGTAAATGGCTGTATTTGTTTTGATAGCTGGAGCTTCATCGAAACGAGTCTTCCGTTCGTCTATGTTGTTTTTGTTTGCTTAAGATGGGGTAGTGAAGCAGTACACATCTAACCCTTACGCTGGAGGGGGCATTTTTATCATTTAAAAAAAAAATCATTTTAACGGTTGTAGACCGAACCCCAGCAGAAATGATACATGTACTTTTAAAAAAAAAATTGTACGTACACTAAAAAAAAAAAAAAAAAAAATTTTTAGGTATATTTATACTTTATCAGACTAAGGGATATCCATGCAATATATGTACAATTCTCCAGTTATATTTGCAAAAAACCCCTTGTAACCATAAGCAATAAATTTTTTATTATATGCAGCAAAGTTTGGTCTTCAATATGATGTTATTTATTGCTTTGCATGTTTATAATATAAAGAATATTCAATTTATAAATCTTTATTAATATTATCATTTTTGGGATTAATAAATTTATTAGTGTTTAGGTTTTTTTGCATGGCTCCCTACG
Source organism: Annona cherimola (assembly GCA_030490835.1). Lineage (NCBI taxonomy): Eukaryota > Viridiplantae > Streptophyta > Magnoliopsida > Magnoliales > Annonaceae > Annona > Annona cherimola. The sequence continues at coordinate 62,406,902 of CM059976.1, read as the reverse complement.
TAGTTTGATTGAAATTGCAACCAAACCCCTTTTAATTAGGAATGCTGCCATCCTATAACAAATTCCAACAAATGCAGCTACCTTTTCTGTTTCGCATGATCAATCGCGCCCTAGCGAAAAATATTTTTTTACTTATCTTGAAATTTTTTTACATGAATGCTAATATAGATGTATTTAATCCATAAAATAAGTTGTATCATTTTTAAAATTGTATATATTTTTATTTTGTATTTTAAAATACAGGGGTATTTTCATCATTTTAAAAATGATACCCTTGTGTGTAAAAGTACAAAATAAATATATACACATTTTTAAAAATAATATAACTTGGTTATGTATTTATTTTTTGAAGTAACTTGGTATACATACTAAATATACTTTTATTAACATTTTTGTATAAAATTAAAAATTTTGTATAAAAAATTTCGAAAAAATAAGATTTATGTTTTTGACCTAGCTTGCAACTAAGAACAAACGATCATGCTCCCTTTTTAGCAAAATATGAACTAAATATATCTGATAATTTAGCTCCACAAATTTTTTTAAAAATTTTATAGATTTTGTTCTAAATATATTTAATTTATATTCTAAATTTCACAAGATGTATATATATATTTCAATTGATTTATGCCCATATTTTTGAAATTTAAAAAATTTGTATACACATAAATTTTAAAACTTTGTATACGATTAAATACACTTAAAATAATACTTTTATTAAAAAAAATTAAAAATGGGCATTCTATATCAATTTATCACTACAAAATGTAGCAATTGCAACCAACATTGCATCTACAAAAATGTTCGTTGCAATCGGTGTGCACAATTGCAACGAAATGAAATTTCGTTCCTATTGGCAGTCCATTGTCTATAAATTGCAACGAAGCCGCAGAAAGTGGTTGCTATAATGTACAATTGCAATGAAAATTTATAACGAATAGATTTTCGTTGCAATTGTTTGGGCACATTTGCAACCAAATGAGAGTTGATTCCTATTAGATGAGTAAATTGCAACAAAATGTAACTTGTTGTGAAATGTAGCCACTATTTCAGATTAAAAATAATAAAAAAATATATGTACATAAACAGAAAATATTTATTAACATCAAAATATTAAGCAGTGAAATTAAAATTTTTTACATTTGAAATGTACTTATTAGCATAAGTAAATGATGAAATAATGAAGAAGAATTCAATTAGAATGTCATCATTAAATTGAATGACGAAAAGAGAATATCAATTAATAATGGATTAATTAATTTTGAAAAATTATTAAATAATCTACGTGAGTTAAGTTATTTAAATTTATTGATGTTACTAAATGAAATTAAATGGCATGATAAAATGTTTTAGAGAATTCAGTTAAATTTTACAATTATAATACCCCATATATTATTTTACTGCTTAAGAAAAAATATAAATACTCATATTAGTTATTTATTGTGTTTAATAATAACATAGCATTTAGATTATATATTTAATTGTACGATATTTTGTCAAAACTAGACCGAAGTAGTCAGTTTATCCGAGAACTAGTCGTCCTTCTGGTTCAATACTAACCAGCCTGGATAGAAACTAAGAAACAGCTTGGATCAAACTATTGGTTGAACTGTATAGAACTAGTTAAGATGGTTCAAATGATTATGATATACAAAAAGAATTTAACTTGACAATGCAAGCGCACTCATATATTATAGCATTACATACAAATATTGACCGTGTAATAACTACATTGTATATATCTATATTTTCCCATTTATACAAGGATGCTTATCTAAATATGCAGTTTTACCATCCATTAAAATAGACATATGTCATCTTTATTGAAACTTATTAGATTGGGTTAGCCTTATTAGATTTTTTCCCATGTTAAAATTATACATTTATTATATCCTAAGTACGTGTGAACCACCACACGTGGGCCAAAAGTAAAGAGAAAAAACCCATCTTTCCGCCCATTTTCCACCTCTCTCTCTCTCTCTCTCTCTCTCTCTCTCTCATTCAACCCCACTACCACCATCCATTAGGGTTTTTGCTTCCTAGCCGCGGCCTGCACTCTTCTCTGCAACGCACTACTATCTCAAGATGACCATTCTCTTCGATGTCTGTACGAGCGAGCTTGTGGATCCTAGAAGGGAAGAAGAAGTCATTAATGCCTTATGAAGCTTGGTATAACTTCTAGAACCCATCGCTTTTTATTTTCTTGCTTGATTTCATGAACTCATGCGTGCATGTATTTATCGGAGTTAGATTCAAAAAAAATTTAGGTGTAATAGGCATGGATCTAAGAAGATCTTTATGGCTTCTTCACGTTTTTTGAATGAGTCTGTCCATGGGAGAGGGCACTAGTTGAGAAAAATATTGTAAGGGAAAACATGGTGTATTGATGATCTTGATGATTTTGAGTTTAGATCTCAATATATCTACATGTTTTTCATCTGATTTCTATTAACTTAGAAAGGGTAGTTCATGGAAATTGTACCATTATCATGGATGCTACCCCTATATGGGCAAATTTCTTTGGGGGAAATTTAAGAAGGTTATGAATATTGCAATTTGCGATTTTTGCAAGGTTTTTCATGAGTTTTTCTTACAAATCAGAATAAATATATTGTGAGAACAGGGCTAACATGATAAGACGCCCATGCATGTAATTTTTTAAGCTATTTAAGTGGTTAATAATTTTTAGTTATGATTTAGCTTATGTTTTTAAAGAAATTTTGATTTTGTGATGATTATTTTATGATATGATAGGAAGCCTAGTTTTTATTTTTGCATGCATTGTTATCTCCCTCATGCATCAAAAAAATTGTGAAACTCATCTGCACATGCATTTTCTTATCGTATACACCTTGATAGTGTTTGTGTACCTCTATAGTGCAGTAAAAAAAAGCTGTCTTTGTTTTCTTCATTTGTCTTATTTTTAGCATGTGAAATTTTTCTATTTTTAATTATGTCTTAACTATTGGATTTGATATCATGATAACTAGTTGCAGGTCTAAACTTCTATCACGAATTCCTCAGCCACCACCTAAGCCGGCAAAACATGTTGGCTGTGGAAATTAACTCAAGTTCTTCAGGTTCTTTGTTATTTCTGTTTCTAAAAGGATAGACTCAAATCATGCTTTCTCTTATCTGTCCATAGTACCAAATCCAGGCAGCCAAACAACATTAAAAAATTTTCACAGGCACCCAGCTAAGAGTGGTAATGCTTTTATTCTACTCTTAGCAACCATTATATTAATAACCAGATTGCTGTATAGGATTTTCAATTTAAGATGTTATATTATATTCTGTAATTTTCTATTTTGTAGTTTGCCATCCTCAATAATTAAAGGGATAGGCTTTAGTTTTTTAGGGCCGCTTGCTTTTTTAGTTCTAAATCTATAGTACCAAATAAGATATGCGAACAGAACTTGGAATGTGGAACTCTATGTATCTAACGAAAATTTAGTATCCTATGTTTAGTAATTTTTTTTAAGAACTATGTTTAGTATGTAAGTTTTGTGAAATTCTCCTTTAACTAGAAGGAGTTTGTTGTCATTGAATTTAGAGAGTTCACACTGCAATTCAGGATAACTTCGTATATATGATCCTCAAGTGCTAGTAAGTCTTTTAGGTAGAACTGAAAAAATGTGGAAAACAGGGTAGAAGTAAGGGGAAAACAGTTTTGAGTGGAAAATTTTGTTGTTGTTGTTGTTGTTCCCAAATGCACCATTTCCATTTAAATGAAATATTTCCTTGGACTATTGTTGTATTTCAATAATTCCAATGGAAACTAGGATCTTACATTTTCTTTGTTGCACAATACCTCATGAATAATGTTACAATGATGTCAATGTCATCTCATCCCTGTTTCCTCTTTTGCGTTTCCTTGCAAACTCTAGGATCAAGACTTAGATGAACTTGTAAAGAAGTAGATTTTTGAAGGCTTGAAAGAGATTGTTGAATACTGTAAAAATAGTAGAGAAGAAAGAATTTTCTGTGTGTTTTCTTCATAGATTACATCTGTATTTATACACATTTTTGCTAGTCTATCTAAGGTAAAGTCTATATTTACATCATATACTGAATCTTGTAAACAAGGCAAGCCAACTATAATGCTTATTCTGTAATAAGCAAATAAGGTAAGCTAACTGTAATGCTTATTCTGTAACTTAAGTAAATAAGGCAAGCCAACTGTAATACTTATTCTGTAACACTCCCCCTCAAGCTGGAGCATAAATGTTAATCATGCCCAGCTTGTTACAAAGATATTCAATCCGAGTCCCATTTAATGCCTTTGTGAAAATATCTCCCAGTTGTTCTCCAGTCTTCACATATCCTGTGGAAATCAGATTTTCTTGGATCTTCTCTCTGATAAAGTGACAATCTACTTCTATATGTTTAGTTCTTTCATGATATACTGGATTTGAGGCGATTGAATAGCTGCTTGATTGTCGCACCAAAGTTTTACTGGCATGGATGTCTTTATTCCGATCTCATTTAAGAGATGATACAACCACATAATTTCACATGTGGCTTGTGCCATGGCTCTGTATTCTGACTCTGCACTAGACCGAGATACCACACTCTGTTTCTTGCTCTTCCAAGATATAAGGTTTCCACCAACAAAGACACAAAATCCTGTAGTAGATCGTCTATCAATTTTAGATCCAGCCCAGTCAGCATCTGTAAAACACTCAATTTGAGCATGTCCATGATTGCTATAGAATATGCCAAGGCCAGGAGCCCTTTTTAAATAGCATAAAATCTGCTCCAAGGTTGCCCAATGCTTCACTGTAGGTGCAGACATAAACTGACTGACTATACTTACTGCATAAGCAATATCTGGACGAGTCACTGTAAGGTAGTTTAATTTCCCAACCAATCTTCTATATCTTTCTGGATTATCAAAGGGATCACCATCATCATTTGTCAGATGTATGTTTGGGATTATTGGTGTGTTACATGGCTTGGCTTCCATCTTTCCAGTTTCTGCAAGCAAATCAAGAACATATTTTCTTTGTGACAATAAAATTCCCTTTTTGCTTCTTGATACTTCTATTCCCAGAAAATATTTTAGCTCTCCCAAGTCCTTTGTGTGAAACTTGGAATGCATAAACAGTTTCAGAGAAAAAATTCCTGCACAATCATTTCCTGTAATGACAATGTCATCAACATAAACAACGAGAAGAACAATACCAGATGTTGACTGTCTATAGAAGACTGAATGGTCTACTTTGCTTTTGGTCATCCCAAACTCTTGAATCACCTCACTAAACTTGCCAAACCAAGCTCGAGGACTCTGCTTTAATCCATAAAGAGATTTTCTTAGATAACATACTTTTCTATACTCCCCCTGAGCAACAAACCCAGGTGGTTGCTTCATATACACTTCTTCGTGGAGATCGCCATGAAGAAATGCATTTTTTATATCCAGTTGGTGCAGGAGCCAGTTCTGAGACGCAGCTATGGATATAACTAGGCGGATTGAGGCAAGTTTAGCTACTGGGGAGAAAGTATCAGAATAGTCCACTCCATAGGTTTGAGCATAGCCCTTAGCTACAAGTCTAGCTTTTAGGCGCGCTACCGAACCATCAGGATTAACTTTCACGGCAAAGACCCACTTGCATCCCACAGCTTTCTTTCCTTTTGGTAAATCAACTAGATGCCAGGTGTGATTGACTTCTAATGCTTGTATCTCCTCAAGCATTGCAGTATACCAACCAGGGTGATTCAGGGCTTCTTTGACAGTTTTGGGAATAGAAATAGAATCTAAAGAAGCAACAAAAGCACTCGAAGAAGGAGACAAAGAGGCATAAGAAACGAAATTAGCAATGGAATAAACTGATTTACACTGACGTTTACCTTTACGAAGACTGATGGGAAGGTCAAGGTCACTAGAAGGATCAGATGGCGAAGAAGCTGGTACAGGACATGTATCTTTTATCTCCTGACGCCTGGAGTACACCTGAACAATTGGCGGCTTTGTAGGAGGAGGTAAATCAGCAACATCATGTTGTTCAGAAGAATGATTGGAGGTACTTGGGATTGTGTCTTGATAAATGAGCCAGTGTTCCTCCTCCCCCTCACTTTCAGAATTTGATGGTAAGGAATAAAAATGTATATCCTCCACAAATACAACATCAGTTGATACTACATATCTATTGAGATCATAAGAGAAACAGCGATAGCCTTTTTGAAGACGAGAATACCCTAAAAATACACATTTCAGGGCTTTGGGGTCAAGTTTAGTCACAGACGGCCTTACATCTCGTACATAGCAAGTGCATCCAAAAATTCGTGGTTCAAGTGGGAAGCGAGACTTTTTCGGAAAAAGTATATTGTATGGGATATCATCATTAAGTACCTTAGATGGCATGCGATTAATCAGAAAGCAAGCAGTGGACACCGCATCAGCCCAAAAGTGTTTAGGAACCTTCATTTGAAACAAAAGTGCCCTGGCAGTTTCTAGTAAATGTCTGTTCTTTCTCTCAGCAACTCCATTTTGAGAGGGAGTATCTACACAAGAGGACTGATGAAGAATCCCATGTTGAGTCATGTAAGTCTGAAATGAGTTAGACATATATTCCGTACCATTATCACTTCTCAAGATTCGTACTGAAACATTAAACTGTGTTTTAATCTCAGCACAAAAAGCACAAAAATGAGAGAAAACTTCAGAACGATTCTTCATAAAATAAATCCAAGTCATCCGAGAAAAATCATCCACAAATGTAACAAAATATCGGAATCCAGTTTTAGACGTAATAGGACAAGGTCCCCAAACATCAGAATGTACTAACTCACAAAGAGATTCTGCCCTCTTATTAACTCTTGGACTGAATGAACTACGATGATGTTTTGCAAAATGACATGAGTCACAATTAAATGAAGGTAAACTATGAAACTGAGGACACAACTTCTTTAACACTGGCAAAGAGGGATGTCCCAAACGACAATGAGCTTCAACTGGAGAAGTGGTACTAGGACAAGCAATTGGCCGAGGTACCCATGCATCAAGAATATAGAGACCATCAGATACATGTCCTTTACCAATAATCTGCTTCGTCATAAGATCCTGAAAAAGGCAATGATCAGGAAAAAATGAGATACAGCAGTTCAGATTTTTAGTAAGTTTACTAACAGATATCAAGTTAAAGGCAAGATTAGGTAAACTTAAAACAGAGGACAAAGTGATGGAAGATGTTGGTTTAACAGTACCAAAATCCACAACATTGTAGGTCGACCCATCAGCAATGGTAACAGGAGAAGAGGCTAAATGTGATTGAAAGCTAGAAAAAATTTTAGAATTACCTGTCATGTGATCAGTAGCACCTGAATCAATTACCCATTTGTTTGAGGAGGAGACAAGACATGTTTTACCTGTCTCAGCCAGAGTAGTAACCGGAATGGATGTCTTCAATGATTCTTGATACTGAGAAAATTTAGCAAACTCATCTGCTGAGATCGTGATTGTCTTATCAGAAGAACTGGAAGAAGTGCTCAAGCCCGTAGCAATATTAGCAATCGAATTTCTTTGATTACGATTTTGTAACTTCTTGCAGTATTTTTTTGTATGACCCGACTCACGGCAATAGTAGCAAACAATATTACTCAGATCACTGTTATGACTATCAAAAGTCCTGTTTCCTCCCTTATAGGTTGATTTCTTCCCAGTATCAGCATTTCCTCCTTTAGCAACAAGAATATTATTGGTTGGGAAAGAAGTTCCTTCAGTACGCGAAACTCGACTGAATACTTCTTGAAGCGAACCAATCTCAGTACTAGAAAGAATTTGAGATTTAGCAGTCTCAAATTCAGATGGAAGTCCAGCTAGAAAGCTCATTATCGCCATTTTTTCTCTCTGAATTTGTTGTATCTTAACATCAGTACTAAAAGGTAAAAGTACATTCAGCTCCTCATAAGTTTTCTTAAAATCCATAAAATAAGCTGTGAGAGATTTGGCCTCCTTTTCAGCACGATAGAAGGCTTTGCACACATCATACATTCGAGATAAATTTCCTTTACTAGAATATAAGAACTCCAGATAATCCATTAACTCTTTAACAAACTCACAATGATTGAGCAAGCCAACGATTTCACTATCAATAGAATTTCTAATTTGTAGAAATAAACGTGCATCATCTCTTAGCCAAGTCTGTCTAGTTCCATCATCAGGTGGTTCCATGAGCAAGTGATCATCTTTCTCAACACTACGCAAGTAAACCCGAATTGTCTTGCTCCACTCTAAGTAATTGGTGCCATTTAATTTATGATCAGTTATTTTGGACAATGCTGGAACTATTTCAGGTATAGAAGCCTTGTTATCAGTCATGTTCAATGATATTCAATCACCCAAAATAGAGACGATTATCCCACAACCAATAAATCACAAACCAGAATCAATAAGTGTCTGAAAAATAATTTCCACAAAACAACCAAAGAAACAGAACCTGTGGTAATTTCTGTCAAGGAAAATTTCCTTTCTCTAATGGATCAAAGCGCCAGAATGCCACTTGGGAATGGGCAGAAATATGCAAAAGGTGTCGGAGATTTGATTGGCGAAGAAACGGAGCTCTTACGCTCTCCCACGTGCCGGTGCGTGGAAAGCAAAATACCAGATTACTGTTCCCAAGAACAGAATCCAAAATGCACAGAATTTTTCTTCAGACAAGAGAGGCTTTGATACCATGTAAAAACAGTAGAGAAGAAAGAATTTTCTGTGTGTTTTCTTCATAGATTACATCTGTATTTATACACATTTTTGCTAGTCTATCTAAGGTAAAGTCTATATTTACATCATATACTGAATCTTGTAAACAAGGCAAGCCAACTATAATGCTTATTCTGTAATAAGCAAATAAGGTAAGCTAACTGTAATGCTTATTCTGTAGCTTAAGTAAATAAGGCAAGCCAACTGTAATACTTATTCTGTAACAAATACAAAGGCTACAAAAGAAAAATTCTCATGAATAAATTGATAATGAAAGTTCATCCTATTATTCTTTTGTTTAAAATATCGATTAGAATCCCGTTTTATTATTTTTGGCACAAGATGACTAACACATCAGTTGGCAATGATTATAAGACATAATGAGAACTCGAGAAGGTAAGAAACAAACGATACATTTGCTTGTGTCATCTGAGAATTTAAGCAGCTATTGCAGTTTCATGGTACTACAAATTTTGATAATGAGTTTCTGTGTCAACCAAAGGGTATGTCGATGATAAACCATGTTAATAATTGAAAATGTTCTTTATATAATAGCATATTTAGAAGTAACTTATAATACGATTCTAGAATAGAAAGCTCTGTGATTCAATGTGTATGACTTCTAATAAGACTTTGATTTGTAAATAGTGAATCAAGTATACTCAAAGTGTGTGGTGTGACATCTTCTACTTACAATAATTTTTTCTGACGGGTATACCTATGAATCGAGGATAATAAATTGTTGTTGATGTTGATGCCTAGCTCTTTCTCGTTAATTTCACATTTGTTTATTCTTTCTTGATTGTTTCTCTTGGAATGTCTGATGTTTTGCCCATCAAAAGGGTTGGAAAGAATGTGAATGCAAGGGATTAAAATTCATTAATTAGTGGATGTCATCAATTTATCTTCCTAATATTGTGAGTAGACTTCGCCTCCCAATGCATGGTTCTTAATCAAACTAATTGGATTGTCATGGAGGATTAATCCTTTTAGACTCGAAGGCGTTCCTTTGATTCAGTGATATTCAAAGTTTTGAGATGAAGCAATTTCATGTTGAGGCCAAAATTGCCAATTTTCAACTCTTCTCGTTTTTGTAATCCCTTCTACTATTTTGTTGGAAACTTAGAAATTTCTAAATTTTGGAATAATATTGGTTGGTGAAAGAAGATGAAAAATATTAAACTTATCCATGTGATGCTTTCCATGCAACTGCCAGAGGCTAAATAGCCAATATGGAACATGCGACCCTCTTTAATAGATGATTTTGAGATATATTCTAGTGGTTTTTTTCGTTTCATTGATTTATATACTTACATGTTTTTTTTCAATTTTTTATAGGGCTGTGAAGGCATAGCTATGACATTCAATGAATTATCATCTTGGAATAGGTCATTTAGGATCATGTCTATTTAACACCATTGTATACATATTTAGTTAAAAAATATTCTATTGATAAAAAAAAATTAGTTTTGTAAACAATGAATTATGTGTGGCTGTTGAAAGTAATAAAATATGTGAATTTTTTTGGTTAATTATGTGCTTTTGATTATGTTGTTAGGCAAAATGACAACAATTTTGCAACCGTTTTTCCGTTGCAATTAATCCTGGCCTTTTGCAACGAAATTTTCTGTTGCAAATGATGCACGGCCGTTGCTGGCCACAATTCGCAACCAAGTTTCATATAATATTAGCAACCACTTTCTTTTACAACGAGCACCAATAGCAACCAAAAAACTCGTTGCTATTGGCCACAAGTAAGATTAAAATTTGATTCCTATAGTAGAATGAAGGTAATATGAAAATCTGGCTGAAAAATAGGCTTCGTATATGATGAGTCCTAACATTTCATATAACCTATTTATTTTTTCCACCTTATAATTAAGGGAAAATATACTCTATCCATTATATTTAGTACTTATTTAGCTAATAGGCAAACTTCATCTAAATGAAAGATGTGCATTCATATTTACTTAAATATATATATATATATATATATTCATATGTAAATTATAAAAATTACTTTTGGTAATTTACGTGTGACATGTTAGAATATAATAATAACATATAGAATTATTTATCCTCATAATATTGATATTTAGAAGGTTTAGCTGTTGAAAATACAACTTTAACATTATTATTTAGCATAAAATTATTTTGTTATGTTGGTTTTACTGTATTTAGATGGATCATGCACAATGACACTAAAAACATAATATTTATGATTATATAAATAATATTAAATACATTAACAAAGGGAGAATGTTTCAATGCAACCAGATGCATTGAAATTTCAATGCATCTAGCTAAAAATCTCACTTATTATTTTTTGAGATTTTCTTTTATAAGACTCTTAGTCTAGGTATATTTAAACTCTAAACTAAGTATATATATATTTTTTAATCTTTAAAAGGGGGTTTGGTACTTTTTAAATGACTAAACTAACCCTAATTTCAAAAATCAATAATATATATACATATTTCTAAAAATGGTAAAACTTAAGTTATAGATTAAATACACCTAGATTAAGAGTTCTATAAATAAAACTTTTTAAAAAATAATAAAAAATGGGATTTCCAGCGGGATCATCGGGTTGCATTGAAACAAACCCTTGATAAAAGGGATTTCTGATCAATTATCAAAGTGGACAAAAATGCATGAAATTACGAAGTAGAGTTACATATATAGAAGCTGGATCAGCATATAATTAACAATTTTGTTGCAGCGATATAAAGGCGTTCTTATCATTTTAGAAAATTGTTAGTAATCTGAAAGCGAATATTTTGTCGCCACATCTTCCCACGATCGAAATGCACGGCCAAAAAGGAAAATGGACGTACGTACAATTGCAACTACAGGCTACAGCTAGCAAATGGAGCCCATGCGCAGTTTGATCTGCCTACGTCCACCATGCAATTCTTGTCTGGTGGTGACAAGTACCTAAATATCACAATATATACGTAATCACCAGCTATCGATTATTGAATCGGTTCTGTAGTATGCAATGCATTATTGGAGAGTTGTAAGTGGTGATTTAGATAGCCAGCAAATGTACCAATGCCGTAATGGTTTTTGTGAGATATTGAACACCTACCTTGCCAGCAATTAACTAACATTTCTTCCGGCTTTCCTATCTTCAAATCCATCCTCGATAAATATTATTTTAATGACACGCGATGCTTGCATCCTCAATATACTGGCATGCAATGTATTTATCATTAATAATATTTTTAGCTTTTTAATCATAACAGATGCAACAAGAATACTAAATGGCCACCTCGGCTGTGTAAGAAGCTATATTATCTATTTCGCTGGCTCAGCAAGGGCAGAGACTTGAGAACTCTTCAAGCCATTTTAAAATTAAAGGTAATTTACAAATATACTCACTTAGTTTAATCAAAATTGCAAATATACCAAGTTATTTCAGAATTGTAAACGATCTCCAAATAGTTTAACCATAATTGCAAATAACCCCCACGCAATTATATTATCCTCACGGTGTGAGTATATTTGCAAAAATATGCAAACTATGCGGGTGTATTTGCAATTTCAGAAGTTAAGTGGTATACTTAATTTTTTGCAAATAATCCCTACATAGTTTATCCATAATTACAAATAACTCCCATGCCATGGTGATATAGTAACAGTGTCATAATAGTGTGGGAGTTATTTGCGATTATGGTTAAACTATATGGGGGTTGTTTATAATTTTTGAAACTAGGTGTGTGCATTTGTAATTTTAATCAAACTAAGTAGGTATATCTACAAATTACCCTAAAATTAAATGCATCGATTTATAAAATCGATTAACTTTAAAAAGATACTTTCGCATATATCAAATCAGAACTTCATGCTCACATTAATGCTGACATTGTTGGGGATGATGGAGATTATGTTTCTATAGGGGCTCAACCCAAGGGAAGCTATTCCTATGAGGAAAAAAAGGAAGTAGAGGCATTGTAATAATTTTACTGTATGAGTATATTTGTTTAAAAACGTGAGTATATTTGGTTTTTTGATAAAATTTGAATTATATGTATACAAAATCTCAATCTATTCTATTCATTTGTTGGATCAACCATTAAAACATATGTAGATATAATTTTTCATGATTTAAAATTTTTAAAAAATATTTGTGTAGAAAAAATTATTTTTAATAAGATTTCATTATAATTGGTAAAGTTGAAAAAAATATTTTATATAATGAGTTATGTTATATTATTTAAAGCTCATATAATTAAGATACTCTCAAAAATAACAATTTCAATTTTATTTCTGAATTTTTGAAAATTTATTAATATTTTTTATTTTTCGAATATAATAGAATCTAACAGCATTTAACGACATCTAAAAATATCTAACACGATCTAATAACATCTACAGAATCTAAAAGCATCTAATGATATCTAAGTAAATCTAACTTTTGATATTAATAGGTTAATCCTAATTTAACACCTATAATATGATCCTAAGCCTCTTATAAGGTCATTTATACCTTAATTACAGAATTTCAAATCCAGATAATAAGATTTAATAAAATTCACTTAATCTAATGACATCTAATAATATCTAATCGTATATAACAATATCTAACAATATCTAACGACATCTAACCGAATCTAATTTTTGATATTAATAAATTAATCCTAATTTAACACTTGTAATATGATCCTAAGCCCCTTATAAGATCATTTATACCTTAATTACAAAATTTGAAATCTGGATAATAGGATTTAATGAAATACGCCTTAATCTAATGACATCTAACAATATCTAATCACATCTAACAACATCTATCCAAATCTAATGACATCTAACAGCATCTAACGATATCTAACCAAATCTAACTTCTGATATTAATAAGTTAATCCTAATTTAACACCTTTAATATGATCCTAACCCCTTATAAGGTCATTTATACCTTAATTACATATTTAAAAACCTAGATAATAGAATTTAATGAAATTTACCTTAATTTAATGACATCTAACAGCATCTGATGACATCTAACAGCATCTGATGACATCTAACAGCATCTAACGACATCTAACCGAATCTAACTTTTGATATTAATAAATTAATCCTAATTTGACACCCGTAATATGATCCTAAGCCCCTTATAAGGTCATTTGTACCTTAATTACAAAATTTAAAATCCAGATAATAGGATTTAATGAAATTCACCTTAATCTAATGACATCTAACAGTATCTAATCACACCTAACAATATCTAAGAGAATCTAACGACATCTAACAACATATAACGACATCTAATAAAATCTAACTTTTGATATTAATGAGTTAATCATAATTTATTAGCTATAATATGATCCTAAGCCCTTAATAAGGTCATTTATACCTTAATTACAGAATTTAAAACCCAGATAATAGGATTTAATGAAATTCACTTAATCTAATGGCATCTAACAACATCTAACACATCTACTAGTATCTAACCGGATCTAACAACATCTAACCGAATCTAACTTTTGATATTAATAAGTCAATCTTAATTTAACTCCTGTAATATGATCCTAAACCCCTTATAAGATCATTTATACCTTAATTACATAATTTAAAATCCAGATAATAGGATTTAATGAAATCCACTTAATCTAATGACATCTAACAGTATCTAACAGCACCTAATGACATCTAACAGAACCTAACTTTTGATATTAATAAGTTAATCCTAATTTAACACTTGAAATATGATCCTAAGCCTCTTATAAGGTCATTTATACCTTAATTATAGAATTTGAAACCCACATAATAGGATTTAATAAAATTTTCTAAATCTAGGCCCTTATAAGGCCATCTATTTGCATTTTTATTTTTTAAATTATTAAGCTAAATATATTATTCATAAAAAATATTTATCATTTTATTAATGTTTACTTTGAATTAGCTAATTTTTTAACCTTCCAAGTGCATAAGTTGTCACATTCTATATTATAAATTAGAAAATATTAAAATTATCTTAAATACTGTATTTCTATATTTTTATTTTTTATTGAATAAATTTTGAAAATATATTAATGATTAAAACTTATTTTTCAAAAATTAGTAACAATTATTATATCATGTAAATGTATAATTTAAAATATATACAAGTCATATATTCAATGATTATATCATGTAAATGTATAATTTAAAACATATATTTACGCATAAAATTTGACCATTTTTTAAATTTATTTAATTTTTGTTTTGAATTTTTAAATGAGCACTTAGAGAATGATTCCGAGAATATTATAGAAATATTCTCTATATAATTGTTATACTTTTATTTTTTAATTACGATTATATCTACTTATGTCAGCATCTCTTAAACTTAAGGCAAAAAAATAGCAAAGTCTCATGGTATTGGATTGAGTATGCTGCTCATAAAAATGGCACCGTAAAATTTCTTTAATAAAAAATTATTCAAGTAAAAAATATTAAATTAAATAAAAGTAAATATTTACTTAAATTTCTTAATTTTTTGTCTTATGTTATTTTTTGGTCTTACAATAATAGATGTGTAATTTTGTATATTTATATTTTCACACATCTATTTTGAATATTTTAAAAAATAATCTATATAAATTTATGTATTTGGCAAAAGATATATACTAAGTAATTCATGTTAGAAATATGCAAACCTTGATTTTGAATTAAATAAAATAAAAATTAAATAAATATATGAAGCTGTTGTTAGAAATAAACATTAGTTTAAATGAAATAAAATAAAATTTTAATAAATGTATATTGCTGTAATTAAAAATATATAATTTGTCAAATACACACAATTCTTTATTTTGGTTAACGTAATGTGTATCTACATAATTCTTTATTGTGATATTCTATTTTTGATTAACTAAATTAATCTAGTTAATATCTAATTAATACGTAGTGGTGATATCACACTGCAACAGTGATGTTAACGACTCCACCAAAGTGACGTGTGTCCTTAAATCCAACCCAAATCTCTGTAAGTCATGATAGATGATGCACAGTGCATCATTTTTCAAAAAACCCAATCATCTCCTTGTACGTCTGTATACTTCTGTGTTTGCAGTGGAAACTTGACTAACTTGGCTTGGGTTAACAACCTGTTGTCTATTCACCCTCCACTCTATAATTGGCATTTGTTCCTCAACATCATTAGACACTACGACATTATTACGAGTCCTCACCATTGTCAAAAACCTACAAAATATATGGCATGCAAAATTTGAATAAAAATGTTAACTTATGAGGTTGCATTTAAGCATTAAGTTTATTGAAACCAATCACATATAGATATAAATGGGGCAAATAAAGAGATGTATCTACTTCTATGGCATGCAGGATATTGCAATTCTCTTCTCATTCAAAATTTCAAAGCTCTAAGAGGCTTATCAATAGAAAATCTTGTTTGTGTCATTTGGGGAAGGTGTTTCTACCTTGCTCTACTTAAGATTTAAACAGTTGGTTTATTTGTTTGGTAAATATTTCTTAAGTGATGGTTCGAGTAGCAATAAATCAAGTGGATCGTGGACAATGGGACATTTTAAAATCGTGTGGGGGTTGTGCTTTTAACTTTATTAGTGTAATTGATAAACATTTATAATGATAATTGTCCCTTCCCTATAAAAATGTCACTTGCCTCTTCAGGGCATGTTGTACTTTAAACTAAGATGTTATCCGAGATGGTCATAGGCCATTGCTAAGATATGGTTATCCAAATGGGTAAGATGTCTATTTTGAAACTTTGCAAGTTGTTGACAATATATTGAATCACAAATATAAGATAAACATGCCATCGAATCTAAAAAAATCCATCGTATCACAAATATAAAAAATTGTCATCGAATGAACGGCTATAAACAAAAATGAACAAGTTGACCCACGAAAATCCATCGTATCACAAATATAGAAAAATAGAAAAACCAGCCACCGAAAAGAAGATAGCACAGTTCGGCGACGGGAGTTGCGTACCTGCGACGAAGAAGGCAGCGCGGTTTCACGCAAGAGAGAGAAGAGGATGCGGTTGGAGAAGATGGCAGCTTTCGGACCTTGTCGGAGAAGACGATAAGAAGGGAGACAGATGGGAAGAGGAGGTGCAGGCACGGCAGCTTTGGCACTTTCCCGACCTTTCAAACCTTGCCAGAGAAGACGATGGGAAGGGAGACAAATGGGAAGTGGACGCACAGGCGCCACAACTTCAGCATTTTCCTACCTTTCGGACCTTTGCAAAGAAGACGATGGGAGGAGGAGGCGTGGAAGCTTCAGTTTGGGCAGGATGGGAAGGGAGACAAGGCGCATGCATAGAAGCGGGATTTCAAAATAGCTTATATTCGTCGGGTTCGAAAACCCGACGAAACGCCCCACATGCGCACAGCACGCCAGCGACAGCCAGGATCTTGTCTGCAAAAATGAACAATAATGAAAGGGGTTCCTAGCTCCCGTTCTATGTAACCGGGTTACATAAAAGCGGGACCTATATATATATAGATGAGTCTGGCTTCTATACATCCAGATGTACCAATTCACTTCGATACTCTCGTCTAGTTTAGGCCCTATTTTGATGATTTTGTTAAATCTAATCCATCCATTATATTTAACACTAATTACTTTATTTAGATACGAAAAGTTATCTAAATCCATAACTTGCATCATTCTCAAAATTAACAATTACTTAAGAGTAACTTTAAATCCATTGAAAATATTTTTTTATTATAAAGACCCATGAGATCTCAATTTAATATCTAAAACATTTACGATTGCATCCTACTTAGATTAATGATTCTATAAAATTTTATAATATTCTAAAACTTTGACGTATGGATTCAAGTGATTTTCTAAATTTGTACACATTTTATACATTTTAAGAAGGTGTGGCATACACATACATCCAAATGATATGATTTTGGTATTTAAATAAAATAGATAGTGCTAAATACAATGAATAGATTGGATTTAACGAAATTATCAAAAAAGGGCCTAAACTAGACGGGAGTACCGATGTGAATTGATACATTCGGATGTATAAAAGCCAAACTATATATACACATATGAGAAATATTCAGGTGTAGCTTTATTGCACCACAATTACAGTGCAATTACCTCAAAATGGGCCTCACATGATCATAAAATTATAATCTACTTCACCCATTGTATTTAGAATTATGTATCTATTACCATACCAATTTTCATCCCAATTGGATATATGTATAGACCCCATTTGAAAATAATACAAGTTCAACATAATAAAATAGTTTGATGTAAATAACAACTTTAAATTTATTTTTTCAACATATAAATCATTTGCTATAAAATTTATATATAGATAAATAATTATAGAAAATACGATGTATCAATACATTTAAATACATGTAGATCTCATATACTTAAATGTATTGATATTTTATACAATCTTTTATTCATATATAAATTTTATAGTAAATGGTTTACATGTTGAAAAAATAACTTTAAAGTTGTTATTTACATCAAACTATTTTATTATGTTAAATTTGTACTATTTGCAGACGGAGTCCATACACATCCAATTGGGATGAAAATTGGTATGGTAATAGAATACATAATTCTAAATACAATGAGTGGAGCATATTATAATTTTATAATCATGTGGAGCCCATTTTGATGTAACTGCACCATAATTGTGGTGCGGTGAAGCTGCACTTGAATATTTATAAATATATATATATATATGGCCTCTGCTTCTATGTAACTCGGTTATATAGAAGTGGACCCATATAACCCATTCAAAATTTATGATTTTAATCTTTGAAGGAAAATCTGATTCATTCATTGTATTTAAAATCATTTATTTATCTAAGGGATCAAGTTTCATCCCAATCAAGTATGTTTATGGGTCACATTTATTAGAATATATATTCATGTGTAAATTATGAAAAATGCTAAAATATCAATTTTAAAGTAGTATTTTTGACATCTAAACCATCCAAAATATTATTTCTATATGAATAAATGATTCTATAAAGTATTATTACATTCTAATACATATGTTAATAGATCTAATTATTTTTTATAATTTACACATGAATATATGCATTTTCTAACAAATGTGGCCCTTAAACATACTTCATTGGAATAAAACTTAGTCTCCTAGATAAACAAATGATGTTAAATACAATAAATAGATTGAATTTTTCATTAAAAATTAAAATCTTAAATTTTGAAGGGGTTACATGGGTTCGCTTCTATGTAACCTGGTGACATAGAAGCGAGACCATGTGTATATATATATATAAAGTGATCGAGAGAAAGAGAAATATTCAGGTGCAACTTCACTACACCACAATTACGGTGCAGTTACCTCAAAATGGGCCCATATGATCATAAAATTATAATTTACTTCACTCATTGTATTTAAGATTATGTATTCTATTACCATACCAAATTTTCATCTCAATTGGATATGTGTATGGACCCCATCTAAAAATGATACAAATTCAACATAATAAAATAGTTTGATGTAAATAATAACTTTAAAGTTATTTTTTTTAACACATAAACCATTTGCTATAAAATTTATATATAGATAAATGATTTTATAATGTATCAATACATTTAAGTATATGCAGAGCTCATTTTGGGCCAAATGTACTGTTAATTATGGTGCAGCTTCACTACATAAGATAAGTTCTCATATATATATATAGAGAGAAAAAAAAAAATTCAAGTGCAACTTCACTACATCACAATTACGGTGTAGTTACCTCAAAATGGTTCTCACATTATTATAAAACTATAATCTACTACACTCATTGTATTTAAAATTATATGTTCTATTACCGCATCAATTTTCATCCCAATTGGATATATGTATAGACCCTATCTAAAAATGGTACAAATTTAATATAATAAAATAGTTTGATGTAAATAACAACTTTAAAGTTGCTTTTTTAACATGTAAGTCATTTGCTATAAAATTTATACATTGATAAATGATTCTATAAAGTATCAATACATTTAAGTACATGTATGACATATTTTGGGTCAAATGCACCGTTAATTATGGTGCAGCTTCACTACACAGGAAAGGTGCTCATATATATATAGGTTGAACACCTTCTAGGCTAATTTTTATATTGCATATCTGTAAATTGCATATCCCTATCATTTTTGCAATACCTTGTATACAGTTGGTATCAGAGCCACGTTGCTAAATTTTGCGTTGTGGAAGGAGAATAGTATATTTTGCATCTCCGTGAAACCCTAAGTCGTGTTTCCTAAAAGGGTGTGCTGGCTTATAATATCGTATTGAGCTCTGTGGAGTAATATCGTTGACAGTAATCAGAGATAAAAAAATATATTTAGATCCAACCATGAATGCATTATTTAGAAACTTTAGCTCTAAATCAAGTAGTAGCCTAGGTAATGTATTAAATATAGAGGAAATCAATATAGATAATCTAGAAAAAGATTTAAATGATTGAAAAATACCTAATATCTTGGACAACCAAATATATAAAAAGGGGTAATTCCTGTTGGTCCCGAGTTAATGGCAATTATCCAAGAGGGGAGGGGTGAATTGGGTATTATGAAAATTTAAAACTTAAACAGAAACTTTTACCCCGGATTAATCTAGTCCCCTTTATGAAGAAACATAATGGAATGCAATATAATGTAGAGAGCAGAAATAGAAATCAACACACAAGATTTTATAGTGGTTCGGGCAACCTCCCTACTCCACTCTTCCAAGCTCACACCTCTTGTGACTTGGGTTCCACTATGTATTCCACGAATACAACTAGAGTCTCCACTCTCTTCTAGATTCTAGCTCTAGGAGGCATATACAACCAGAGCCTCTACTCTCTTCTAGATTCTAGCTCTAGGGGGCATATACAATCAACACAAGTAGATGAGTTACACTCCAATCACAACTCTACTTGTAATGTCTTGGTTTGAACCACCAAACTCAAACCAAGCACTAAAATAATCAATAATGTAAAAATAAAGAAGATCTACACTTTACTGAGTTGTGTAGCAAGTTTCAGCTTGAGGAAGAATCTGTAGGAGCAACCGACTGTGTTTGGTTGAAGCAAATCGCAACTTTGAAGCTTATTCTTCCTTTGAAAGTGTATAGATCACTCAAATTTAGAGAAAAGCAAATAAGAACTCTTGCTTGCACTTCTTTCCTCTCTTTAGACTCTGTCTTGTATGTATCCACGTTTGCTTGAGTGTCTATATATAGAGGAGGGAAGATTTTGAACGTTATAGAGGTGGTTGGCGCAATAAATGTTCCAACGTTCAAAAATTTGAACGTTACGTCCCCAAGTCGCAGGTGGAGTCGACTTCGTCTGCGACTTCGCCCAAGTCGCATGCTGGAGTCGACTTCGTGCGCGACTTCGGCTGTTCTTCAATTTCCAAGTCTGTGTTCTGGGTCGACTTGGTTTCAGACTTGGCCTCAAGTCGATCTTGGAGTCGACTTGGGGTGCGACTTGACCATTTTCTTGTGCCAAATCAGTTTGATCCTTGTTGATTCATCTCTTGCTTGCTTAGCTTCTTTCCTTCAATAATAGAAGCATTATTTTGTTCTGGATTAGCTTCAAATCTTGTAAACCTTGTAAATCTGGGAGAACTTGAAACTTGTATGGTCAAATCTTCTTTGATTTAGAATGAATTCATGTACCTTGCTTTGCTTTAAGTTTGTATTAGTCTTCATATCTTGACTTGTCTTCATCTTGAAATGAGCTTGAACCTTTAACTTGGGCTTGAGAAACTCAAGTCGATCTTGGGGTCGACTTCATACGCGACTTGGCCTCAAGTTGCACGTGGAGTCGACTTCGACTGCGACTTCGGATGTTCTGTCCCCAAAATCAACGCTGGAAGGAAATGTGTATCTTCAAGTCGATACTGGATTCTACTTCGACTACGAATTCGGATGTTCATCTTCCAATTTCAAATCTGTCCATTAGGTACCTGTTGAAGTCGTATGTGGAGTCGACTTCGAGATCGACTTCACCCTAAGTCGAAGTGGGAGTCAACCTGGGAATCGACTTGGCTGATTTTCATTCCTTAAGACATTCATTAAAACTATTAGTAATTATTTCATACTCAAATTTGAATTTGTTAACCATCAAAACTTATGCTTTGGTCAATTTGTTTTGTTTTAACTATTATTTCCAACAATCTCCTCCTTTTTAATGATTGACAAAACTAATTTGAGTTTGTATCTTTCAAGAAAAACACATTTATATAATTTTCAAAACAGAGCATCAAATATCTTTCAAACAGAGCATGAAATAAATATTAGAGCATAAAACATATTTCATATCATCATGATTCATATAGATTACAATGCAAAGCAAAATAAAACTTATATACAAGCTACCCAACCCAAAAACTCTAAAAACCTATGTCATGTCCTAAAACTCACTCAAAATTCTATCTTATCTCCCCCTTTTTGTCAATCACTCAAAATGAGATTCAATTACCAAGGATTTGGTGAATTGAAATTTGAAAATGGGATATGAAGATTGAGTAGGTTTGACGGGTCGAACATGAGCAGACGAGTAGAAGGATGAAACAGGTGCGGTGGTTGGATCTCGATTAACTGATCCGGATTCAAACGGATCTAGTTCGGGTATGGGCCGATTACGATGACGCCCGGATGCTAGATGATAGCGTATAGTCCGCAATTCCCCATCCATACGATCCTGTCGGGAATGCATGTCCATGATGGCTGTGAGGACCCCAGAGATGAGACTTGTAACTCTATTTTCCTGTTGAGCCATTTCATCTCGAATGGTTTGCAAAGTTATCTCCGGAGATGATGGTTGTGGTGTTGGATCTGGAATGCCTGATCCTCGTGGAGAGTATGATCCATGTGACATGGGAGAGGCTGGCTCCTCAGGTATATCCTGTGGTGGAGCCGGTTGGGCTTCTGGTGGCTGCTCCCCCTCAGTAGGTGCTCGTCCAGCCTCTTCTGGAGCTTCTGCTTCGGCCCTTAGTTCATGTACATTGATCTTCATTCTCTGGATCAATGCTTTGTTGATTGCATTCGTGGATTTCAGTACTTCAAAGGGCTCGCCTTCAATATCCACTTCAAAATGCTCGAGGATCTTCGTGATCCAGGTACCGTAGGGTAGAACTCCCCCGTGGATTGTCCTTTTTGCAGCTAAGGGCTTAAATGAATAAACGGGGAAGACTGATTTTTACCCTGTTTACGATTTTCCATAATATTCCAGCTTCTTGAGGGTTCAGTTGATTTCTTCCTCCGCCTTTAGGATAGATGCAGTGGGCTATCAATAGGCGTAGAACCCATAGTCTTGGAGACAGATCCATGTAATGCAGAAACTTGATCCCTGGATGATACTTATTGCTCCGGGTGAGCTGATTATAGATCTGATCAAGTGAGATGTCTGCAGGGAGTGGTTCATCTTCATGTGGAACCTCAAGTATCTATCCAATGTTTATCATTGCTCCTTCCAAATTTGGAGTTACACTAATGCCAAAGAACATGTCAACTCCTTTTACAAAGCTGCCATAGTATTCTTCATCCCACAAGTAATAGAAGATCCTAGTTAAATCCGAATAGACTCTTTCATCTTCTTTCACCAGTTTGGTCCATCCTTGGAATTCCAACAAATCTTCTATATCTGATCCATAATCTTTCAGAAATTTGAAATCGATGATTTTGGGAATGAATACCTTCCGCTCGTAGAAGGATTTGTAGAACCGACTGTGCTGGAGTTCGGTCTTGAAGTACGTAGTTGGCATTTTCAACACCTGAGCTTTGCCAGCTGTGTTGCCTTTCTTTCTCGCCCCTGATTGAGTGTTGTGTGAGGTTTGGGGTTGTTCTTCCCGGCCTCGCTTTGAGGAGGTTTGTTGCCTCCTAGGCACCTCGTCTTCAGTATGGGATGTAGATTTTCTGGGGACAGATTTAAGAGAAGGTTTTGATACAGCTATCTTGGGAGGTCTGGTTTTTGGAGCCATTGCAAATTTTTGAAATTCAGAGTGGCAGAAAGACAAAGAGCAGAGAGAGAGAGAGAAATAGAGAGACGAGAAGAGAGAGAGGAGAAGACAGGGAGAGTGAGAGAGAGCTTGGAGCAGAGAGGAAGAGAGGAGAGGAAAGCAGAGAGAAGTTGAGAGAGAAGAGAGAGGACAGAGGGAGGAGAGAGAGAGAAATAGAGAGACGGGGAGAGAGAGAGAAAACGGAGAGCAATTAGAGAGAGGCAGAGAGAGAAATTGAGAGGGATAGAGAGAGAGAGCTGTGTGCGGGAGAAAGAGAGGAAGGCAGTGCGCCGGAGAGAAGAAAGAGAAAATTCGGAGGCTTAGTCGCGGAGGCAGAGCGCGGGAAAAATGGAGAGAAGGAAGAAGAAGAAAGGAAGAAGAAGAGAAGAAGAGGAGAAGGCAGACGGTCGCGCGCACGGAGTCGACTTCGACCCCTCGGAGTCGACTTCACATCTCCCAAGTCAACTTCACCGGAGTCGACTTGGCTTTCCCGGAGTTGACTTGACTCATCGTCTTTGACCTTTTTCAGATTTGATTTTCTTGTATAATTTTCCTAATTTAATTCAATCATCCCCATTTCATTTCTAATTTTGTAAAATGGTTCCTTTGCTAAGGGCTTGGTAAATATATCAGCAATTTGATCCTCAGTTTTCACATATTCCAAACAAATATCATGATTTTCAACATGTTCTATGCTTGGTTCTGGAATGCAATACAGGATTTTTTGTCAAACATATGGCACTTGTGTTATCACATCTGATAGGAATGTTATAATAATTAATGTCATAGTCTTTCAATTGTTGTTTCATCCAAAGTAGTTGGGCACAACAGCTTCCGGCGGCTATATATTCGGCTTCTGCTGTAGATAGAGCAACACTAGTTTGTTTCCTTGAATACCATGAAACCAGCATATTTCTAAGAAATTGACAGGTTCCACTAGTACTTTTTCTATCTACTTTGTAGCCGGCAAAATCCGCATCCGAGTAGCCGATTAAGTCAAATGTAGACCCATTTGGATACCATAGTCCAAGATTAGTGGTATTTATCAAATATTTAAAAATTCTCTTTACAGCCAATAAATGTGATTCTTTAGGGCATGCTTGGAATCTAGAACACATACAAACACTGAAAAAGTATATCTGGTCTAGAAGCAGTTAAATACAATAATGATCCTATCATACTTCTATAAAGCTTTTGATCGATACATTTACCGTTTTCGTCCGTGTCGATCTTGATTGTTGAACTCATTGGAGTGTTTGCTCCTTTAGTAGTTTGCATTCCAAATTTCTTTAGCATTTCTTTGACGTACTTGAACTGATTTAAGAATATTCCTTCGCTTTGTTGTTTGATTTGCAGTCCAAGGAAGAAATTTAGTTCTCCCATCATGCTCATTTCAAATTTGCTCTGCATGATCTTAGAAAATTCTTGGCATAAAGTTTCATCAGTAGCACCAAATATTATATCGTCTACATAGATTTGCACAATTAAGATATTTTTACTTTTATATTTGATGAATAAAGTAGTATCAACTTTCCCTCTTTGAAACTCATGATCAATCAAAAATCTATTTAACCTTTCCTACCAAGCTCTTGGGGCTTATTTTAGTTCATATAATGCTTTGGTCAGTTTATAAACATATTTTGATTGATCCTTTTCTTCAAATCCAGGGGGTTGTTCATCATATACTTCTTCATTCAAGTATCCATTCAAAAATGTACTTTTCACATCCATTTGAAACAATTTGAAATTCATGTGAGAAACAAATGCTAGTAAGATGCGTATGGCTTCTACTCTAGCCACAGGTGCATATGATTCTTCAAAATCAATCTCTTCTTCCTGGGAATACCCTTTGGCTACTAATCTAGCTTTATTTCTAATTACAAGTCCGCTTTCATCCAATTTGTTCCTAAATATCCATTCGGTACCAATAATGGTATAATCATTTGGTCTAGGAACTAAATGTCATACATCATTCCTTTCAAATTGATTTAGCTCTTCTTGCATTCCAATAACCCAGTTTTCATCATTAAGAACTTGTTCAATAGTGGTTGGCTCAATTTTTGACACAAATGCATATTGTCCACAAATATTTTGCTTTGATCTCCTAGTTTTTACTCCTTCATATATATTTCCAATGACTTGCTCAATTGGATGGGCATTTTTGAACTTTAAATCAATTGGAGGTTTGTAGGAATCATTACCTTCACTTACCTCTTCCTCCATGGAGTTTTCTGGCTTGAGCTCGGTTTCCTTTTGTTGTTCTTGTTGTTTTGCTTTTGCATCATCTGCGTCACTTAGTTCATCCTCCTTTCTCGGAGTTTGGTTAAATTCATCAAAAACAACATGTATTGATTCTTCTATTGTTTGATTTCTTTTATTGAAAATTCTATATGTTTTGCTATGTGATGAATAACCCAAGAAAATAGCTTCATCACTTTTGGCATCTAGTTTTTTCGAATTTATTTTTTCATTATTTAACACATAACAGATACATCCAAAAGTATGGAAATATGATATGTTTAGTTTGCTCTTAAGGTAACTCGGTTTAATACATGACAAGCTGTACTTACAGCTTCACCCCAAAATCTCTTGGACAATTTACTCTCATTTAGCATGGTCCTAGCCATTTCTTGTATTGTCCGGTTTTTCCTTTCAACAACTCCATTTTGTTTAGGAGTTCTTGGTGCAAAGAATGTATGGTGAATTCCCTTTTCATTGCAAAATTCTATGAATCGACTATTTTCAAATTCACCACCATGATCACTTCTAATGGAAATGATTGAACTTTGTTTTTCATTTTGCACCAAATTTGAAAATGAGACAAACATTGAAAATGCTTCATCTTTGCTAGCTAAGAGTATAATCCAAGTAAATCTAGAGAAATCATCCACAATTACGTACACATACTTTTTCTCACCAAGAGTTAAAATGTCTGATGGCCCATAAAGATCCATATGTAGCAATTCAAGTGGTCTAGTTGTTGAAATTTCTTGTTTGGTCGAGAATGGCATTTTTGGTTGTTTAGATAGTTGACAGGCTTTACAAATCTTATCTTTGTCATATTTGAGCTTCGGTAAGCCTTGTACCAAATTCTTTTTCCATAATGTTTTAATATTTGACATATTTATATGTCCAAGTCTTGTATGCCATTTCCATGGATTAGTTTCCATAGCTATTAGACATTTTCCTTCTAAGTCATCAAGGCAAACCAAATATACATTTTCATGTCTTTTGCCACTAAATATTATGTGTTCGTCATCATCAATAACATTACATATAGAGGATTCAAATACAATTTTATATCCTTTATCGCATAGTTGACTGATGCTCATTAGGTTGTGTTTGAGTCCTTCAACAAATAGAACATTTTCAATACATGCATTTGAAATACTATAGACATTTCCTTTACCTTTTATTTTACCTTTTTTGTTATTTCCGAAAGCTACTGTTCCTTCATTGCATGGGTTGATCTTGTGAAATAGTCTTTTTTCTCCTGTCATATGTCTTAAGCAACCGCTATCCATAAACCATACGTTATTGGCCTTAGCTTTAAGGCAAACCTCTTGACTACTTGTGCAGTCCGTTGAAGTAGCTTGATCCTCCAAGGTTTCCGTGGCTACAAAGCATATGTCGGTATTTACTATGCAACAAATTCTTGCGCAATCTGCTTCGCATTCTTCACTTGAGGAGCTATTTGTTGTAGATTATTCTTCATTCACGTACATGTCTCTTCCTTTGTTTCTTTGAAACCTTTTGTTGTCGGAACCCAATCGTATGCACCCGGGTGCATTCAGCCTCAGTGCACCCGGGTGCACTGCACCTTTTTTTTTTTTTTTTTGAAAATTTTTTCATACAATGGTTAATCTAGGTTTATTTAACATATGTATCAATTTTTACTATTTTTGGAGACTTTTAGATATTTTTTTTAGATTTTTAAAAATCAGTGGCATTTTCGGTAATTTTAAATTACGAAAAATGCCACTGATTTTTAAAAATCTAAAAAAAATATCTAAAAATCTCCAAAAATAGTAAAAATTGATCTATGTTAAATAAACTTATATTAACAGCTTCATGAAAAAAATTTCAAAAAAAAATAAAAAAAATAGGGTGCACTGAGGCTGAATGCACCCGGGTGCATACGATCGGGCTCCTTTGTTGTCGCCTCGATCTTTTCTTTGTTCTTTTGCCTTGTTTTCCTCGGGCGTTGGACATTGGGCTTGCATGTGTCCCGAACCGCCACATCGGTAATATTTTGTTGTTTCTTTCTTTTTCTCTTTGGAATTTTTTTCTTTAAAGTTTCTAAAATTTCTGCCTTTCCTTAAAAATTTTCTGAATCGTTTTGTGAGTAAGGCAATTTCATCGTCATTTTGTGAAGATGAGGTGATGTTGTCCGAGTCTTGTGCGGCTATCAAGGCAATGGCTCTTTTGCCTTTGTGGTGATCTTCATTTCTTTTCTTGATCAGCTCATGTGACATCAAGGAGCTAATAAGATCTTCCAACTTCAACGTGTTAAGATCCTTGGCTTCTTCTATTGCCGTGATTTTTGGAGTCCATGATTCGGGTAGTGCTCTTAGAATCTTCATAACCTGCTCAGATTCAGAAATTGTTTTTCCTAGCTCTTTCAAGGCGTTAGTAATCTTGGAAAATCTAGCAAACATTTCAGAAATATTTTTTGTTTCTAACATCCTAAAGTTTTCAAATTCTTCAATCAAAATGTTTCTCCTTGTCCCTTGGACTTGAGAAGTTCCTTCATAGATAGATGTCAAAGTATCCCATATTTCTTTCACAGTTAGACAAGAGGATATTCTATCATATTCGGAAGCCGTAAGAGCACAAAACAGTGAGTTCATAGCTTTAGCATTGCTCTTAATAGTTCTTACTTCCTCTTCGGTCCATTTGGAAGCTCTTTCATCAATAGGCAAGGTTACACCGTCTTGGATTGCAATCCAAGAATCCATATTTGTAGCCATGATGAGTTGCATTATACGAAGCTTCCAATAGTCGAAATTGTTCTCATCAAACAATGGTGGCCTAGTAAATGATTGGCCTTCGGCAAATGCGGGAACGGAAGTCGATTGGGATGCCATGTCAATAGATCTCTTTGGTTTAACTCAAAGACCTGCTCTGATACCACTTGTTGGTCCTGAGTTAATGGCAATTACCCAAGAAGGGAGCGGTGAATTGGGTATTATGAAAATTTAAAACTTAAACAGAAACTTTTACCCCGGATTAATCTAGTCCCCTTTATGAAGAAACAAAATGGAATGCAATATAATGTAGAGAGCAGAAATAGAAATCAACACACAAGATTTTATAGTGGTTCGGGCAACCTCCCTACTCCACTCTTCCAAGCTCACACCTCTTGTGACTTGGGTTCCACTATGTATTCCACGAATACAACTAGAGTCTCCACTCTCTTCTAGATTCTAGCTCTAGGAGGCATATACAACCAGAGCCTCTACTCTCTTCTAGATTCTAGCTCTAGGGGGCATATACAATCAACACAAGTAGATGAGTTACACTCCAATCACAACTCTACTTGTAATGTCTTGGTTTGAACCACCAAACTCAAACCAAGCACTAAAATAATCAATAATGTAAAAATAAAGAAGATCTACACTTTACTGAGTTGTGTAGCAAGTTTCAGCTTGAGGAAGAATCTGTAGGAGCAACCGACTGTGTTTGGTTGAAGCAAATCGCAACTTTGAAGCTTATTCTTCCTTTGAAAGTGTATAGATCACTCAAATTTAGAGAAAAGCAAATAAGAACTCTTGCTTGCACTTCTTTCCTCTCTTTAGACTCTGTCTTGTATGTATCCACGTTTGCTTGAGTGTCTATATATAGAGGAGGGAAGATTTTGAACGTTATAGAGGTGGTTGGCGCAATAAATGTTCCAACGTTCAAAAATTTGAACGTTACGTCCCCAAGTCGCAGGTGGAGTCGACTTCGTCTGCGACTTCGCCCAAGTCGCATGCTGGAGTCGACTTCGTGCGCGACTTCGGCTGTTCTTCAATTTCCAAGTCTGTGTTCTGGGTCGACTTGGTTTCAGACTTGGCCTCAAGTCGATCTTGGAGTCGACTTGAGGTGCGACTTGACCATTTTCTTGTGCCAAATCAGTTTGAGCCTTGTTGATTCACCTCTTGCTTGCTTAGCTTCTTTCCTTCAATAATAGAAGCATTATTTTGTTCTGGATTAGCTTCAAATCTTGTAAACCTTGTAAATCTTGGAGAACTTGAAACTTGTATGGTCAAATCTTCTTTGATTTGGAATGAATTCATGTACTTTGCTTTAAGTTTGTATCAATCTTCATATCTTGAGTTGTTTTCATCTTGAAATGAGCTTGAACCTTTAACTTGGGCTTGAGAAACTCAAGTCGATCTTGGGGTCGACTTCATAAGCGACTTGGCCTCAAGTCGCACGTGGAGTCGACTTCGACTGCGACTTCGGATGTTCTGTCCCTAAAATCAACGCTGGAAGGAAATGTGTATCTTCAAGTCGATACTGGAGTTGACTTCGTCTGCGACTTGGCTTCCAAGTCGCAAGTGGAGTCGACTTCGACTGCGACTGCGACTTCGGATGTTCATCTTCCAATTTCAAATCTGTCTATCAGGTACCTGTTGAAGTCGTATGTGGAGTCGACTTCGAGATCGACTTCACCCTAAGTCGAAGTGGGAGTCGACTTGGCTGATTTTCATTCCTTAAGACATTCATTAAAACTATTAGTAATTATTTCATACTCAAATTTGAATTTGTTAACCATCAAAACTTATGCTTTGGTCAATTTATTTTGTTTTAACTATTGTTTCCAACGATTCCAACTCTCAACAAACTATACGATAAAAAAAAACAATCTCTTTATTTAATCAACATGAGACTATTCTTCTTTTAAATAAGAGATTAATTGAACAACATCGACAAAAATATAATTTCATACATTTATGATTAGTACAAGTAGTTGTCAAACCACTTATGAGAGAAGGATTAGACACTTCAATATTATTATGCATAAGAGATTATAGTTTTAATAAATTTCAAGACTCACTTTTAGGAATGGTAGAAACAAGCTTATACAGTAGACCTATCTATTTTGACTATTATCCAAACTTCACCATTTTCTTCCAAGATTAGAATATTTTAGACAATTTAACCCTAAATCTGAAGGTTCATAACTGCAAAATAAAATAAGGATGTTTACCCATAGCTTTGGTATATAGGATCCATTATAAAGCAATGATCACAGCCTTTAACACAAAAGATATTAAACAATCCTTGAAAGGAGAAACAGTATTATTAGAAACTGATATAAAAAAAGCAAATGTAATGGTACCCAAAACCATAAAATGGGACCAAATAATTCTTCCGTCTCACTGGGAACTCCAAACTGAGGTACCACTTCCTCAAATAAGAAACTCTGAAATTAGAGAAATAAGTGAAGATGAAAAAAGAAATATAACTGTGAAACCCTAACTCATGTAGGACCCTTATGTATGCATTGAACATGTATATGATGATTATTTATGAATTATGGAATTATGAAGGTATTTTATGAAGGTATTTTATGATTTTTGCTAATTATGGCAACTAGGGTTATGGGTTAGCAATAATGATGTGATTAAACATTTTGAGCCTAAATGAGGCAATGTGTTTAGAATGAATTATTTGTGATTTAAATGTGCAAATATATCATGAAAAATTATTTTCCATTATTTAAAATAAATTATGGAGAGTAATGTGGAAATTGACAAGTTTGATGAAAAATATTGAAAAAAATTCATAACTCAACGCCTATAAGGCGGATTCAAGTGAAATTTGAAATGAAAATTTTTAATGTTGGGCTTGGTATTATGGAATGAAAATATTATGAAAATTCTTGATGAAATGAGAATTATGAATTTTTAAGTATATGTTCATCTCAACCGTTAATTTTAAACGGCTCTATCGGGAGCTAGAAAACTCGGATTCAGTTGAAAACGGTTGAATGGAATGGTGAGATGTTTATTTTGGATGGATTGCATTAAGCATGACATGTTGGGAAAATTCCTGCATTGAAAAAGGTGGATATGGTTGACTTATGCTCTAAGAGAGTACCATATCATAAATGTAAAGGTGCAAGATATGATGGCATGGAAATAAATGGATTATGAGGTGTCCATTGCAGGAAATTTTGAGTGAATTTATGCATTTAAATAAAATTCATAATTCCATGAATTATCCAACCATTAAATACTTCATATGATGGAGCTACACAAGCATAGGCCAAGGGTAGCCAAGGTGGCTATACATGGGACGTCCAAGGCTGTTTGGCTGTCCAAATTGATTTTTTTTATTTTTTAAAAAAATTCCACATGTTGCTAGAGTTTAAGTACATGAAATGTGGATACAATAATGCAAATTTTAAGCCATATAAAAATTGGAAAAGGCATGTGCAACCCAGCTGATCGTGGACAGCATAATGGGTATGATAATGTGCAGAAAAGTGGCAGTTTCACCCATTTTATTAATTTTTCTTAACACCAAATTTATGGAGAAATTAAAGGGTGATAAGGATCATAAATTACCCACGTTTTGGTAATTTTTAAAAATGCGAAATTGCTGGAAAATCCAGCAGCAAGGTAACATGCAACATATGGACAGCTTGGACGGTTGTTGATATGCAGAAATTATGATTTTCAAAAATTGCAAAAGTTGCAATTTTTGGGGCCAAGAATAGTCCAGCACCTTGGAGAGATAACCATGCATTAAATTAGGTGAGCAATGGGTCAAAATGTTGGCCCCATTTGCTGAAAAATTCCAGCATGATAAAAGGTGGCCATGCATGTAACGTAAAGAGGGATTTTGGAGTGGAGATGGCCTAAGTGGAGCAAGTCCCAGCAACGGCAGCAGCAACCCACGAATTTTTCCAAGAAAAAAGGGGAGAAAAACAAGGGAAAAAGAAGAAGGAATTGAAGAAAAAAATCACCTCAAGTTGCTAAGACTTGTTTTGCTACAAATCCAAGTAAGTAAGGGGGTGATTGAATGGTTTTCCTTTGAGTTGAACTCTAAAACAAGGGAATGGAAAGCATGCTTAGTAAATCTGTAAAATCTCTATTTTACATGCTTTTGAATGAATATGACATGAGTTTTAGGGTTTATGAAAGAATTTTTATGTTTGGGTTGATGGAAATGACGATATTTACGTGTTTCAAGTGAGAAAACCCAACTTGAAAACTCCAAACTTCCATAACGTGTTGCTGCATGGTTTGAATGTTGTATTTATGTTATTAATCATTCTTTGATGAAGAACATGTGTTTCTTTGAGCTTAAGAAATGGATTTTAGCAATTATGGAACGTGAAGTAGGGTTTATGACCCGAAATTGCAAGATATATGCTAAAAATCCTATGGAAATGGGTGTAAAATTTTTATACAGTTTATGTAGGGTAAAATACCCTAGGATTAAGTTATAATTTATGCCCAAAATTATTTAGGAAAATAAGATCCATAACTGATTTTTATGATTTTTGAAGTGATGCATGTATGGAGTGGAAACGGGTCTCAAAACGTGTGGGTTACCCGCTGTTTTGAGAAATGGAAATGTAAGAATGTTGAATATGTATTAAAACCTAGAAAATGGGTTGAGAAAAATGGATATATTGCTGGAAAATTCGGATTGTAGGGCTGCCCATAGTTATGTGTCAAAAGACACGTTAAACGGGTGGAAAACGGGTTCCAAACTTGCTGTTACGGGAACCTATGACGAATGGATTTTAAACCCCATGAAAATACCCTAAGTAAAGTGGTATTAAAGGGTAATTAAACCGCTGGAAGATAAGATGAAATGTTGCCTAGAGGATTTTATGAAACACCATACGTATGTATGGCAAAAAGGGGCATATATGAAAGGGTTAGATGGGCTTATGTGAGAAAAAACTTGTGAAAAGTAATTTTATGCAAAAATACATAAAATATGATGAACTTCATGAATATGAGTCTGTTTTACATGATATGATGTGAAATTCTAATTTTGGAATTTTATAATGCCATTTATGATGATAACGGGTGTTTGAAACGGACGCTGATGAATGAATGGTGGTAAAAATGTGATAAATAGAAAAAAGGGGTTAAGAAACCTATGTATAATGATTTATGAATGAATTTATAAAAATTGAAATGGATACCCTAATTTTAGGGTTATGTGTATATGCTATGTTGTATGATAGTCGAATGCGTGTAAACTGTGCTAATGGATGCAAAATAAGCCATATATGTGTATGATGACTTATGAAGTCAAATAAATGATGGGTGTATATGGAATGGGTTGGAAACTAAAGGAAATATAAAGAAAAAGAAATATATGAAGAATCATATTATTTTTCATGTAGGCAATGGCAAAGAGAAAGTGGTGAAGGAAAGCTAAGAGCTTCAGGTAAGCAAGCAAATTTTCTAAAGGATTTTTTCTTTTCTAAATTTTTTCCATAAATGCAATTTGTATTCTAACTTGTTTGATGAAACTATGAAATTATTTCTAATGTCTTTAAGGTTGGCCATCCCTTAGCAAAATGTTTATTTCAAATGCAATGTTATTATGAAATGTTTCTTTGATAAATGCTATGGAAAAATGATGTGGTTTGATGTTTATGATTGAAAAATTATGCTAGCATGTTAAAGATGAATTTATGCAAAAGTTCATGTGCACAGGATACTAGGTCCACTTGAAGGGTGTAAGCGGACCAATTGTCCCCCCTTTGTGTGACCAAGTCGCTTGTAATATGCTAAAGGCCGGCGGCGCCCTCTCTGAAATGGGAGTTAACGTGATGGATGGTCGCCTGGCTAGCTTCCATCCTAAGGGAGAAATGATGTTCATGATCATGTTTTTCATATGGCATTATGCATATGAGACCCGTGATGGGTACAAGATTTCATGTTTTCAAGATATACCTTTGGATAAGGTATAAGATGTTTTCCAAGTAGATGTTAAATGAAAAATGTTGTCTGAAATGATTTGCCTGAAAAATACAAATAGCTTGCTTATTGAGTTTCGACTCACGATTTTGTTTTCCAAACCCAAAGACAGGTGATGGACAGGCCATGGCGAAGGAGCAAGCGCCAACTTAAGGAATTCATGGAGAAACTCATGTTATGAAATTATGTGAAAGGATTGTAAAACTATATGCAGTGTTTTATGTTGAATAGATGTAAACTATTCGAATGTTTTGTATGGATGACTATGATATGTACATGCAGTGACATCTGATTTAGGCAAAAGATGAAATGTCACTGAACAGCATGTTTGTATGTAATGAATGGATTGATATGACTTAGAAATGTATGAGAATGAAATTATGAGAACGTGACTTGTTATATGTCCATATGATAATAGTGGGATAAATATCCAATAAAACTCATCGTGTGACAAGGCAACAATCCTGATCACGTTTACCAATCAATCTGATCCCGAGGTAGGGGCTAGGATTTGACTCTCGGTTTGGGGCGCCACAGAGCTTGGTATCAGAGCATGAATTGGTAAATAGGCGTGAAAAATTTCTAAGTATAGAAAATTGATAGAATATGAAGTGATATGCATGATTACACATGAATATACATGATTAACCATGATTATGTGATGAATTAGATGTGATTAAATGATGCTCATATATGATTATAACATGATGAAATGCACGTTAGATGATGAAATAGATATGCTCATGTGATGATTAGGTATGCCCATGATATGATGAAATGCATGCCATGTGATAATGAATTATTGCTTGCAATGCAATTTGATTGCTATGTCTACACAGATGGCGGATAGAGGGAAAAGAATGATGAGTTCGGAAGAGTTAAGAAGGGAAAGAGAGGAGGAGAATCGGAGACAGAGAAGGGAAAAAAATATGAATCGATGGTGGGAATCACAGACCGACGATGAACCGTTTCCATCAGCCCCCCTGGATTTTCACCAATACGCACACAGGATTACGCTAAGGGAAATTATCATGACTCTTCTAGTCAACACGCACAAGACCTAGGAGAGCCCTCCAGCTTTAAACCCAGGGCACGAGTGTTACCCGGTACTTACCTTGGTATTCCCCGGGATCCCCCTGTTCCAACCGATAGAGTAGGTTCGCAAAATCTACAGAACTTCTGGAATAAGACACGGGCACCTACACTCCCGATGCTGGTCCATGGTACAGATTTGTTAATGGGTGTATCCAGTTTCGTCATAGAGCATCGTGGGAGAAAATCCATCAACGGGAAGTGGACATGGCTCTTTATATAAGAAGGCGACGTGCCGAAGGAGTCATCGAGGTACCTGTTAGCCCTAAACCTGATGAGGTTATGTTGTATATAATGGATGATACAGGGGAAATTGTTCAATTGGAGGAGGTCAATGATGATGATGACCCGATGGAATTTCTCGAACCATTTGAGGAAGAAGAGGAGGAAGAAGAAGAGGAAGAAGAAGAAGAAACAGATGAGGAAGAAGAGGAAGAAGTCGAGGAAGAAATAGTGGAGTTTGTGGGAGATGATGAGGATGAGGATGATGATGATAGTGATGATGAGGTTCAGGCATGGTCCGACACTAGCACTATCACAGAGGCACCCTCACAAGTTCCACATAGACGTAGACGCCGAGGGAGAGTTCCAGGAGGACGATGAACTTGTTTGCTTTATTTTTATTTAAGCAGTTGTGTATATATGTAAGTGTGGTATGATCATGTGATATATGTATAATTATGGTTGGATAACTCTATAGTTGTGTTTGGTGAACTAACATGCATGCAGGTGTGAAATGTGCATGCCAAGTTGAATATGTACATAAGTGTGACTTACTTTTGTATGTACTGATTGTGAATATGATGTATGTGAATAGATGTGTTGTTTTACAGAAATCTTGATGTTTTAGATGTGTATGAATGAATGAACATGAGTTGAATGGTGTGTTATGTGATGATTGAATAAAATGATTGTGACTATGTGATGATGAGGTGCATATGCGATGATTTAATATTGAATGAAACTGAAATGCGTATGCAATGATTCCATGATGATTATTAATGAAATGTGTATATAATGATTTAATATTGATTGAAAATGAAAAGTGTTTGTTATATACTCAGATTTAAAACAATGGTGGAAACAAGAGCAGGAGTAAGGAAAAATAAAGGAAAAGAAGTGGAAACAGAGGTTCTAAGCCAACACGAAGTTGGCGAATCTAGCCAACCAAAAAGAGGAAGGTCGGTGACACAGAATCAAAGGAACCAACAGAGAAGGAATGATGTAAGCCCCGAACAGAATATGGAGGAGGAAAATAAGTCGAGGCAGAATAAACTCATGGAGGAAAGAGTGGTTGCGGCAGTGGAAAAAGCAATGCAGCGGGCCACTAGGGAATGGGCAGTGCAGACTGTCGACATTATACAAGGGTTATGGGAAAGAACACAACAAGCTCAGTTGGGTAATATGGAAAGAGAAGGACCTGCTCCGAGGGTGGACCCTGTTGAGACACCGAAACCGTTAAGAGATGAAAATCAGCTAATGGAAGCTGACAGAAGAGCCATAAATGCCTTTCTAGCGCAGCAACCCCCGAAATTTTCTGGAGAACCCGACCATGTTCAAGCAGAGCAGTGGCTGACGGAGATTAAGAAATTGTTTATGATATCTCCATGCAATGACTGTCAAAAAGTATTGTGTGCTACTCATCTATTAGCAAAAGACGCACACGAATGGTGGGAGACAATGTTAATTACAATGCCACGACCCGAAGAAGTGTCTTGGCAAGCATTTGTGGAAGAATTTAATAAAGAATAACTCCTAGTGGGTTTGCAGAGTCAAAAGGTAATAGAATTTGAAAAGTTATATCAAGGGAGGATGATGGTCACTGAGTACACCACCAAATTCAATGCTCTGGTCAGATATGTCCCTTGGATCGCAAATGTTCCACAAAATAAGGCACAGAGATTCCAACAAGGGTTGAGATCGTATCTGCAGGAAAGCCTTGCACTTCTGCTGATAAAGGATTATGCTTCAAGTTTGGAGAGAGCAAGAGCTTTTTAGATTGAGTCCTTGAGAACCCAATAATTAAGACTGGGTTCGAGGCTGTTCAATACGAGTCCTAAGGAACCAGAAATGGGAAAAGGGAAAGCTAGAAGAGGCAGTATAAGGAAAGGAAAAGGAATTCAAAAGAAGAAAAGCTCGCCATTCTGTAAGAAATGTCAAAGGTGACACATAGGCGAGTGTTTAAAGGGCTCGAATCGTTGTTACAAATGCGGACAGACGGGTCACATCGCCAAGGAGTGCAGGTTGGGAGAAGCGAAAGTGGTTAAGTGTTATATATGTGATCAAGTGGGTCACATAGCCACGAACTGCCCAAATAAGGCGCAGTCATCTCAAGGACGTGGAAGACCTGCTCAGCTGAGGATACCTGGAGCGCCCAATAAGCAGGAAACTTCTACGAACCCGGTGCATGTGCATGCTCTGACCCGAACAGAATTCCAAGAATAGGAAGAAAAGGTGGTCACAGGTACGGTTTACATTCTAGAAAATATGGCAGTAGCTTTGTTTGATTCTGGTGCCACCCATTCATTCATAGCATGCCAATACGTGACCACTCATGCACTACCGATAGAAGAAATTAATCAGGTTATACATGTGGAATCTCCGGTCTATAGGTTAGCAAGTACTAGCCAAGTATGCAAAGCCTGCCAAATCAGGATAGGATCATTAATTCTAGAAGCTGATTTGATCCTATTGCCTATGACCGAGTTCGATATGATATTGGGTATGGATTGGCTAAGCCAATGGGGAGCTACTATAGACTGTAAAAATAAGAAAGTGCAATTTGAAGCAACTCCAGAGAAGGAGATTGCTATCGGGAAGTTGAGGCAACCTGACAGCTCAAGTATGCTGATTTCATCTATGAAAGCTATCAGAATGATTCGACAAAAACGTCAAGCCTATTTGGTATCTGTGAATGTGGATAAAGGTATGGAGGTGAAAAAAAATCAAATACCCGTGGTTAAAGAATTTCCAGATGTGTTTCCAAAGGAGTTAACCACATTGTCACCACAACGGGAAATGGATACGCCAATTGATGTAATGCTAGGTATAGCTCCGATTTCTAAAACTCCATATAGAATGGCACCAGCTGAGATGAATGAACTAAGGGCGTAAATACAGGAGCTACTGGACAAGGGTTTCATCAGACCAAGTGTATCCCCTTGGGGAGCTCCGGTACTGTTTGTAAGGAAAAAGGATTGAAGCTTAAGATTATGTATTGACTACCAAGAGCTGAATAAGGTCACAATAAAGAATAAATATCTATTACCCAGGATAGATGATTTGTTTGATCAGTTGCAAGGCGCAACAACTTTTTCCAAGATTGATCTACAGTCAGGGTACCATCAGTTAAGAATAAGTCCGGCTAATACTCATAAGACGGCATTCCGAACCCGGTATGACATTATGAATTTCTGGTAATGCCTTTTGGACTTACTAATGCCCCTGCTGTATTCATAGACATGATGAATAGGGTTTTTCGGAACTATCTGGATCAATTTGTGGTTGTTTTTATCGATGATGTCCTAATCTACTCAAAAACGGAGAAAGAACATGAAGACCATCTGCGAAGGGTCTTAGAAAGACTAAGGAAAGAGAAATGATATGTCAAACTGAAGAAATGCGAGTTTTGGCTGAGACAGATAGGATTTCTCGGGCATATAATATCTAAGAAGGGTATTCAAGTTGATCCTCAAAAGATTGAGGCGGTTCTGAAATGGCCAAGGCTGACAACCATTACAGAAATTCAAAGTTTTCTAGGGTTGGCCGGCTATTACAGAAGGTTTGTCGAAGGGTTTTCTCAATTGTCAGCCCCGTTAACCAAGTTGACTCGTAAGGGAGTCAGGTATGTATGGTCTGATGAATGCGAGCGCAGTTTTCAAGAGTTGAAACGACGATTGGTAGAAGCACTCATCCTAACCCTACCCGAAGGAAATGAAGGGTTTGTAGTTTATAGTGATGCGTCAAGGAAAGGTTTGGGTTGCGTTTTGATGCAAAGGGGTAAGGTGATAGCTTATGCATCACGACAACTAAAGCCCAATGAGGTAAGCTACCCCACGCATGATTTAGAATTAGCAGCGGTGGTATTTGCCTTGAAAATATGGAGACATTACCTGTATGGTGCAAGATGTGAGATTTATACTGATCATAAGAGCCTTAAGTATATTTTCACTCAGAAGGAGTTGAATATGAGACAAAGGAGATGACTCGAGTTATTGAAGGATTATGATTTGGAAATTTTATACCATCCATGTAAGGCAAATATGGTAGCTGATGCATTGAGCCGAAATATCAGCTTAGCGCATCTTATCACTCAGGAGAAAGGACTGCTTAAGGAAATTGAGCAGATGGAATTGATTGTATGTCCATTAGGAGTCCAAGTCCGACTATCTCAATTACACATACAATCCTCGCTTTTTGAACAGATTAGGGCTGCGCAACAAAAGAACACAGACCTATATACACATGTTGAGAAAATGAAGAAAATGGGGTTGACAGAATTCACTAATGATGAACAGGGTATGTATATGTACAAGGGTCGCCTTTGCATACCTAACATGGTTGAGTTGAAGGAACAGATCCTTAAAGAAGCACATTTTTTGCCTTTTTCTATTCACCCAGGAAGTACTAAAATGTATCAGGATCTCAAGAAAGTATATTGGTGGAATAATATGAAAAGAGAGATCACTGAATATGTGGCTAAGTATCTAACTTGCCAAAGGGTGAAGGCGGATCACCAAAAAATGCCTGGTAAGTTACAGTCCTTAGAAATTCCGAAATGGAAGTGGGACGACATTACTATGGATTTCATAAAAGGATTACCTAGGACCCAAGTTGGGAATGATTCTATATGGGTGATAGTGGATAGGTTATCGAAAGTCGCGCACTTTCTACCTATCAGAAAGACGTATACGACGGAAAAGCTAGCTAAGATTTGTTATAAAGAGATTGTAAGACTCCATGGAGTGCCGAAGTCGATCATCTCAGATCAAGATGCGACGTTCAAGTCAAGGTTTTGGAAGAGCTTGCACGAAACCTTAGGCACCCAACTCAAGTTTAACACAGCTTTTCATCCTCAAACGGATGGACAAACGGAGCGGGTGAATCAAGTCATTGAAGATATGCTCCGTATGTGTACTTTGGAGTTTGGAGGATCATGGGATGAGTACATCTCGATTGCAGAATTCGCATATAATAATAGTTACCAAGCTAGCATCCAAATAGCTCCATTTGAGGCGTTATATGGCCGACGATGTCAAACGCCGTCGAACTGGGATGAAGTTGGAAAGAAAAGATTAGCCCCAGACCTATCTCAACGAATGACAGATAAGGTTAAGACTATTCGCCAGTGTATACTCACAGCCTAAAGTCGGCAAAAGAGTTACACAGATTGCAAGAGAAGGGATTTAAATATCCAAGTCGGCGAATATGTGTTTATAAAGGTCACGCCATTCAAAGGGGTTACAAGGTTTGAAAAAAGGGGAAAACTGAATCCCAGGTATATTGGACCATTTGAGGTTTTGGAAAAGGTCGGGAAGTTAGCATATCGGGTAGCTTTACCCCCAATGCTAGCTTTGATTGACAATGTATTCCACATATCGATGCTTAGGAAATATGTCTCAGACCCAACACATGTACTGGTGGCTGAAAATTTGCCGATTCAGGAGTCTCTAAACTATGAATAAAGACCAGTGAGGATCTTGGATCACAAAGTACAAAAGCTTCGAAATCGAGAAATTGAGTATGTGAAAGTACAATAGAACCGATATTCCGAAAATGAAGCCACATGGGAGCTAAAGGAAAAAGTGGAACGAAAGTACCCCCACCTATTTAAGGAATAGACGGTTTCGGGACGAAACCTGTTATAAGGGGGGAGGATTGTCAAACCTTAACTCATGTAGGACCCTTATGTATGCATTGAACATGTATATGATGATTATTTATGAATTATGGAATTATGAAGGTATTTTATGATTTTTGCTAATTATGGCAACTAGGGTTATGGGTTAGCAATAATAATGTGATTAAGCATTTTGAGCCTAAATGAGACAATGTGTTTAGAATGAATTATTTGTGATTTAAATGTGAAAATATATCATGAAAAATTATTTTCCATTATTTAAAATAAATTATGGAGAGTAATGTGGAAATTGACAAGTTTGATGAAAAATATTGAAAAAAATTCATAACTCAACGCCTATAAGGCGGATTCAAGTGAAATTTGAAATGAAAATTTTTAATGTTAGGCTTGGTATTATGGAATGAAAATATTATGAAAATTCTTGATAAAATGAGAATTATGAATTTTTAAGTATATGTTCATCTCAACCGTTAATTTTAAACGGCTGTATCGGGAGCTAGAAAACTCGAATTCAGTTGAAATTTGAAACGGTTGAATGGAATGGTGAGATGTTTATTTTGGATGGCTTGCATTAAGCATGACATGTTGGGAAAATTCCTGCATTGAAAAAGGTGGATATGGTTGACTTATGCTCTAAGAGAGTACCATATCATAAATGTAAAGGTGCAAGATATGATGGCATGGAAATAAATGGATTATGAGGTGTCCATTGCAGGAAATTTTGAGTGAATTTATGCATTTAAATAAAATGCATAATGCCATGAATTATCCAACCATTAAATACTTCATATGATGGAGCTACACAAGCATAGGCCAAGGGTAGCCAAGGTGGCTATACATGGGACGTCCAAGGCTGTTTGGCTGTCCAAATTGATTTTTTTTATTTTTTAAAAAAATTCCACATGTTGCTAGAGTTTAAGTACATGAAATGTGGATACAATAATGCAAATTTTAAGCCATATAAAAATTGGAAAAGGCATGTGCAACCCAGCTGATCGTGGACAGCATAATGGGTATGATAATGTGCAGAAAAGTGGCAGTTTCACCCATTTTATTAATTTTTCTTAACACCAAATTTATGGAGAAATTAAAGGGTGATAAGGAGCATAAATTACCCACGTTTTGGTAATTTTTAAAAATGCGAAATTGCTGGAAAATCCAGCAGCAAGGTAACATGCAACATATGGACAGCTTGGACGGTTGTTGATATGCAGAAATTATGATTTTCAAAAATTGCAAAAGTTGCAATTTTTGGGGCCAAGAATAGTCCAGCACCTTGGAGAGATAACCATGCATTAAATTAGGTGAGCAATGGGTCAAAATGTTGGCCCCATTTGCTGAAAAAT
Source organism: Annona cherimola (assembly GCA_030490835.1). NCBI lineage: Eukaryota > Viridiplantae > Streptophyta > Magnoliopsida > Magnoliales > Annonaceae > Annona > Annona cherimola. The sequence goes on along the minus strand of CM059976.1, from coordinate 62,364,002 downwards.
TCCAGCATGATAAAAGGTGGCCATGCATGTAACGTAAAGAGGGATTTTGGAGTGGAGATGGCCTAAGTGGAGCAAGTCCCAGCAACGGCAGCAGCAACCCACGAATTTTTCCAAGAAAAAAGGGGAGAAAAACAAGGGAAAAAGAAGAAGGAATTGAAGAAAAAAATCACCTCAAGTTGCTAAGACTTGTTTTGCTACAAATCCAAGTAAGTAAGGGGGTGATTGAATGGTTTTCCTTTGAGTTGAACTCTAAAACAAGGGAATGGAAAGCATGCTTAGTAAATCTGTAAAATCTCTATTTTACATGCTTTTGAATGAATATGACATGAGTTTTAGGGTTTATGAAAGAATTTTTATGTTTGGGTTGATGGAAATGACGATATTTACGTGTTTCAAGTGAGAAAACCCAACTTGAAAACTCCAAACTTCCATAACGTGTTGCTGCATGGTTTGAATGTTGTATTTATGTTATTAATCATTCTTTGATGAAGAACATGTGTTTCTTTGAGCTTAAGAAATGGATTTTAGCAATTATGGAACGTGAAGTAGGGTTTATGACCCGAAATTGCAAGATATATGCTAAAAATCCTATGGAAATGGGTGTAAAATTTTTATACAGTTTATGTAGGGTAAAATACCCTAGGATTAAGTTATAATTTATGCCCAAAATTATTTAGGAAAATAAGATCCATAACTGATTTTTATGATTTTTGAAGTGATGCATGTATGGAGTGGAAACGGGTCTCAAAACGTGTGGGTTACCCGCTGTTTTGAGAAATGGAAATGTAAGAATGTTGAATATGTATTAAAACCTAGAAAATGGGTTGAGAAAAATGGATATATTGCTGGAAAATTCGGATTGTAGGGCTGCCCATAGTTATGTGTCAAAAGACACGTTAAACGGGTGGAAAACGGGTTCCAAACTTGCTGTTACGGGAACCTATGACGAATGGATTTTAAACCCCATGAAAATACCCTAAGTAAAGTGGTATTAAAGGGTAATTAAACCGCTGGAAGATAAGATGAAATGTTGCCTAGAGGATTTTATGAAACACCATACGTATGTATGGCAAAAAGGGGCATATATGAAAGGGTTAGATGGGCTTATGTGAGAAAAAACTTGTGAAAAGTAATTTTATGCAAAAATACATAAAATATGATGAACTTCATGAATATGAGTCTGTTTTACATGATATGATGTGAAATTCTAATTTTGGAATTTTATAATGCCATTTATGATGATAACGGGTGTTTGAAACGGACGCTGATGAATGAATGGTGGTAAAAATGTGATAAATAGAAAAAAGGGGTTAAGAAACCTATGTATAATGATTTATGAATGAATTTATAAAAATTGAAATGGATACCCTAATTTTAGGGTTATGTGTATATGCTATGTTGTATGATAGTCGAATGCGTGTAAACTGTGCTAATGGATGCAAAATAAGCCATATATGTGTATGATGACTTATGAAGTCAAATAAATGATGGGTGTATATGGAATGGGTTGGAAACTAAAGGAAATATAAAGAAAAAGAAATATATGAAGAATCATATTATTTTTCATGTAGGCAATGGCAAAGAGAAAGTGGTGAAGGAAAGCTAAGAGCTTCAGGTAAGCAAGCAAATTTTCTAAAGGATTTTTTCTTTTCTAAATTTTTTCCATAAATGCAATTTGTATTCTAACTTGTTTGATGAAACTATGAAATTATTTCTAATGTCTTTAAGGTTGGCCATCCCTTAGCAAAATGTTTATTTCAAATGCAATGTTATTATGAAATGTTTCTTTGATAAATGCTATGGAAAAATGATGTGGTTTGATGTTTATGATTGAAAAATTATGCTAGCATGTTAAAGATGAATTTATGCAAAAGTTCATGTGCACAGGATACTAGGTCCACTTGAAGGGTGTAAGCGGACCAATTGTCCCCCCTTTGTGTGACCAAGTCGCTTGTAATATGCTAAAGGCCGGCGGCGCCCTCTCTGAAATGGGAGTTAACGTGATGGATGGTCGCCTGGCTAGCTTCCATCCTAAGGGAGAAATGATGTTCATGATCATGTTTTTCATATGGCATTATGCATATGAGACCCGTGATGGGTACAAGATTTCATGTTTTCAAGATATACCTTTGGATAAGGTATAAGATGTTTTCCAAGTAGATGTTAAATGAAAAATGTTGTCTGAAATGATTTGCCTGAAAAATACAAATAGCTTGCTTATTGAGTTTCGACTCACGATTTTGTTTTCCAAACCCAAAGACAGGTGATGGACAGGCCATGGCGAAGGAGCAAGCGCCAACTTAAGGAATTCATGGAGAAACTCATGTTATGAAATTATGTGAAAGGATTGTAAAACTATATGCAGTGTTTTATGTTGAATAGATGTAAACTATTCGAATGTTTTGTATGGATGACTATGATATGTACATGCAGTGACATCTTATTTAGGCAAAAGATGAAATGTCACTGAACAGCATGTTTGTATGTAATGAATGGATTGATATGACTTAGAAATATATGAGAATGAAATTATGAGAACATGACTTGTTATATGTCCATATGATAATAGTGGGATAAATATCCAATAAAACCCGTCGTGTGACAAGGCAACAATCCTGATCACGTTTACCAATCAATCCGATCCCGAGATAAGGGCTAGGATGTGACACTCGGTTTGGGGCGCCACAATAACAATAGACATGAATTCTTTCAGAAAGTAATCTTCTTTTAACCTCAGAAGATCTGTAGATGAGACTTCAGAAAGATCTTTTAAAACAACCCAATAGAGAGCCTCATGTTCCTCAATACCTACACACAACATGTCAGACATAAAAATGAAAGGAATAAATATTAATCCTCCAATTCCCCAACCAATCTACTCTGTGAAACCAAATGAGGAAAACTTAAGCTCAAGAATGTCACCTACCAAAACAGATATAGAAGACTTTGACCCATCAATAAACATTATTGAAAAGGAATTTGAATTAGACAAAAATAAACTAAGGAAAAACTTTTATAACAAGTTTAATAGGGAAAAATGCTTTTACAAAAATTATAATAAGAATAAAAGAGAACCCATTGAGGAAGAATATTATGAATTTATAAAAATACATAAAGTACACATGTTTTTCTTTGAATAGTTCGAGACTTTCTATTCTCCTAAAAAGCAAGAAGATTACCCAGGAACCATAGAACCAATATGGAAAGACCCCACGGGGAAACAAGTAAAAACTCCAAATAATCCTCCAGAAACCAAAATCATAATAGAATTAAAAAAAACGGATAACATGTTGTCCATACAAAGTTAGAACATATATTAAAACACCTCCTAATGGAAATGATATTAAAAAACGATATGAACAAAATAACTATACAAATCAATCTTTAAATTACCATAGAAAAATAATTAGATAAAATTCAAACTATAATAGAGGATAAGATAATACCATCTATCATTTCTAAATCAAAAAAGAAACAAACAGATAAACTACTATTTATCCCACGTGAAATTCCTAAAACATAATTAAAAGAAATAAGGAAAAATAGCGAATTCATTGACGGAATAAACGAAAAGTTAAAAATTCTTGAAACACCTAAAAGCTCAAAAATAGGAAGAATAAACATTGAAGAAGGAGAAGGATCAACCAGAACTTCCAATGCTCCAACCAAATCTAAAATATTATACATGTCTGAAACTAAAACTAAGGACTCTTCAGAAGAGTCATATAAGGAAACAAATGAACCAAGTTTAGAATTAAACAAAATAGACTCATGAAAAATACCTTCAAAACCCTATTATCCTAAACATACACCACCTGATTTATTGTTTGAAGAAAGAAACCAATTTACTCAAGTACAATACAATGCAAATACTATTTATGAATGAAATGTAGAAGGAAAAAATGAAACTCAAATAGTTAATATACTCCAACAAATGATCATGGTTGCAACAGTTTATAAAACAAAAACAAGTCTAACAGACCATAATATATCCCAACTCTTGGCAGCAGGTTTCACTAGATCCCTAAAAGGATGGTGAGATAACTGCTTGACCCAAATACAAAAAGAAATGATCATTTACTCTTACAAAAAAGATAACACTGGAGAACTAATAGTAATAGAAGGCAAACACATTCGAAATGTTGTAGACGCTTTAATTCTGGCTATAGCTAGCTTTTACATAGGACCAAATAATAACCTTAGAGAAAGAGAATCAAAAATTCTACAAACTTTAAGGTGTAAGAAGATAAGTAACTTTAGATTTTACAAAGACTAATTCTTGGTAAGAGTAATGTTTATGACAGATTGTAATCAACCATTCTAGAAAGAAAGATTTTTCACCAGACTCCCATCTTATTTTGCCAAAAAAGTTAGGGAAAAAATTAGAGATAAAAATAATGGGACTATTTCTTATGAAAAATTAACTTATTGAGAAATAATATCTGTAGCAAATGACGTAGGATTAGCGTACTGTAATGAACTTAAACAAAAGGCAAATGAAAAACAGGAAAGAATAAAAACAAAACAATAATTAGGAGATTTTTTCAAACAATTTGGAATGGGAAAAGTGGAAAGAAACTATAATAGAAATTGTTCACGAAAATATAAAGATAAACTATTCGAAAAATATAAAAAACTATAAAGAAGAAATGAAGGAGGAACTTCTAAACCACGGTATAAGAAAAGAAATGACAAAACATATAAGACAAAACCCTTTAAGTCCCATAAAAAGAAAAGATTTTCAAAAAATTCGCCTACTTACTAGAAATGCAGAAAAGTAAGGTACTTTGCTAATAAATACATGCTCAAAAGAAAAATTAATGAACTAGAAATAGACCAACTAAATCTAACAAAATTCTTTAAAAAACAATTAAAAAAACTAATGTTAAATTCTGACAACTCAGAAAATGAAGAAATTACTGAATCTGAAAGGGAGATTGATGAACTAGAATCTGACACTGATAACTCATATGAGTTAAACATGATAATCAAGATCATGAAGAATTATTAAATTTTGCGGACCAAATAACTAATCCAGAACAACAGAGAAAATATTTATTAAAAATAAAAAATATACTTAAAGAAAAACCTTATAAAACTCCTTTCAGTAAAATCTTAGAAAAAAACTCAGCCTTATGATCTGACAAAGATTTTAGAATCTCTCAACCAACCAGCCTCGACTAGTAATATAACAATCTCTGACTTACAAACAGAAATTAAATAATTAAAGAGGGATTTAAAAACCTTAAAAGAATCGAATACAACAGAAATAGAAAACCTAAAGGGAAGGATAGAAAAATTATAATCAAAAGATAATGAAAGCAGTTCTGATTCAGATAGAGAAAAGGAAGAAGAACCTTTTATCCACTAATGTCAAGATTCTCCTATCAGAATTGGTACACAAGAATCACGCTCTTAATAAACAAAGAACTAATTCTCAAAACCATAGCTCTAATAGATTCAGGAGCAGATTAAATTGTATACAATAAGGACTAATACCAACAAAATATTTTGAAAAAAACTAAAGAAAGCCTAAGAGGCGCAGGTGGAACAAAGTTAAAAATAAATTTTAAACTCACAAACGTAGAAATAAAACACCAAGATGTGACCTTCAAAACAACTTTTCTATTAGTAAAAGATCTTCAAAGACAAATAAAACTAGGAACCCCATTCTTAGAATTAATCAAGTCTTTCACAATAACAGACTAAGGAATAACAACAAATATTTTAGGAAAAGAAGTAGTTTTTTATTTCATTCAAAAGCCACAACAAAAGAACATAAATCTATTAAAAAATAAGTCTCTAACTATAAATCTGATAACTCAAAAACAAAAACACCTAAATTTTCTAAAAGAAGAATTGAGATTTAAAAGAACAAACGAACAATTAAAAAATCCTAAAATACAAAGAAGAAAAAAAAATTTTGAAGAAAAACTAAAAATTGAAGTATGTGTAGACCTCCCATGCATTTTGGGAAAGGAAACAACATAAGGTAACTCTCCCTTACAAACCAACATTTGATGAAAATAAAATACCTGCAAAAACTAGACATATTCAAATGAATAGAGAAACTCTAGAATATTGCAAAGAAGAAATAAAATACCTGCTTAGTAAAAAATTAATACGACCATCAAAATCTTCATGGTCTTGTGCAGCTTTCTATGTTCGGAAAAATTCTGAAATAGAAAGAGGAAATCCAAGGCTAGTAATAAACTACAAACCTTTAAACAAAGCCTTAAAATGGATTAAAAACCCAATCTCAAATAAAAAAGATATCTTACAAAAGATAATAACCACAACAATCTTTTCAAAATTTGATATGAAATCAGGATTTTGGCAAATCCAAATAGAAGAAAAGGACGAGTATAAAATAGCATTCACAGTCCCATTTGGACAATATGAATCGAATGTAATGTCATTTGGACTTAAAAACGCACCATCAGAATTTCAAAAAATTATGAATGACATACTAAATCCTTATACTGAATTCTCAATAGTTTATATAGATGATATACTAATATTCTCGGAAATGATTCAACAACACTTTAAGCACCTGAACATTTTCTTAAAAATAATCCAAAGAAATGGATTAGTAATTTCAAAAATAAAATACTTACTCTTCTAAACAAAAATTAGATTTTTAGAGCATGAAATCTACCATAACACAATCATCCCAATCCAAAGGTCACTGGAATTTGGTAATAAATTTTCAAATAAAATAATGGATAAAACTCAACTTCAAAGATTTTTAGGAGCATTAAATTATGTATCTGATTTCTATCCAAATCTTAGAACCATATGTAAACTATTGTATCAAAGGTTAAAGAAAAATCCACCAAATTGGACTGATCAACACACGAAGATTGTCCAACAAGTAAAGAAGCAATTAACAAATTTACCTGTCTTAAATCTTGCTGATCCAACAGCAAAGAAAATTGTAAAAACAGATGCCTCGGATATAGGCTATGGGGGCATCCTCAAACAAGTAAGAGAGAAAATGAACAAATAGTTCAATACCATTCAAGATATGGAATGAAACACAATGAAAATACTCAACAATAAAAAAGGAAGTCTTAAGCATTGTTTTATGCATAAAAAGTTTCAACACGATTTATTAAATTAAACTTTTTTAGTCCGAGTAGATTGCAAAGCAGCCAAATATGTTTTGCAAAAAGATGTTCAAAATGAAGTTTTCAAATATATATTTGCAAGATGGCAAACACTTTTGTCGAATTTTGATTTTGAAATAGAATTTATAAAAGGCTCTTCAAACTTAATACCGGATTTTCTAACTAGCGAATTTCTTCGGGGATCAAAGTCTTCAACAATTGGTGGTACTAACACCACAAAAGCCACCCAATAAACTAAAAGTCAAGCCCCAAACTCCTGATTCTTATTCACAATTCCAAGTAACCATGACTCACCCTTCTATTGCCAAAACTATATATTTATCAAGTCTCTTGTATGCAGAGATAGCTGCAATGACCCATACCAAACCAAGAAACCAAACTCAAACTTCTACTCCTCAAACAAAAATGACACTTCTGGCATTGCCCAGACCCGAAACTTCTTAGGCACCCGCATCCAACGATCTCAACAGTTAGATGAACAAACTGCTTTAGCACTTATTTAGAAATCCCCTGAACTCAAAGTCATAGAACCATTTAAATTCGTATGACTCAAACACTCTTGCAAAAGAATCCTACCTCAAACTCTCCAATCAAAATTAGTCAAAGATATTGAACTTCACCCAACTCCACTCCAAACAAAAATCCCGAACAAATTCAAATGTGTCACAAAACCAAACGCATCAATACCCATTTGTTATATTGATCATGATTTCCAAACTTTCAAAGACCCCACTCAATTAGCCAAAAATCTATTTCCCCCAACTCATCATGATAAAACCACGAATTACTACAAGACCCAGAAGTTTCATGAACTCATCATTGTTGATACCCAATCCATATAAGTCAAACATTATTCCGACAAGGATGATCCAACAGAAATTACCCATTAAGCATTCAAATTCTGAAGGTTTTAATGCCGTCAAATTTTGAATCAATGAAAAAATCAAAGAAACTTTCAATTACTTTTAACCCTCAAATATACACATACTGGGACTATCAACTAGCCTGGTATAAAGCCTTTTGGTACAAAAATAAATCAGGAAATCATTTCTGGATGTTTTATTTCAAACGAAACATAAACTATATTTTTTCCTTTTAGTTTGCTCAATGGTGGGACCATTTTGGATTAATTCGTGAAATATTTCCACTGTTAGTAAATCAAGGTTTTCAAACCTTTTGCAAACATACTCATCTTTCAAATTATGAAAACCGCTTTCTTCAAACCTTAAATTTTTGTTCAAAATTTTCTCTATCTTGGATTTGTCAATAGGAGTATGTTTTTCTTGAAAATCCAAAGCCCCGACCATCTTCCCTTGAAAGAATTTTCAAGGTAAAATGGTGGGATCCTTTTACATACACCCATGTTAAGCCTCAACCGATCCTTGAATGGATCAACAAACAACAACTTCAGTCACCAGAGACTCCATCCAAATAAGAATTGCAGTTCTTATCTCAAAAGTTTGCAGTCCAATCCAAACTCGCAGCATCATTAACCCAAGAAGATTTTGTCAAACTCCTCCAAGAAATACAGATGCAGCTCAGCCCGCAGCCATCTGTACAACGAACCTCCAAACTTGAAGAAGACAAACAGTCTATCATCGGGTCAAATGAAGTCGACCAGGCAGACCAGAATGAAGATGTGTGGGGACTCACTGAATCCCAATATCAACTACATTTATAAATTTAAAAAAAACCAGCCACAAACCATCGTCTTCAACTCTCATTCAAACGTTTTCTCACGCCAATTTTCGTCTCCGCCTTCATGATAGTATCGTGACATCACCAGCTTTGCCCGCGCAAGAAGACAAAACATCATTCAAATGTCAATTACTCGTTAGGAATCCACATAGGACTCATCATGAATTCGCACATGCTTTTCAGAACTATCACTCCAACAATGTTCGTCAGGAATCCAGTCGGCCTTTTCAGAATCATCACTCTAATAGTACTCGTCAGGAAGCTCTGACAGGAATCCAGCAAGTCTAGCACAACAGCTAGTAGTGGTTGTCAATCCAAGCTATCAAAAGTCAATCAGAAACGTCTCTAAACGGCTATAAAGAAGGACCTGAAGAGGAAGGAAGGCATCGAAACATTTCCAAAGCCCTCTCCCTGCTAAGGAAAGCCTCCAGCAATTGCCAAAAGCTCTCCCTCTCTCAACCTGTAACCGCTCTTACTCTGTAAACCTCTTCAAAACCTCTGTTGTAAGACGATCTCAAAGCTCTGCTGAAGGAACAAGTTGTTGATTTAGAGCTTGATCTGATTCCTAAACTTGTAAGTTATTTCAAAGATAGATTTCAAACTTGTATTGTAAACTCTGTTATTTCAATAAAATCTTTATTTGCCTGCATTTTTATTTTCTATTTCACATGCATGTCATTATAATCAAATGGCTTTAAACTTAGAAATCCTATTTCAAAAGCTTGAAGATAATATCAATGACGAACTAGCTTTGTGGGAAGTTATTCCAGGTCATCTTCCTCTTATTCAAGGACAAATACAAAGACATAAACTTATTACAAAATTCTTAGAAATATTAAGAGAGACAAAATCAACACCCGCACTGGTTTAGACATTTTATCATTGGTAACTTAGAAGAAGACAAATAGGAATTAGAAAAACAATTATCTATGTTAGCTGCCTAATGACCAGAGAAATCCATCAATTAAGTAGAGAGTTAAAAGCTCTAAGATAGCAAAGAGCTGAACTTAAAAATCATCTAAGAAAACTATTACCTTATCAAATCTATGGTGAACCCTACAAACAATTAAAAGAAAATTTCTACAGAATATCACTCGCAATAAAAGAAAGACAATAACGCATAGAATATCTATTAGGATAAATTAGACTCATCAATGACTAAACAAATTGATCAACTAAGAAAAGAATTAAGGACTCTAAGACAACAAAAAGCTCAACAAGAATTCCATCTAACAAAACTAACACTGTATGAACTAAACAGTTACTTCCATAAATAACTTAAAATAGATTATTATAGGTTATCTTATTTGATAAAACAAACACAAAAACAGCTTGAACATCTTCTAAGCTAATTCCGTATATTGCATATATATATATAGGGAGCTATTCTGGTGCAGCACCACTACACCAGAACAGCAGTACGTTTGCCCAAAATGGGCCCCACACATATTAGAATGCAATGAAATTTTATACAATCATTTATCCGTATATAAATTTTATAGCAAATGGTTTATATGTTGAAAAAATAACTTTAAAGTTGTTATTTACATCAAACTATGTTATTGCATTGAATTTGTACCATTTTCAGATGGGGTCCATACATATATCTGATTGGGATGAAAATTGATATAGTAATAGAATATATTATTCTAAATATAATGGGTGGTGTAGATTATGATTTTATCATCATATAGGGCCCGTTTCAGCATCATTGCACCGTAATTACAGTGCAGTGGCGCTGCACTTTAATATTTTCCATATATATATATAGAGAGAGAGACTCATTCCTATGCAAACGGACTGCGCCATAATACGATGCAGTCTGCTGTAAAATGGGTCTCGCATGTATTAGATTGCAATGAAACTTTATACAATCATTTATTTATATAAAAATCATACTAGACAGTTTAGATGTTGAAAATATCATTTTAAACTTGATATTTATATTAAACTATTTTATTACGTTATTTGCACCATTTTAAAATGGAGATCACACACATGTTGGATTTAGATGGAAATTGGTATGCTAATAAAGTGAACAATTCTAAATATATGAGTAAAGTGGATTTCCCATTGATCATATGGGGCCCATGGTGTAGTCACATGCACTGGATCATACTCCATATTATATGGGAGCTGTTAGCCACTGCACCGGAACAGCAGTACATTTTCCAAAATAAGCCCCACACATATTAGAATGTAATGAAATTTTATACAATCATTTATCCGTATATAAATTTTATAGCAAATGGTTTACTTGTTGAAAAAACCACTTTAAGTTGTTATTTACATCAAACTATTTTATTACGACGAATTTATACCATTTTAAGATGGGGTCCATACACATATCGGATTGGGATGAAAATTGATATGGTAATAGAATACACTATTTTAAAACAATTGGTGGAGTGGATTATGATTTTATCATCACGTGGGGCCCATTTCAGTGCCACTGCACCGTAATTATAGTTTGGTAGCGCTGCACTTGAATATTTTCCTATATATATTTGTATGCACTGGTTCATTGGATAGATGGACATTTCCTACATATAAAAAACCAAGGCCCATCTATTAGATTGGAAACTCGCGTCAGGCTGTAGGGATTGGATCTTTTCTTGAGCAACACCGGGATCGGATCACACACTAAGATTAAACCTGAAAACATACTCCTCGATCAGATTTTTTAGCCAAAAGTTTTTTATTTTGGACTAGCCAAGCTGATGGAGAGAGAGAGTACTTGCATGTTGTCACAATGATTAGAGGCGCCGGGGGCTCTACTTTTGAATGGGTAATTAACGGACTCATTACTGTTAATGCAGATGTGCTTAGCTATGGAATGTTGCCGTTTGAATGACCATGCAATTAATAGAGGACAACTTCAAGAGAGGGGTAATCAAGCAAATGCCTCTGCCCAACTTCAAACCCTGACCTTAGGCACTCTTAACTTGCTCATGTCAACTACTTGGTCATCCAAGAGGTGACCGTGGACATGTTATTAAAAGCAAAATATTTCTTCTATCGCGAGTGGGCATGCATGACATTCGTCTCTAAAATTAAATACCCTCCATGTTTCTCCTTATTGTTTGCCTTCTATGCTTTTCCAAAATTTGGGTCAGATTTCAAATTCGAGTCTGCGGCTACTTCAGGATGCTATCTAGCAACAAGACTAATAAAAGGATAGAAGAGCAAAATACTAGTGGTTGGAGAGGAAATGGCTAAGTTGCACATTCCCCATGTATACGTAACTAATTGCTGTCCATTTCCAAAATATCCTCATGTCGCTTCACAATCGCACTCAAAAGTATCACTTTTTGCAGGAACTAAGTAGGACACTCGGGACAACAACAACAACAACAACAACAACAACAAAAAAAGCCTTAGAAGAGAGGCTGAGAGGTGAGGCTAATGAAGAGGGGCTGGCAAGGGCTACAAAAGCAGCCTTCTGGTGCATACAAGATGAGATACGGATGACAATGAAAAACGAGAACTTGGTATCGATACTAGTGCGTCGATTTTCATTCTTTGAGTGTATTTGGAAAAAGTATGTGTAAAAATTTTTGAATTGGTAGAAAATGATGTGATATAATAAATATAATGATGAAGAATAAAAAAAAATAAAGTTAAAATAGATAGTTTTGTTGTATAGGTAGTGTAGAAATGATTAAAAAAATTAGTTGTATAAGGTGTGAAGAAATAATCAAAAAATAAAATAGTTGTAGAAAGTAAAAAAGTTTTAATTGGAAAAGTTTTTAAGTTTGCCAAACATCACCTTTGTTTTTTAGTTTCCCCGGCGAGGTAAGATTTTTCTCTCATGTTTGCCCACTTCAATCTAGTAGTATTTGGCATCATTTCTCACTAGGGCTTAGAGCAGTTCTAATATGCACGCATGTGAAGTTAATATCCTGCTTTATTATGAGTATAAAGAGCACCTAAAAAAACCAAAACAAAAAGTAATGGCGGTCCATGTGATGCAACCTATACCAAAATTCTGGTTCAACACACAGGGATTGAGGCCATAGGCCGCAGAACTGCAACATAACTTCCAACGGATATTTTGTAGGCCATTTTGCCCATCATCAAGAGAACAACTCTAAGATCAATATAAAAAATCCACCTTAATACCATGGTATGTCCTCTTTCTAGCGCTGATCACAAGTAATTAACAAGGGATCTGGCTGACAGCTCAGATTCCGTGCCCCTCCTATGCGACTACATGTGAGTGTGTAGGATTCTTAAGAATAGTTAGAAGAGAACCCACCATTTCTATGCATTCCTTTTCATTCCCAGTCAGCGCCTCAATGCGATAAGCTCCTTCAGAATTCTGAAATCAAACAGCACATCAATCAGGCATCAATAGAGCCCAAAGGGAATAAAACAACCAAGTGATGAGAGTGAGAGTAGAAAATACCTTCACGTCAAGCTGCCATCTCTTATTAACTTCGGCCATGATTCACAAGAAATCCTTCGCTATTCCAAGTTCAGTAGCCATGTAAAAATAAAATCCTCAAATTCTACTGTAAATGGTTACCAAGGAGATACATACATCTGCCTAAAAAGTAAATTTGAGGAAGAACTTTTGTATTAAAAATAATAATATTTACCTTTTCCTAAAGAAAGGCCTTTAAAAAAGTTGTTTGGTTCAAATATTTAGCTTCCATGTTCCCTCCAAGGAGATTGTCACCATTGACTTATCATGACAAAAATAACATTCATGAAAGTTGACCTTTGGATCTCTCAACTTCATCTAAAGCCATAACAAGAATACCAAACATAATGACAAATCCAAATCAACTTTTAATCTATTGTAAGCAGCCTCCTCCAGTAAAGTGCTATGTCAAACACAACATCAGCATTAATTTATCATTTGAAATGCTCAAACAACTCACATGCACACTGATGTAGTTCTACAACCTAAATTTATAGGAGCAAAAACTCGAAGCATACACCTGTACCACTTAAATCTATAAGATGAGAACTCCGTATATACATTATCACAGCGAAGATAAATTTTACAAAAAAAAAAAAACATAAAAAACATAAACAAAAATTCCTTCAAAGGCAATTCACCTTGGCTTGTGGGAACAGAGATCGTTAAAATCATCTCATCAACTTTCCCACATGTTTGGGCCAAATGGCCCTTGCTCTTGAAGCTAAAAAAATATAAAAAAGAAGAAGATTCTGAATCAATCAGAAAATGGAGTGGCAAATTTTACAAGAATTCACCTAACAGAAATTCATAAAATATGGACAAATAAGTATGAGACAAGTACAACCTTTAGAAGAAGGTTTCTACTTCCAGGAGTCCACCCTTCTTTTCTCCATTTACATGACTGCCTTTAGGCCTGCATACACAGTCCTTAGCAGGTTTTGGAAGGAAGAGCCTCCCTGGACATCTTTCATTAACCATCCTCTTGTAACTCACACATCAAATCATTCAAAGTCAATTTGTCCTTTTTTTAAGTGATAGTCCCTTCACAGAGAGCCATATTAGATCACATTAATGCAAAAGACAAAACCTGCGCCATTACTTGACAATGATTTGCATTGATATCACCCTGACTCAGGAGCCATCCTATCCATACACATCTGAATCACTCACATACTCTACATCATGGTCATTCTAGAATACACCAGATCTCCAGTTATCCAAATTGACTTTAATGGCTGGAGAATTTTTGACCTCTCATTTCCATATCAGATTAAAGAAAAGAATTTTTAAATTGAAATAAAAAATAGTGATACAGAGTTGTGCATCCCAGTTTTCAGTAAGATGATTCCCTGAGATTGTCCCCCCATGCTGGCTGATGGTACAACGATGCAGAATCCTTTGTTGATCAGCCAAGCCCACCATATCCAGAATCTTCTCCAGGGAACTTCGGCAAAACCATACAAGGAATGACAACTACTTCTGGGAAGTCAAGAAATAGCTTGTATAGATGCAGGGAACTTGGTTATCACTTCATCAGATCAAGGAACACAAAACCATTCCAAAGACTATGCAAGATCATGGACGCCAGCAAATTCCTTGAACGTGCAAAGACAGTTCCCATCACGACCCCAAGGAACACAAGCGGCAGCAGTCTCTGTGCATTGAAATGTGCCAATGCAAAAGCAACTGCACTCGTTAAAATAGCGCTCCATACAGGCATGTATCTAGTCAAAGAGGGCAGGAGAAATCCCCTGAAAATAATCTCCTCCCATATCGGTGCACATATTGATACCACAACTGCATACAAAGCCATCGCCACGGGATCACGGGCCACAATTGACTGCTCAACACTTGATGCTCCAGCTGGAGCAGGAGGCAGCCGTTGTAACAGATCAATGTTCACCTGAGAAAGGTGGTTCACCAAAGGAAACATCAAGCACCCTAACCATACATCAAATTGCCAATTTCCTCTGAGACTGAAGTGGAACCAATCAGCTGGAAGAGGACAGAATCTGGCAAGGCAATGATGGAGGATTGCAATTCCTGCAAGGCCTTCAGTGACATCCGTCAAAAGGCTATATAGAGCTTGGCCTCTATATGTCAATGATTCCTTCCCAAAGCCAGTTGCATGGACTAAAAAGGGCATAATCCAGGATCCTACTAACCAAAATGAAGCAATCCAAAGGAGCATGACCTGCAAAATAAAAAATATTTTCTGTTCTCATTTAGAAGCAGTGCATGTATGATGACAATGTTATGAACACCTAACGACAAATATCAAGCAGAATGCAGAAACTCCTAAGATGATTTAGCATGCAAAACCGGTCCATATTTTATTTTTTATATGTTAAAAACCATTCTACAATTTGGTTTAACAGGTAAGATGTATTAGTTTACAAGGTTTCAACCATAGGCTGGGTATTCCTTATCCTTGAGGGTTTAGACAAAAACAACTAGATTCGGGATAATTAGTTTCTAGTTAATCTCCCATTTCTTTCACCTAAAATCTCTTTTTTAACTTTAGTTAAGGGGTACACACATGGTCTAAATGGCTTCAAACTTGAAAATAGAGTATGATTTCTGAATTTAGATATCAGAATCACGCATCTGGAATAGGATAATGACTTGGCAAAAAGCTAAAATACAACCAAAGAAAACTTCCCACAGGAGCGGACTGAGGAGCCATTATTGATCATGGATAGCTCAAAGAAACATCCAAAGGTTTGGATCAAGCAAATTGTCAAAGGTGGGCACCACACAAGGAGGAAGATGAACGGTTGCCTCGGCAGATTTAGCCACAATACCCTACCTCCTGCCAAGCTTGCCATGTGTCTTGTACTACAAATCAAAGGCAGTGGAGCAGTAAGGTCACCCCTATAAATAGAAGTGTGAGGCTCCCATTCCAAGATACACCCGAGGCTTCCCACAGCCTCTTCCCTCCACCTTGCTCCTTTTTTAAGGTACAAAGGAAGTACTTAATCCCTAAATGGAAGATCTCCAATGGGTAAATCATGGGATGGATGACCTAAAGTGTGGGATTAAGGCTCTGTTTGGCCGCATGTTTCCTAAGGCGAAAAGGACTTTTTTATACTGGTATTTATCTTATTAATTTGAAGTCATTTGGCAATCCTATCAAAGCTCTATCACTTCGTTGCCAACGTGGAAAATAATGTTTTAGGAGAAGCAAAAATTTTCTACTTCTCCACTAGCTTCCCACTTTAACTAAACTTCTCAAATAACTAATGCAAGATACATGCCCCCCCCCCCCCCTTTCATTAAAAAAAAATAATTATAAATAAAGGGTGTGTTTGGTCATATACAAAACATGTCAATGAAAACTTTTCAATCAAAAACTTTTCACTCCTCATAACTACATTATTTTTTAATTATTTTTTCACATTTTCCTATATAAACAATCCTACTTTTCAATCATTTCCACACAAATACCCATATCACTACCCTATCTATTTTAACTTTATTCTCTTTACACCTCATTATTACCCCTATCATATCACATCATTTTCTATCAACTTGACAACTTCTACTCTGAAAAGTTTTCATCAAAAAGTTTTACCTCCAACCAAACGCACCCAAAATACCATTTTCCATTTTAAAAGGAGATAAATTTATTTTTCTATAGGCTCACATCATCTATCAAATCTTTCATACTTTGGGTAAAATTTTTTATACTTATTTAGATCACATATATTTTCTGTATCGCAAACCAAATTATAATTTTTACCTTCCTTTTTCCTCTTATTTTTCTACCATGATAATTGATTTTTAGTACGATGATAACTCGTATTTTTACGAGTTATCATGGCCCATTTCATACTTAATTTGTGTGTTAATTCGAGAGATTAAGCATAGTTTGCACTCATTTAGCTTAATTTTCACCCGCTTTGCATTTTAAGAGCATTAATTAGTTTTTAGGCAATTTTAGCATTATTTAGGCATTTTTAGTTTATTTATTTAGTTTTTTCATCTTTTGCAGGAAGGACGGGACGTACGACGGCAGAGTGGACGAGTTGAATGCCAGCTGAGGCATCCAGAGGCAGATGGATGGCGCCTAGGCGCCACCCTATGCGCTTTGACCATTTGCAGCACACACAGCTGACATGCAGGGCATTCCAGAGAGTTGGCGCCCAGGCGCCACTTCTCTACATGAAATCCAAGTCAGAAGCCACAAATCAGGTGGTGCAGTGATGAAAATAGCAAGAAAGTTTTCAAATCTGTCTATTCTAGGCGCAAGAATTTTGTAAAAGGGAAATAATCATAGGATATTTAGAAAAATTTTATTTTTTGCTATTTTTGAAAGATATTAGAAGATTCCTAGGATATTTTAGGATCTGTTTAAAATAAGCATGTATCTATTTTAAGTTTACTTCCTTAAGAAGTTTACTTAAAATATACAACTTCCTTTTCTAGAAAGATTTTCCTAGGATATTTTAGGATCTGTTTAAAATAAGCATGTATCTATTTTAAGTTTACCTTTTTAAGAAGTTTACTTTCTTAAGAAGTTTACTTAAAATATATATTGCTTTTTCTAGAAGGATTTCATTTGCTAAGCTTGGGTGGTATGTTCACCTATAAATACAGCCATTGTAAGTTCTAAAGGGATCAGTTTTGAGATTTATAAAAGTGTTCTCTACTTCTTCTTCTACTTGTTCTTGTTCTTCTCTCCTTATTCATCTATTCTTTCTACCTTCTTTCTTCACTTCTCATCTATAGAGGTTCCTTCCTCTTTCTTCTATTTTCTTCTCTACCTGTCCTACATCAATTGGTATCAGAGCCAAACCTGGTACTACTTTCACCCAAATTCTGTACTGTTTGCTATTCAAAAAAAAAAAAAAAACTGCTGCTGTCCACAAATCGCTGCTGTCCATTCTATTGCCATATTGCTGTCCACGAACTGCTGCCATCTACAAAACACTGCTGTCCATTTTATTGGAGTTTGCTGTCCACAAGCTGGTACTATCATTGCTGTCCATTCTATTGGAGATTGCTGTCCACAAGCTGGTGCTATCATTGCTGCTCATTCCGTCGCTGTTTTATGCTGTCTACTGCTGCCATCATAACAACCTACTGGTCATCGCGAAAATACTGCTAAGAAGTTGCTGAAATTACTTTCAAGCTGTCTCTCGCTAAACTTGGTAATATTGGACCTCAACAGGTACATTTTCTCTAGTTGAAAGTACTTAATTCATATCTGTTTCAATCAAGTTCTTTGCTTTTGAACCTTTTAAAAAAAATCATTCTTAGTAGTAAGTCTTTCCTATATCAGCATAAGTTGAATTTTGAGTCACCATGCCTACTAATGCCGAATTAAATGCTGAACTCGAAGCTTTATCCAATTCTATTGATAATCGATTTGAATCTTTAACAACCCTTTGTGATACCTTGGCCCAGAAGCAAGAAGATTTCCAAAAAGAAACCACCTCTTCCATTCAATCTCTCATTACCTCAGTAAATAGGTTGACTGAAATTGTTGGAAAACGTCCTATGATTGAGACTGGACAATCATTTCGAAATGGTCAATCACACAATACTCATGCTTCTAGTAGCTCTCCTATCATAACTGGCCTTCTCCAAAATCCAAACATACATGCTAAAGGTCATCATAACCCAGAGCATTCACATATTCCAGAAATGCATACAAATTTGGAAAATCATGAAAACGACAATAATTCTTATGAAATTGGTTTTGCAAACAATCTTAGACATGGGAACTATCAGAGAAATTATAATATACCTTTTCCACAACAACAACGGCGTGTAACTGATAATTCTTGGGTGGCAAAACAAGTCAAGGTAGATGCTCCTAGTTATGACGGTCGTCTAGACCCTAATGCTTTCTTAGATTGGTTGGCAGACATGGAAGATTTCTTTTGTTGGTATGATATGGATGATGCCCAACGATTGAGATTTACAAAAATGAAACTTGTTGGGTCTGCCAAACGTTATTGGCAAGGGGTTCTAGATGAAAGTCAACGCATAGGAGTACCTATCACAACATGGGCTGAAATGAAAGCTAAATTGAAAGAGAAATATCTTCCTGAATATCATCAGACTCAACTATTGGAACAACTGGTTAATTTGAGACAAGGATCATTAAGTGTAACTGACTATCTTAATAAGTTTGAAGATTTAAAAATGAAATGTGGAATACAGGAAGATCCTTGGGTTACACGAACAAAGTTTATCAATGGCCTGAAATCAGAAATCAAAACTTTGTTGAAATTGCATTCAGTTGTTTCTGTGGAAGACGCATATTATAAAGCTCTAGAATTGGAAAATTTTCAAAAATCTTTCACTAACAAACGTTTGATTCCACAAATTGGAGAGACAAGGGTATCCAAATTAAATTCTAATCTAACGTCTTTTCAAGGAACAACTAAACCATTGCCTGAACAATACACAAGTAGGGAAAAGAGTAATCCAGTTTCTCGATTTGATGTCACTAGTAAGCGGGTTAATGGTCCATGTTTTCGTTGTGGGGGTAAAGGTCATATTGCATCACAATGTCCTCAGCACACACTCACAATTAATCATGTAGATGATCATGAAGATGTGACCATTGATCAAGTTGCTGAAACTTTTGAGGAACCATCGGATTGTGAACTTGATGGAGACTATAGCTACAATGAGGACTTACAATTAAATGTTGTGCGTTGCATTTTAACTACTTTTTCAAATAGTGATTGGAGACGTACAAATATATTTCATCAATTTTTTAAATGTGGGAATACAGTATGCAAGATTGTTATAGATGGAGGTAGTTCCATGAATGTGATTGCCAAATCAGCTATAGCCAGATTGAATTTGAAAACTGAACTACATCCTCATCCATATCGTGTAGCATGGGTAGACAAAACTACACTTTCTGTTAATGAAAGATGCTTGGTTCCTATATCGATGGGTGATTATTCTGATCATATTTGGTGTGATGTGCTACCCATGGATGTGGCTCATATTCTTCTTGGTCGACCATGGCTATATGACTTAAAAGTAATCCATTATGGGCAACCCAACACCTATATTATTAAGCATAATGGAAAATCTATCCTTTTGAAGCCTGCTAAACCTAAAGAAAGTGATAGATCCCACAAAAACTCTCCAGTTGATTCATCTGAAAAACGACCTTTGCATATTCTTACAAGAAAACAATTTGAAAAAGAAGGACAAGATTCGAGACTCATTCTAGCTATAGTAGCCAAAGAGGACGCAAATATAGCTCAAAAGAGAAACACTGGACTATACACTTCTCTGCCTATACCACATATTCTTTGGCAAGACATTAGTATGGACTTTATTCTCGGATTGCCTAAAACCTCTCGAGGATTTGATTCAATTCTTGTGGTAGTTGATAGATTTTTGAAAATGGATCATTTTATCCCATGTACGAAATCTGCTTGTGCTTCATATATGTCAAAATTATTCTTTAGAGAAATTATTAAGCTTCACGGTTTACCAACTTCCATCGTTTCTGATCGAGATGTTAAATTTGTAAGCTATTTTTGGAAGACATTGTGGAAACTCTCGGGTACCAAATTGAAATTTTCATCTGCTTTTCATCCACAAACTGATGGCCAAACTGAGGTAGTCAATCGGAGTTTGGGAAATCTGCTTAGGACTTTGGTGGGAGAACATATTGGAACTTGGGATTCTGTATTGGCTATTGCCGAATTTGCATACAACAATTCAGTCAATCGTTCTACTGGGAAATCTCCTTTTGAAATTGTCTATGGTTATATTCCTCGAGCTCCCATTGATTTAATTCCTTTACCTATTGATACCCGTTCATCTGCTACTGCTGAATCTTTTGCTCAACACATTCGAGATGTTCATGCTGATATTAGAAGAAAGATTACTCTAAGTAATGAAAATTATAAGCTTGCTGCAGATGTTCATAGAAGAAAACATGAATTTGATGTTGGGGATTATGTCATGGCTCGTGTACGTCCAGAAAGATATCCTAAAAACTCATTTAAGAAATTGCATGCACGAGCCAATGGCCCCTTTCGTGTTTTAAGAAAATTGGGATCTAATGCATATGAACTTGATTTGCCTTCAGATATAGGAATTAGTTCTACTTTCAATATAGAGGATTTGTTTCCTTACCGAGGTACTTTTGAGCCTCCAAGTTTGTCTGCAGGAATTTCAACAGACAACAGTTCAGCATTACCACATGTGCCTATACTTCCACGAGTATCGTCTACTTTTTCAGATCAGATAGAAGATATTCTACAAGATGAACTTGTCACTACTGGATCAGGCATTATGCAAAGATTTCTTGTCAAGTGGAAAAACAAGCTTGATTTTGATGCTACATGGGTTACTGAAGATGACTTACGCCACTTGGATCCAAATATTCTTGAGCAGTATCAAAGTCAGAACTCTCCAGTGGCGAGTTTTTCGAAGCCGGGGAGAATTGATGAAAATAGCAAGAAATTTTTCAAATCTGTCTATTCTAGGCGCAAGAATTTTGTAAAAGGGAAATAATCATAGGATATTTAGAAAAATTTTATTTTTTGCTATTTTTGAAAGATATTAGAAGATTCCTAGGATATTTTAGGATCTGTTTAAAATAAGCATGTATCTATTTTAAGTTTACTTCCTTAAGAAGTTTACTTAAAATATACAACTTCCTTTTCTAGAAAGATTTTCCTAGGATATTTTAGGATCTGTTTAAAATAAGCATGTATCTATTTTAAGTTTACCTTTTTAAGAAGTTTACTTTCTTAAGAAGTTTACTTAAAATATATATTGCTTTTTCTAGAAGGATTTCATTTGCTAAGCTTGGGTGGTATGTTCACCTATAAATACAGCCATTGTAAGTTCTAAAGGGATCAGTTTTGAGATTTATAAAAGTGTTCTCTACTTCTTCTTCTACTTGTTCTTGTTCTTCTCTCCTTATTCATCTATTCTTTCTACCTTCTTTCTTCACTTCTCATCTATAGAGGTTCCTTCCTCTTTCTTCTATTTTCTTCTCTACCTGTCCTACATCATGCAGTCCAGGGAGTTAGCGCCTAGGCGCCAGCCAGGGGCAGCTACAAAAGTTAAGGAGAAGCTCCGGGCAGGGACAGTCCAGAGAATTGGCGCCTACGCGCCAGTGCAAAAATTCCTAGGGTTTCCAGAATGTGTCCAAACTGCTCAGCACACAGAGAGTTGGCGCCTACGCGCCAATACGCATCCGTACGCGAATATTCTAGTGCGTAAGCTGCGTAAATAGGACTCTATATATAGTTCCTAGGGGTTCGCGCGCGAGAGGAGGAAAGGAGCCGGGAGTACGAACTACAGTGCAAGAGAAAGCGGAAATCAAGATTAAAGCTCGGATTGAAGAAAGGATTTAAGTCCCGTTGGTGGAAACCGCCGGAAAACAGTTTTTCTTATTCTTTCCAATTTTCTTTCTCTGCCTTATGGATACTTTTTATATGGATTATTGGATGTTAAGATCATGTTTTTGAACTAAACCTCCATTAGATGGATAGTTAGGATGATTTGAATTCTAAACTATATTGTTTCTTGGTTCTTAGAATATTCAGGAATGAATAGTTGATTTTATGCATGATTGTGTATGATTTATCTTCGCATGTGTGGATTTAATGCTTTTTACAAGATTAGCTACCTTGTAAGATGATTTAATTGCTTGATTTATCCTTGGAAGAGGAAGATCTTTGCAGGATCCATGTGCAAGGCATAAGTTTCGACCTTTGTGTAAGGAGAGTTGTTTAACGGATAGGAATATACCGTTAAACCATGTGTAGTCATTATATAAGTTATGAACTTATCAATTTCACTTTATTTAATGGCAAGGGAACATAGCACTTAAACAAAGTGTAATTAGCTTTATATAATGTTGGAAGACATATATAAAGATATATGAACTTGGGCTAGTAAATTCATATGCAATCCAATTAAAAAGAACCAGAGCAATATAGTTTAGATTCAAGAATTCCGATCTATCCATCTGACATCCCTAATTAGAAAACCCGTTCAAAGTACCCAGTAGTCACGAACTTTCACTCTAATTTCTCTTTGCAATCGTTAGCTTAGTTAAATCACAAAACTAGAATTTTTCATCCATAGAACGCGGTTTAACTAATTAATAATTCGGTTAACAATTCCTCGTGGGAACGATACTCTACTCACTCTTTATTACTTGACACGGCACGTATACTTGCGTAAATAGTGAGCATTTTAATTGACATATACGCAACTCGTCATACGACATCATATGTAATGTTAATATTTTTTGTGCATGTGTATCGAAATTTTAAATTGCTAAGAATTCATGTCATATTTGATGAATACCTGAAAGTTTCCATGTGTTAAGACAATATCTTTGGAAACAATACAACAACACATTATAGATATGTTGTTGATATAGAATGACTAACCTATAAAATAATATTAAAGTTAAACTAAGATAGAATCATAAATATTTTGCTCTTGTTCAAGAAAATGTCTTAACTGATATTTTGAGAATTATTAATCCTAGATATTATTGAGATAAAATTTTAAAAAAAAATTTATTCTATAATATCTAACATCTTACCAAATGAATTCAATAGTTAATTTTGATAAATATTATTAAATTAAATTACATTCATACATGTATATTTATTATTATAATATATTTATTGTAAAAGTATACTTTTTGAAATACATACCAACTAATATTTTGAGGATAATTAATTGTAGATACGATTTGGATAAAAACTTTAAAAAAAAAAATTTATTCCATAATATTTAACCTCTTGCTGAATGAACTACCTAATTGACTTAAATAGATGATATTTATATATTTATTATTATATTATTTTAATCTTAGTTTTATATATTTATGAGATCTGTCTCAACCGATGTTTTGAAAATAATTAATCTTAGACATGATTTGAATAGAAATCATTTAATATCTTGCCGAATGAATTAGACAGTTGATTCACATGAAATTTCGATAAGTAAAATAATATTTATATTTCGTTTCAAGTTTATATTTTTTAAAGAACATCTAACAAATATTTTGAGGAGAATTAATTTTATGATATGATTTGGATGTGAATTTAAAAATAAATTTTAGTAAATCAAAAATACTTTCAATATAATATAGCCAAAGAGACATGTGATACTGAGAGCACTTTAAAGTAGTGCAGCCGAACACTCCACAATTATCATTTCAAGTACTTTTTGTTAAAGTTCAACTACAATAGGACTTCTGTATTTGACAGCAGGGCCAAACAAAACCTAAATCTTTCCCCTTTTGCCTTATGTAGATCATCCTCTATTTTCATCTCTTTTAGCAATTACACTATCTTTCCCAGCCATCATGCTGTCCGAGTAAAATTATTATGATGTTGGATTTAAGCCATGATGCCTCTAGACATGATTCTCAATTTGGGATGACACTAATCTTTATGTCATCCGACTTAAGCTGTGATGCTGCCCGATTTAAGTAGTCGTTTTGTTCAGCCTAAACTCCTATGTTGTCTAAATAAAGCTTCCATGCTACTCAAACAAGCAATCATGCTACCGAACCGGAGTTTACAACCCTCACCTCGTTTCCATGATCTCAGCACTCAGATCATAGTAAATCTACATGCTCGATCCTATCCTTATTTTAGCAAGGGATTATCATGATAAACTCCACGCTAGCACCTTAACCTCATGATGAAGTACACATGATCTGCAGAATCCACCATCCAGTAGTGACCCATGGGCATGTGCAATCCAACGAGGGTAAAACTGCCTTACAATGAACAATCATGAAATGCTCTCTTACCAAGTCAAGACTAGAATTATACTAGAGCTATCATAATCTATACATGCATAAACCTAACCTATGCAGCTCGCATTTGAAAACCAAGTAGGTCATTCCAGCCATTTCTTCCTAGTCGATCCAAGTTGGCTCAAACTTCAATTAGAACTGGCCCAAAATTGGTAAAACTACCACTCCGGCTAAACCTAGCTCAAAACCAATAAAACCACCACTTCAGCTTAATCTGGCCCAAAACTAGTACAGTCACAAGTCATTAGTGTAGCAAATGAGCTTCTTAGTATCTCAAACTAAGTTATCGCTAGTCAACGGGTTGAGCATAAACTCATATGTGTCAGTCCTCCTCCCCCTCGAGCCATGCAAGTTGTGTCAACCACACATTGGGGTGTAACCGGATTAGGTTGTTCGGGGTGGAGGCTAGGGGTGGGAATCGGGGCAGGTCGGGACGGGTCAGGGTTTGCCCAACCCTGACCCTCCGTTTCAAAAATCTTGTTTGACCCTTATTTTTATACCGGGTCGGGACAAGGTCGGTTTGACTCTTACTTTTTCTACTAGGTCTCGAGACAAAATTCAGGTTGATATCGGACCGGTATCGGGATAGCGGGTCGGGTCAAAAATACGGGTCAAATAAGATAATTTTCAGAATTTATATACCTATCAAACATAAGTATACATCTATACTAAATTTAAATATTATATATTTCAATATTTCACCAATTATTAAAAAACACATAATTAAGAAAACAAAACATTTGAAAATATAGTATACATTTATTAAAATAGGTTAATATACAATTACACATAAGGGTTATATATGTACAAATTTTTTTTATTGATTCTTATATTGCTTTTTGAATAAATTAACTTTTCTATTGTTGATAGAGTTGATTACAAAAAAGTGAGAAATTTGAAAGAAAATAATAATAATATTTAAATATAGGCTTATAATTTTTAATAAATTAGTATATGCGGGGCGGGTCGAACTCTTCGGGTCGGTACATGATCGACCCACCCCGACCCGATTTTTGAATTCGGGTCAAAATTTCTGACACATCCCTATACCGGGTCAAAAATATGTTGGTTTTACCCGGCCAAAAACGGGTCGGGTCAAAGTCGGGCCACGGGTCGACCTGCCCCAATTCCCACCCCTAGTGGAGGCTAACCATAACTCATTTCGGGTGTGTTTGGGAAGTGATAAAGCTTTGGATAAAAAAAATTTAGCATAAAAATTTTTGAAATAGAAGAAAAATGATGTGACATAATAGAGTTAATGATGAGAAATAAACAAAATAACATTAAATTAAATAGGTTAGTTTTATTGGTAGATGTATTAAAATGATTAAAAAGTAGAGTAGTTGTACAGGAAGATGTAAAGAAATAATTAAAAAATAAGATAGTTATGGAGAGTGAAAAATTTTAGATTAAAAAGTTTTAATTGAAAAGTTTTATAGCAAAACAAACACACCCTTAAAATTCATCAACCCTAATCCATTTATAACTCATTTGTAAAAACCTCGACCCCAAACCTAATACATTTAACATAAATGGATCGAGTTGTGGGTTTTTAAACGGGTTGGTAAAACAGGTTATTAACAGGTCAAATAATAAAAAGATAAACAGAATAAAATATAATTTTACATAATCAACAAAAGAATTCTAACACTAATCGTAATTGAAATTAAAAAATCAACTTCCATATATATGTTCTTCATTAAAATGTTGATTCCGTTGTCAATAGCTATGTATAAATGGGTTATGTCGAAATAAACATTAAAAACTATTAATTCTTCATGGATTATAAACAGGTTATGCCAATTGACAAGTTAAATGGGTTGGAGTATCAAGTTGGACAAGCTCAGCCCATGAACAACCTAGTTAATTAAACAGGTTACACAAGTCATATAAAAGGGCTAGCAAGTTGAAAAGTATCAACCCTTATTCACTAAAAATCGGGTTGGATTGGTCAGGTTATGGATTGACCCTGACTCGATTGCACCTCTAATCGCACTTGTGTCAGTCATGTCCTCCTTAGCCATGCACCTTGTGTCAATCGTGTCCTCCTTGCGAGCAATGCAGGTTGTATTAACAGCACAACTTGTGTTAGTCATGTCCCCGATTAGCCATGCGCCCTTTTGTTAATCACGTTAGTTTAACCATGCATTTTATTGTCAGACACAGACTCTCCTGTGCATTCATAAAGTTGTGGAAAGACCTTTCA
Organism: Annona cherimola; assembly: GCA_030490835.1. Classification (NCBI taxonomy): domain Eukaryota; kingdom Viridiplantae; phylum Streptophyta; class Magnoliopsida; order Magnoliales; family Annonaceae; genus Annona; species Annona cherimola. Next base: position 62,336,751 of record CM059976.1, on the reverse strand, counting down.
AGCATTTTATTATCATATCAACAAAAGAATGTTGCTAGCAATGGGCTATAATATTCAACTCTTTTTATCAAAGGTTTTTATCTTCAAAGATGTAAAATTAGTGCATAGAATACAATGTAAAATCCTTCTGTAATATTCCTTTTGAACTCAATTAAAAGAATTATATGTTTTGCTCTTTAGTCCAAACCTTCATAAGGAGAATAAAACAGAAGTACTTAAATAATTAAGCATTCATTTCTTGAAACCACAAATTGGAATTGTACCAAAAAGAACTCGAGCACAAACCAAATTGAAAAGCGGCAACACATGTCAAATGGTCAATCAAATTTGAATATATTGGCTGCCAGTCATCCCAAAATGCATTAGGATAGTTGTAAATCCAAATCTAGACATACCAGGTACTTTGGTCTGTCAAAAGCCATTCAAAATCACACAAATAACAAGCTGCTATCAGCTTTTGAAATAATTGAATAATTCAAAAACACAAATGTGAAGGCAAGTATATTGTCATGATATAGTTGATAAAGTACCTAATTGTATTAATATGCAAGGAACCATGTTTTAAAAAGTTGACAATGTACCTAGTTTTATATTAATACTCAAAGAGCCATGTTTAAGGGAATGGACCGTGAAATTGACAAACTCATATTCAGGTAAAACAATGATATGGTCAGCATCTATCCATTATTGCTACAATTATCCCTAAACAAGCAAAAGGGAACTGGCATCTTGCAACCACTATTACAGTCAATATCACTATTTTATTTTTTTATTTTTTTTTGTGATTTTTCTTATTATTTGCTGAAGCATATTTTCAACTGTGTTTGAAAATCTAGAATACCAATGATTCACCTGGAGAATAGTTTCTGCTGTCCATGGTACCATCCAGCGTTCCCCATGAGATCTGAAGATTCCACCTGCTGCCTGCAAGAACATATAATAAAAAAAATCCTACAAATTAGCACCCACATGAATCTCACAAATTAGAAATAAGTGTGCATGAAGTGACTTTTGACCTCTTTTAGCCTCCATCACAGAGCCACTCATAAAAACATAGGCCCACTAATTGAACTAATTAATATAGAAATATTCACCAAAAGCTTCTGTCTCTCTTTTGTTTTTTGAAGGAACTTCGATGATGTTTCTTTACAATCAAGAAATATGTAAATGAGAACAAACTTGCACCAGTTTTGACATTTAGAAGTCAAAAGGTCCAGAAATTTTGATGCAGGAGAATTTGGCCAGCAGCATCAAAATTACATAATAAGTGGTGCCAGCATTTATGTTGTGATGATGCAGCTGATTAGATATGTTGCTGACTGATTCTGTCAAAGTGAGAATGCATTCCCACTAACCAGCTAATACTGAGAAGTTTATACAGATGGGGGACAACAACCATCTGGATCACAAATACAACAAGAAAATGTGCCATCGACTGCCAGTCAGTGCATCTGATGCAATTGATAATAAAAAACACTTTAGAGCCATATTCCTCAATTAGAAAATAGTGTCATCCATAAAAAAATATATATCAAAAAAAAAAAGAATCACTGGTCAACTAGAAACTTGAAATCTCCCAAGATCCACTTTCTGAAGATGTTGATATTCTTGACCGACAACCCAAGGATTCTATTGACAGAAACTGCTTGGATGAGAGTAGCCCTGACATGCACCTCAACAGAATTGAATCGTCGTTTCATTTTTTCTGTTACTATAATCACCAACCATCTCAATCCACAGCTTGCGGGATTGAAATGTCTGGGAACAAACTAATGGAATAGCTGCAGATATCTCAAAACATGATGGAAGTGGTGTGTTTCTGAAAACATTGCAGATTTGTTAGTTAGAACTTGAAAGTTTAAACTGCAGTAGCTTAAGTAAGTCCCCCCAAAAAAAAAAAAAGCACATTAACAGGTATACATTTAGTGTAATGTCATCTTATGTACAACCACCCATAGTGCATTGCATAGCATGAGATAGAATCACTTTTGTCGTGTGGAATTTGAAACAATGAAAGTAGACACGAGGGTTTTTGTCACATGCAATTGAAACCAAAGGATGCAAAAGTTTAGTAATCTCTTTTAAAGATGGAGCCCTGGCTAAAAGAGGGCAAAGGTAGAAAAGGAGGTGGGTCGGGGTATTTTGAAAAGTTTAACATCCTATGATCTAGCTTAGGATGTCGAGCTTCGTAGAGAGGAGCAGCAATACATAATTACAGTAACCAAGCTAACTCTGCATGGGTCCAGAATTCCTTTGTCATTTGACATCATCTTATTTAGTATTTACCACTGCCTCCGATGTATGGTACACCTGTTGAAGTATAACTTGTGTCACTCTAATACATTCCATAACATTAGAAATAGGATGTCCTATATAAATTTCATACTCGTAATTAACATGAAAAACAGAACTCATAATTGTAAACAACCTTAGTCCATTACAACAGCTAAGGAAATATTATTACAAATCACTATTCCATACACATACATTTATGTTTGTAATGCATAAAGATTAAAGGGCATGTTCAGTTTGATCCACTACGGATTCCAATTTTTAGAAAATTTCAAAAGTTTTAAAATTTTCTCCATTCTATATATCTTCCGTATTCCAACGCGTAACGGTCCCACTTTTCCTCATCATAACTTACATCTTTCATCTTGAAATATATTAACTTGTTGCACATTTACCACAGCAAGCTTACTTTCCGAATTTGAAATCCATTCCAAAATGATCCTAGTATTCTAGGCTGACTGCAGTATGCTTGAAGAATCATAAATTGGGCTGTTTTTGGTGTCAAGCCTAACAAAATGAAGCTTGGACGGCATCCAAATAGAATGGTAACGATGATGATGAACACTCTAGGTTCAAAGGCATGTGGCAAATTAGCTCATGTGGCAACAATGATGATGACAACTCCAGGTTTAAATGCATGTGATAATTTAGTTCTTGTGGAACTCGATTCGTAAAAGTATCATTAGGAAGGACAAAAGTCTCACCTTTTTGAGATTAGATATCCAGTGCTCATTAACTTTTTCCTTCACCTGCTCCGAATCAACCTCACTCTTATTGAATTTACCAAGCGATTTGCTTCTTTGAAGCTCAAATTCTTCAACTCCAGAAGAAGAAGAAGGCTCTTGAGGTACGAAGCAGGAAACTGTCCATTTCTATCGAGGAGGAGAATAGAGAAGGGAAAAAAAAAATCAATTACTTACATTAAAAAAATAAATTAAGTTTCCAACAATGAAAAGAAGAGAAAAACTAAAAATACCTTATTTGAAATGCTCCGGAGAGGCAGCGAGAAGCAGTGTAAGGAAGAAGGACTCTGTTGGTTGTGCTGCTGGCGGCGGCAGTTTATGAAGGAAGAGAGGCTGGCTTTAGAAACCTTAGCCCTGTTGGCCACAAAGGAAGGAGAGGGAAGGGGGAGCCAATTGCAGGGATAAGACATGTCTGGCGAAGGCAAGATCGGGAACCTGGCGTACGCTACAAATCCTAATCCTCTTTTTCAGCAGCATCCCGGAACAGAATTGAATCGGCTGCCATTTTCTTTGTGTTCTGCTGTAGGGGAGAACGTTGCCCGCCCACGGCCAAGACCCTGCTAGGTCCAAGGCTGTCCCTTACCTTCCGCCTGCGTTCAGTACATCACACCCATCTTCGAGGTGCAATTTTGTAGGGTACCCGTCCGACCCGACCCGACCCTAAATTGGTGAACATCAGGAAGAAAGCTTTAACCGTAGATACGGGTAGGTAGTAATCATTATCCAATCTTCTAAATAAAGTAAGCATAGCGTACTTGAAACTGACTCAAATGAGTACTCACATGAATATCCTAATATGTAAATAATTATAAATATGTGGTTGGGGCAAAATGTACCCGAGTGCTCATAGCCTCCGTACAACTGGGTGCATTTAATTTATTTTCTTTTATTTTTTAAATTTTTTTTATAGAACTATTAATCTAAGTATATTTAACTATATATCAATTTTTACTATTTTTAGAGTATTTTAAATATTTATTTTTTATTTTTAAAAATCAATAGTCTATTAACCATTTAATTTTTGATACATGATAAAGATGATGGGCATGTTTCACAAGTAATAAAGAAATATCAGTTAAAATTTTTCAATTTTCATAATTACTTTATTTTTTAATTACTTCTTCACATCTTAATACACCGGTATCTATACTCATTTTCGATCAATTTTACAAAGTATCCACGCGAATATGTCTATTTAAATTTTATTCTCTTTATTCTTCATTATTACCTTTACTATATTATATTATTTTCTTTCAATTTAATAATTTTTATATCAAAAACTTTTCATCACTAATTTTATTGCTTCCGAGGCACATGCATGTCCAACATTGTGAACAGTTGACTTTTTATTCCATCGTGAAAATGAGCCTCATGTACGAGGTGACTGGTACAGCCCGAGTTACACCAAAGGGGCACCCTTTGAATGTATAATAGACTTTTTCCTTCTTGGACCTCAAATTATCGAACATTTTGAGTTAATCAACATTCCTTCTTGGAATGTATAATAGAATTTCCAATCCCGGCGATATTCTAATCCCAATTTATTAATCATCTCATACCACTTAGTTGAAAGCAATATTGATTAACTTACTTGGGTGGTTGCATAATAATCACCGTCATTCAATTGTCTCATAATTTAAAGGTGATCCCATCCGTCAGGCCATGGAACCCCCTAATTATTTTTTTATAAATACGTAAAGTTACTTTTATGTATTTAAAAATCAAATTTTATCATTTTTGGATGCTTTCAAATATTTTTTTAAACATAATGACATTTTATAATTTTCTGATCTCGGAAAATTATGAAAATGTCATAGTATTTAAAAAAAAAATACTTAAAAGCATCAAAAAATGGTAAAACTTGATTTTTAGATTAAATACACTTAACTTTATATATGTATAAAAAATCAAAAAAATTAAAAAAAGGTCTCATAGCCCACACCGGATCATCCCTCATTATTTTATAGATAGTATGGATTTTACCAAATTTCAATGAATTATTAACTTTGCTATTTGCAAAGTGCACTTCCGGTGAATTTGGTAACTAATATAAGTATTAAAATAAAAATCAATTTGTTCGCATTTTTTTTGAAGTGATTTGATTACTTAACTACCTAATAATTTTATTTTTTCAGTTATTACCCATATTTTTAATAGTTATTTCAATTTTTCATACAACTACTCTATCTATTTTATTTTTATTCTCCTCATTTTTAATAACTGTCCTTATTGCATTGCATTACTCTTTCACTTGCAATAGTTTCCTTCATCTTTATGTTCTTTCTAGTATGACACATAATTATACTTACAAACATATATAGACTCATAATCCAATCCTAAGCTGCTTTAAACTTTATTAGCCTCCTAATGTGATAATGGAAGCATTTCTCCTTCTAATAAAACTTCTTTCGATAACCCTAACAATATATCAAATGATTTGTTGTTCCACCTATTCAATACTTTTGAATGTAGTAGTTTTGTTGGGAATGCTAAGGATGTATACTTTTTAACCCCGAGTACATAATGCTTCAAATCTTTCTCCTAATCAAAGTGCTCATATTGCTAGTGTATCAAAAGTTTCATGCATTTCTCCAAACTAGCACCTCGTTGTCTTCAATGTTATCTACATTTTCCATTAAATCTTGTAACGCCCCAGGCCTAACAGTAAGGTATTGTCCGCTTTGGGCCTCGGCCTGCACAGTTTTGCCCCTCTGGGTTCACACGCATCCCGTCCTTCCCCAAAAGGCACCTCACTGAGGTACCTGACAGCCTCCACTAATAACCCAGGCTCCCCCCTCATCCTAACCGATATGGGATATCACATTCACCCCCCCTTGGGGCTCCAGCGTCCCCGCTGGACACCATCAGCCGGAGGTCGGGAGTCGGCTCTGATACCATTTGTAACGCCCCAGACCTAACAGTAAGGTATTATTCGCTTTAGGCCTCGGCCCGCACGGTTTTGCCCCTCTGGGTTCACGCGCATCTCGTCCTTCCCCAAAAGGCGCCTCACTGATGTACCTGGCGGCCTCTACTTATAACTCAGGCTCCCCCCTCATCCTAACCGATGTGGGATATCACAAATCTTCAGCATCATCTTCCCTCAAGTCAAAATTTTCACCATGATAATTCCCAACTTTGTTTCTTTCATTCCAAACCACTAGATATCGCATTTAACGTCCCATATTTAAAATTTTAATAGATAGACAATGAAACTTATTATCTCTCCCCATGTGTTGCTTTGCAAAATCGATAAAAGCTATTAACTCCATCACAGTACTTCTTATAAACAGTAGAACCCATCCAAGGAAAAGATTACTAAGTACTTCAAAGCCTCTTTAAAAAATTTTAATTCAATGAGCACTGCAAAGAGACCTTTTCTTAACTTCTTAAATAGACTTCTTAGAAAAAGAAATTTAGCAAAGACGTAGATAATGACAATAAAAAGTAATGAATTAGTGAGAACCTTTCTGAACTTATTTTCGAAGTAATTCATTCCAACCTAGTGGTATGAACCCCAAAGAGATCAAGATGAATCACCTAGTAAGACTTGCATAAAACACAAGTTAATGGATTAAGATGGAATTTTGATGCAAACCAAGTATTTGTTGTTAAGAGCATTATGATCACCGATTTAATTAAAATTAACTGAAACACATTAAAGCTAATACTATATGTGAGATAACGTAGATAATCGTGAGTTGAGTCAAATTTATGAAGAGGAGATAAGGTTTTTAAATTGTTTGAGAAGATATGAGATGAGAGTGAGTGAGAAGGAAATCAGAGAGAAAGGAGAAGAAATTACAGAGAGAGAAAGAAAAAGGAATTAGAAAGAAAGATAGAGAAGAGAGAGAAAACAAATAAAAAAAGAAGAGAAGAGAGAGAAATTAGAAAAAGAGTGGAAAGAGAAACGAGAGGAGAAGTTACGATTAATTAACAACAACTAAATTAAATCTACTCTAAGAAAGCAATTAAAGACTATAGAACTTAAACTACAAAGGCAAGAAAGGAAAATATATTAAATTTAATCTAAAAATTACAAAATAGAAAATAAAACAGTAAATTTAATTTAAAAATTAAAACTACAAAATATAAATTTTATTATTTAGTCCCACCCACTTGATAGAAGTCCCACAATGAGTGGTCCCCACTATATGAGGGGAGAGGGTTGGTGTCACCGGAGGAAAGAGGGCCGTTGTTTTATAAGTTTGGAATGGGGAGACGAGCAGGATTCTGTGGTCGTCCTCAACTCGAGGTGGAGCTGCTGCTTGGGATTTTAAGGGTTGGATGCGGGGAAGAAGATGGTGCAGAGGGCTGGAATTTAGCCGAAAGTTTCTACTGAAATTCGGTGGAGGAGATGTGTCATTGATTGGGAAGAGGGGTTGGTTTGATTTTGGGTGCAGCTGCCGCTGAATGGATTTTGCAGGAGGATGCTTTCATGGAGGTTGGGCGATTGAGAAGGGGCTACTGAATTTCCGTGGTATTAATTGGGGTTTAGAATGGCGGAAAATCAATGGCTTGGAGGGAAGGCTGTTGGAGTGAGAAAATTTCACAGATGGGTTTAGGTTGATTTTAATGGAGGCGGTGGGTCATGGCTGGCTTTCGATGGTATTAATGGGGGTGGTGATAGGCAGAGCTGCTGCCATGGTTTTCAGCGGCTGAGGAGAAGGGACCGGTTCTTCCCATGGCTGCTACGGTGAATAGCGATTAATGGTTGAGATCGTGCTGTGATTGAAGCTGTCTGAGGCACAGAAGATGGAGGTTCGGTAGTCATGGCCGCCTGACCTGTTTGAGAGATGGATTGGGCAAGATGGAGCACCAGAAATATGGTGCTCCAGCGGTACACGCTTCTTGAATAATCTGCATTATAAAAAATGTTTTACAATTATTAATAAGCTAATAACTTCACCTACATCATTTTAAACTTTTAAAATTTATTTTTAAACACTTAAAATTACTCCATATCATTTTCTACTATTAATGACGCATACATATATATTAATTACCTTATCTAAGAATTAATTTACCCTAACTCATGTTAATAGATTAATAAATATTTTTAAGTTATTATTATTATTATTATTATTCCAAGCCCATTTAACTCTCCTTATATTTATAATATTACATATTAACCCATCTTTAATCAATTGTTTAAAGCATTTGTAATTTTACCCACAAATTATTTAGATAGCCAGCAAATATTCTAAGTTATTATTATTATTATTATAATTATTATTATCTTTTTTAAATTTACTTAATGCTAATATTTCATAAGTTAATATGAAATGGTCATTTTATATTTCTTATTAAAGGTTCTCACGTGTGATTTACCTCAAATAGGCACACAAATATTCAATTTTAGCCCATTTAATTCCTTTTGACACATTTAATTTAATTAGATAATGCAAAATAGCCTATTTTGAATTTCATTTCATATTTATGTACGATTTATCCAATTAAACTATTATATAAACTTGCGCAAATTATACTAATAGGCTAATATATATGTGAAAGTTGATTTTTTAGCCTATTTAATTCCTCTTAGCATATGTAATTTTATTTATATTTTTATATTTTCGAAAATATTGTAAAATAGCCCATTTTATAGAAAAATTAAAGATTTTATGAAAAACATAATTTTGTGAAATTTTACTTAAAACTTGCATTTTAATTAATATTTTTAAGATAAAAGGTGTGAATTTGCTATAAAAATGTATGAAAATTTGTGACTTATCAAATTTGACACTTCTTAACAACCTTAATTTTTTAATTATTACCTATATTTCCAATTATTATTTCATCTTTTTGATACAACAACCAAATCTATTTTATCTCTTTATTCCAATAATTACCCCTTTGCATTTTATATCAATCTCCTAATCTTTCAAGATTTTTCTCTTTCTCACTTTTTTCTACTTAACAAAAGTGAATTTAATTCTTTTAATGATTTTTTTTTTTTTTTTTGGGTTTGGATGGAGGCCTCAGCCTAATTCACTTTTTGCATGCATTGGTGTTTGTCAATTGATCATCTAGGTGTGTCTTTATTAGACTTTTTGACTTTAGCTATGTTTATTTCATAATAAAACTTTTCAATCAAAATTTTTCAATATAAAACTTTTCACTTTCCATAACTACATATTTTTTAATTATTTATTAATATTTTCTACCATATTTTTCAATCATTTCTACAAAATTACCCATACAACTAATTTATCTATTTTAACTTTATTCTTTTTATTCTTTATCATTACCTCTATTATATCGGATCATTTTCTTTTATTTCGAAAACTTTTACATTCAAATTTCTTCAAAATCTATTGAAAAATCCTTTCTTCAAAAGTTTTATCATTTCCCAAACACACCCTTTAAGTTATATAAGATTTGAAACAATGGAGTGTTTTTAGAAAAAAATATTTTAGAGGTTACAAATTAATCGTACTTTACTGAATTATTATGAACATATCATTTTCTTTTGGACTTATAGAGAACTCAAAGATTAGTGGTTAGATAAATGATAATGGTGGCTTGCTTAGTTTATTCTCATTTTATTTAAAAAATTTTAATTTAGTGAGATGAGCTGTAGACACTTTTATATTGTATGGTCATGTTTGTAGTAGTTTTAAACATGACAACTTTGATGTAATCATGCAAGTTCCTTTTGTCTTTTTTGAGATGATTTTACTCATAGTATAGAGAAAATCCTAGAGTATTAAATATCTTAATATTAAAATTAAAGCATTGGCTTTGATTTTAAACTGGGCCGTTAAATTAACTACCTTACTTTTTATATTTTTATCCCAATATTCTAATAATTTTCTTGTAGGACTACGCCATTCATTTCAAATTTCCTTGTCATATCACATATCTTTCATAATTTTTAAATTTTTTTCTAATTTCTCACTTTACTATTTTTCCTCTACATTTTCAAATGCACTAATTTATTATGTGACAGCTCTAAAACCATCAACTGAATATTTCGTCATTGTCCTACTCTTTTTCTTTTCTATACTATGTAGGAAACGCTTATGCACACAACCTAATAACATCTCGTGCTAAAGACTAGTGACAGAACATCACATATATCTATCCTTGCAACTAAAAGTTCTCCAAGAACTACCTTGCTAACTACTAAACACACATTCTTCTCATACCTTAGCTAACCTCACTATTGAGCTTCGATCATAGGCTATGTAAACAAGTCTCCAGTGTATTTGGTATCTGATAATTTTTTTAAAAATTAAGTATATTTTTACTGAAAAGTTGTAAAGAGTCAATTTACTAGATAGTCATTTTTAAAAGAATGTATAAAGAAAGAGATAGCTACCACAATCTTGGGATGGGTTGATTATCAAGTCTCTCTTTGAGTTAAAATCAAATCAGTGGCTGAACAAGAATGGAACACCATGATTGTGATCATTCTCTAGTTGGAACTTGTCCTAATATTACCACCACCTTGAAGACTTTTCTGCTGTCATGAACTCAATGATGTAGACACAAAAAAACATCCCAATGGAATGGAGTTTTACACTTTTCCTTCCTTTTCTACCCCATGGGCCCTTTGGTATGGTAATCTGCCGGAAGCAACTTTCAGTGACTATTACCCTACCAGTAATTTGTTTATAGTTGATAATTTATCCCCCGTGGTACAAAGATAATCGTAATCTTCCAGCACTTGTATTTTCTTCCTCAGTGCATTTGTAAAATCAAAAGTCAATCGTGAATTTGTCAGCACAACGTGCATATCTTTCTATGGATGTGAGTCTACCTTACAAGGTTGAAAGAATGGCTTTAATTGAAAAATACTTTGTCTACTCCTTTTCATGGGCCCCATCGAGCATAAACGGTGGAACCATTCTCATCTAGGTGCACGCTCGTACTGTGTTCAATCTCCAAGAATCTTGATTATCAACAGATTATCTGAAAAATAAATAACAAAAATGCCCCCTTAAAAATATAGTTACAAAGTATGAGAAAATGTCTTTAAAATACACAAAAATTTTCATTTTAAAAATATTTCTCAAATTAAATAGATCTATTTAATGTGAGTAATATTTAAAAATATTTTTGTATTTTAAAGTAATTTCTTGTATTTTCTAATTTACTTTGTTTATATGAATATTTTTGTTATTTTCAATTTTTAAAATAAAAATGATATAGTTGCAATTTTAGACAAACTAAAATTAGCGATAACTTAAAATTTCACCCCAACTACAACGATACCAATGCAAAGACCTTATTTATTAATTTTTTTTCCTTTTGGTTTTTGCTGTCATCGTAAATTTGAAGTTGTCCACACATGATGACAAACTTCAAAACATAATTTTCACCCACTTTAATGTTTCCTGATGGAACTTAAGGGCTTGTAAGACATTACATCATTTGAGAGGCACTTCGCTTCCCACAAATTTATTCACGCTTCTTTCAGAAGTGATTATCTTTACTTCTACTCTATGTGCACTCTCCGACCAAATGGATGCTTCAATTTTTAGAGAGGTTATCTAAAAATATTTTGACTAACTAATAGTGTGCATCAACAATTCTTTTTTAAGATGAGTTGATGTAGAAGGGACAAAACAAGGATGAGTTAAATTTTCTATTTTAAAAATCTTGTTTAATGCAAAATTTTTTTCCTAATCATAACAACCTTACTTCAATTTTTAATACTATATTTTTGTTTCTAAATAATTGTTCAAATCCCACTCTACCATAATACTTTCATTCAAGGTGCTGTCGGGAAGAAGGACAATGAGAGAAATTTTTTAGAGAAAATTTTTAATCACAAATAGAGTAATTATGCAATTTGATATGAATAATGATTGAGAGTAAAGAAAATAACATCAAAATACATAGAATAGTTGCATAAAAAGATGTAATAAATAGGGAAAAAGTTTTTTTTTTTACTTTTCTCCTTTCCTAAATATACCTTGATTTTTTGTATTATTCATCTCATTCCTCCATCTTAAGATATATTTTTAAATTACCATGAGATGGTATTAAATCTCATCACCGTCTAATAAGAAGCCAAAGTATGAACTACAAACAAATAACTAAAAAATAAGTGTAATTTGCAAATATCCCAACTTAGTTTAATCAAAATTATAAATATATTCACATAGTTTAACCATAATTGTAATAACCCTATGCCATTATGATATCATCACGGCATGAGTATATTTGCAAAAATATGCAAACTGTATATGTGTATTTGCAATTTCAAAAATTAGATGGTATATTTAATTTTTGCAAATAACCATTGCATAATTTGACAATAATTGCGAATAACCTTCATGTCATGACAATACAATAATGACGTCATAACAGCATGGAGGTTCTTTGCAATTATGGTTAAACTATTTAGAATTATTTGCAAATTTTAAAACTATGTGAGTATATTTGCAATTTTGATCAAACCAAGCTCATACATTTGCAAATTAACAAAAATATTGAATCATTGCAATTTCGAATTTTCATATTAAATGAAGATAGAATGAAATCCAATCTATTAAGATGCTTAACATTTGCTTTTTATAACTAGTAAAAATTTAAATGATAATGTACTTGCTTTAGCATGAAGTAGGCAAGTAATCCACCAAAACCTCCCATTAGAGTAATTTTTTTAGATTATGCTTTAACATATGAACGTAAGTCTAATAAATGGTTTGTATCGTATAACATTAAATTCGTACAAAAATTCCAAGATTATTGGGTAGTAATTCAAAACAGCCCACTTCTAAATTTTCATATGATGTGTAAATGAAATGAAATTCAATTACTTAATAACATGTTTATTAATAACTAATCTTTGTATATAAACTTAACCTGTACTCTTCTTAATGCATGATTTAACTCAATAACACATTTGATATTTTGAAAACTAGGTGATCTTCCTTTAGTCTGTTTTAAATGATTTTGAATTCCAATTCTTTTGTCATTTAAGTAGATTCAATTCTTTATTATTTTAAGTAGTTGGATTTATCTTTCAATTTCTCTAATACATGCCTGAGTACGTTATAACGAATTTTCTAACATGAGAACACCTCTCATAGCATTAGGGTCGTTAGAATATTCTGACTGTATTTGAGCAATATTTCATCTAAGAGTATCTCTGTCTTTTAGCTAAAGATAAATGCTATTGTAAACGCCTAATTTGCAAAGACATAATAAAGATAAATTCTTAAAGTAAAACTTAAATTGATTGCTCAAACTTGGTCATTACAACAAGTAAATCTTATAAGAACAGGCACTCTGAAGAAGGAAGTATTCCGAACTTAGAAAAAAGACTCTTAGGAATGCACTCAAAGCTCACAACTATAGTAAGGTGGTTGTCATATTAGCTACTTGCGTGTCCTTAAGATGATTGGAGTCGGTTAGCCAACTGTCATAGTATTTGCTGCTTTAGCATCTTGCATAGTCCTAATAGTGATTTCATGTGTTGGTAGCATCTTGAATAGTACTTGATGTTGACAATATTCTGAATAGTGTTGGTGGTCTGCAGCATAATATCCCTAGTTATCGATTTGTTAATTTGATAGCGACTGTGATGATATACCAACTAATCGATTTCCACCTGGCTGAAGAATAACAGTTCAAATGCCTTAGCCCTTGCTCCTTTTCAAAGAGATGGGAAATCTGCTTGTATTATTCCCATGCCCACAACAAGGGCTTTTTTAGTCTGTATTGATCTTTCTTGGCCTTGATAAACGTATTGTTCAAGGAGGCTACTAGTAGTTTTGCTTGTTGATGAATTTTCTATTTACATTTGATTTGAATATTTTCATAGTCGAATTTTGGCCACCATTCCATATAGGAGGTATAACTCATATGAGGTTGATAATATACTTGCTTTATCATGAAGTAGGCGAGTAATCCACCAAAATCACCCACCGAAGTAACTTTTTTAGATTACAATTTAACATATGAAGGTAAGTATAATGAATGGTTTATATTATATAGTATTAAATTCCTACAAAAATCCAAAGATTATTGGGTAGTGATTCAAAATAGCCCACTTCTATATTTTCATGTAACATGTAGATGAAATGAAATCCAATTACTTAATAACATGTTTTTAATCACTTATCTTTGCATAGAAAGTTACAAAATGTAGAATGTGGTTGTTTAGTTGGAATGGATGTGATGAGGTAAAGTGGACATAAAGAAAAAATAGATAGGATAAGTATATCAAAAGGCATGAGAAAAATAATTAGAAAAGATATGAGAAAATGACTGGAATATAAAGGTGTAACGCCCCACAGACAAAGTCAACGGTTGCCACTAAAGTATAGGATCGATAGTAACGGGAGAACATACACAGATGCAATAACATAATTTATTATGTCATCATAAACCAGGTATCTCATTAGATCTAAATTAAACTAAATCCAAATGATTAAATTCATATAATATATACTTCACTTCTTTATTAATCACTCTTCAAAACTCAAAATAGATAATTCTAGTCTGAATTCATCAAGCCCTAGACTAGCTTCATCTGGTGCACCAACCCCCATGTTGGTTTTCACCCGCATATCTGTTATCTAAAAAAAAATGATAAAATAGGATGAGTCCGGGCAAACTCAATAAGTAGAGCATGTAAATGTAAACTGGTAAAACTTGAATAAACAATATGCATAGAGGTTGACGAAACATAGATTAAATCACAAATCTAAATCAAACATAAATCCATATGAAATATATGTTAATGTTTAAGCATGCATCAATGCATCAAACACATGTTATTTCTCAAATCCAATAGAGAGGTTTGGTATCTGCCTCGTAAACAGCCCGCTGCACAACCTAGGTTGTCATCACTGCATTCCGACACGAGTAGCTAACCTCGTATAATACAGATAGAGTGAAAAATACCTTTATCCAAACCGGAGGTATAACTGATACATTGTTGCGGTCTCCACACAGCCGCAGCCATGCCACAATACATTACATGAATAGCTTTGTCCTCAACCACTACATTGAAGACCACCAGTCCCACGGTCGGGTCACAAAATGCATTATCTAAATCATAAGAGTCAGAGAAATCAGGTCTGCAGCCCACCAATTAGACAAGTGTGGCACCCCAGCCCGAGCGTCGCAACCTTACTCCAAGATCTATCTATTGGTAAACGTGATCAGGATTGTTACCCTGTCACACGGCAGACTTATTGGATATTTATCTACTTTATCCTAACTCCTTAGGAGTTTATATCATTTCATACATTCAATTTCCATCAAATGCCTTTTTAGGTCATTATTCCATTTGAGATATACACATATGATCTCATAAATTCCAATCTTAGTCATTTCATGCTAACTCATACCTTAACATATGATCATAAATTTTTTTCCGCAATTTATAGTCATAAACACCACATAATTCTTGTATTGAACAACAATTTAATGTCATTCTTATTACAACCATTCAACTCATAGGTTCATACACAAGTAACTCATAGAAATTCATTCATCCTTGAATCTCCACATGTGCTTCTTGCATCCTTCTTCCTTTCACCTGTCTTTGAGTTTGGAAAACAAAACGTGAGTCGAAATTCAATAGCAAGCTATAGGTTTTCAGGCAATTCATTTTAAAGGCAACATTGTTTAAAAGCATTTCTCTTAATTAGGTAGGAGACACTTAACAAGTGATCAACTACCTACGGAACAGGAACCTTTTCATAAATCATTAATGTAAACCAGTCATGTAAACCAGTTTAATCCCAATTTTTGGGCATTTCATAAACATTGGATGTGCAAATGCGTCATTTCTATTCATAACAAAATCCTTCATATGAGGGTACGCTAGTTCGGGGAACATACTTTCATAACATGATCCTTTCCATCCTTGGCGCCGAACCTTCCGACTTGGCAACGTCAAGGGTGAACCTCTTGTCCTGCTTCTACCTTGACGGCTACTTGATTTTCATTCCATGCATGACTTTTAGTCACCCTGACGTTATATACCTCTTACACATGACAACTTGTCATTCTCGTGTAGAGAATTCTTTGCACCATCTCTTTTAAACATCGTTTCAATGAAACATCGTTTAAATCCATGCTGCATCACTTTTCATAAATACTTGCGAAACAGTAAGCAATTTATTTATCATAATTGAAATAACATTTCAACACATATTGAAGTAAAGAAATAGCCATCCTTAAATAACTTGGAAATAATTTCATAAATCAATTATACAATGGTTCAAACCTTTAGAACATCATTAACAATCGTTTTATCATCTTTTGATAAAACAAAAGTCATTTAGAAAATTGCTTGCTTACCTGATTCGCCTTAGCTTTCCGTATCGCTTATGTCTTTGTCTTTGCCTATACATATAAGAATGACATTGCATTTATAACATTTTCATTTGCTTGCTTAGTTTTCCAACCCATAATCCATTAACATACATAATTCACTTGAATTCTAAGTCGGGTATACATACATCGCACTCACTTGTGCATCATACCATTCATTCCATATTGTGTTTTAAACCCAGATTTAAGGTAAAAATATAAAATTCATTCATAATTCAACATATGGGGATTTATATCTCCCATTAACTATTTTTCATTTATTTTCCATTTTTGCTACGTCAATGCTCATTCTAAGCATATAAGTGACGTTTTAAGCTTCATAAATAAATCTCAAAAATTAAGATAATCAAACATCATTCATACAAAAACATCCTTATGCATTTCATTACATATTTATGCATATTTTGCATTTTAGCAGTTCATATAAACCATTTACCACTTATCCATATTTAGCCTTCCACACACACCCATCTTACAACACATAATTTAGGTGTTTTTTAAAATTTCTCAAGTCAGCAACTTGTGTAATTATTTAGCATGATTAAAATCCTTAATTAATATTTAATTTAGGATCTAATTTTGTATTTTCAATCCATTCATCATAGGGTTCCAAAACAGCAACATTGAGACCCGTTTTTCATCCTTTCAACGCCTCTTTCAAGACTTAAATCATAACAGATTTTTAAGTTATAATTTTCAGCAAATAAACATGCTTTTCTTAACCCAAATTTAGGGTATTATCACATATTCAAAATTCATAATTTAGTTGCTTCCAAAACAGCAACATCTTAAGCATGCAGGGTACTCCTTTTGATCCATCTTGACGTGTCCATACACATGTCCTTAAAAATCAGTTTTAGGGCAAATATTTTAAGCCCTTTTGGACACTCGAAGTAACTTAATCCTAGGATAATTTACCCTCCATAACATTCCATAAATCATTTTTTTACAAACAGCAACAAAAATTACATGGAAAGTACCCGTTTTGGCCCCCATTTGGACGTTCCATACACATACCCTAAAAAATCAGATTTAGTGCAAAATCATCCCGCCCACTTAGGTCATCCAAAGGGTCCTTAATTTAGGGTACTTTACCCTAAAATTCATCCATAAACCATTTAAGCACTTCTTTGTATCATTTTTAACTCAAAAATGAAAAAATCGGGTATTACTTGGAACCCTAAGTTCCATTTTTGCTAAAATCATTAACGAATACTTAAATCAACATATGTAATCCAAAATAACATGAATTATATGCAAATAATAATTTTTTAATCATACGGCAACTTGGTTTAGGATTTTGAGAAATTTCAAGTTAGATTTCTTCTCAAAATTCAACCCTAACTTCCCTTTTCTCTCTCTTGAACTCTTAATCTCATTTAAATATTTCAAAAATTATTCAATACCCATATCAAGGCATTATAACTCATCCTTTAAGAGTTCTTTATGAACCATATTCATGACTCATGATTTGAGAGAAGAAACTTATGTTTCAAGAATCCAAAACTCAATCCATACTTACTTGAATCGAATCAAACTTGAATCCAAACTTTCCTAGCTTGAATGAGTTTCTTTCCTTCTCTTTTTCTCCTCTTTTTTCCCTCTTTTCCTTGCTATTTTGGGTCATGCAAGGGCTTCCTTTCTTGGAGGATTTTCCTCCTCAAAATTTTTCTCTCTCTAATCCTCTTGAAATGTCCCCATGGCTCTTTTATACCCTTCATTTTTCGGATTTTTTGGCCCACTTTCCACATCATTTGGGGGGTAATTTAGTGCCCTTTTATCCCTTTGATGTGTTGGCTAATTCTCATCTAAGTAAAATATGCAATTATCCCATTTTAGAAATTCCAAATCCAAGCACTTAAATGAGCTACTTAGCTCTCTTCGGTTGGGCATCCACATGGCTTGCTTGGGAGGGCTTTCTTGGTCACCAAGTCACTCCCATTTATGTTCATTTACATGCCTTCGTTTCCTTAGCTTAGCTAGGTTTTGACTTAGGTAAATATAAAATCAAAAAATCAAGTAGAGAATCCCCCTTGGACTTCCCCTCCATGGCCTCTCTTAGCTAGCTCATTAGCCTCTTAAACCATGCATTTATTCACTTGAATTTTCAATAATTTTATCCCTTAAAGTCTTCCAAAAAATCTAGCTCAAAGCACCTCCTTTTGACACCTCTCATGGGCATTAAACCAAGCCATTAAACCACTTGCTTTTTACATAAATGCTATGGTACTCTAGGGTGCACAAAGTCAATGCTAGGAACCTTTTTCTAATTAATCATATTTCCATGGTAATTATCTTAATCCAATCCATTCATACTATATATTTCATAATTTTATTCAATTTTTTCAAATTTTATCTCAAACCGACATTTCTACGTCAAGTTATGAACATTTGAAAATAACCTTAGAGTGTGAGATTAATAAAAAATAATTATCACTTAATATTATCACATTTGCCTTAATTCAATCCACTCATAAGGTTGAGCCCAAAATCATGAGCTTACCTTTCAAATTTCATCTCATTTCGCCTTATACGCGTCAAGTTATGAATTTTCTACGATTTTCAACATAATTTCATAATTTTCATTTTAATCTCCAATAATTATATCATAAAAATTAAAATAAATATTCATGTCACATTAGCACATCCTAATCCTCATTAAGCCCCTTTAGTCATCTTGACTCACTTTGGGCTATGACGATTAGTCTTAATCACCATTCTTAATTGCAACCCTAATTGCAAAATACTATTAATTCATAAAAATCTTAAATCATCTATAATTCATTTAGATAATACATGTATCATATTTATAGACCTACTTGGGTCTAGGTATCACAACAAGTAAGTCTAAATTGATGCCACTCAGGCTATCGCATCTCGATTCCTGGTCAAGATGTGCCAACGGTTACTACCGATGGTCCAATAACAATACTTCACAAATCATAACTATAATCTTGACTAATGAATATGCCAGTATCCCAAGCAATATATGCCAATGCATTGAAAAATAACACTTTTCTTTCATTAATATTTTAATTCAAATTAACTTTTCTAATTATGATGTATAATGATATTTCATCCTAAGATGTACAGATATCTCTATCTATCCTAACTTTTACAATTTAGTCATAATACGGTTCCTTGTATAACTCGTATCGTTCTAAATTATCATTTATAATAAATATATTAATTCTAAAACATTACTTGCTACAAGTTAATAAAATAATTAATTTAAGTGGGAATTCATTTTACAGAATTACTAAATCACTCTTGTACCTTTTGAATTGTATATTTTGCATTGTATTCAACCCTATTTTATAAATATTCAATTTTGACTATTAATTATCATTCTAATATTATTAATTGCTAATTAATGATTATTTTATCTTTAAAACTTAATACGATCATAGAAGAGCCCTCCCTTAATCACATTAACTTTCGGCAGTCTATTTGTATCAAATTTAACTTTTAATATTCTTCAAATGTTTCATAAAAAATTTCATATGAATTAAGTCAATGATTATGTATTTTAGCTAACTATGTCATTTTAGATAATTACTAATTAAGTTTAAATTTTCGTTTTGATTATTACTCAATCCGTCCATATTTGCTGAAATCAAATAAATTGAATCCTCTTAATTTTTATTTATAATCACATTAAGGTGTTTAAGTTTAAAAATTCTATCATATCTCAATAACTACATGAATTAACCAATTTAAATAATTGTATCATAAAATATTATTTATTTATATTTATTTATGTATTTTTCTGCTGGATAGGGGTATGAGTTTAGGGATGGTTCAAATCATGTTAATTTTTACCCATATTTATGTTGGTCCTGAGTTAATGACAAATACCCAAGATGGGAGGGGTGAATTGGGTAATTAAAATTTTTCCACTTAAACAGAAACTTTATCCCGGTTTGGTTCAATCTCCTTCGATGAAACAAAAAGAAAGTAATAAGATAATAAGATAATAAGAGCTGAAATAAATCAATGGACAAGATTTATAGTGGTTCGGGCAACCTTCCCTACTCCACTCTTCCAAGCTCACACTTCTTGTGACTTGGGTTCCACTATGTATTTCACAAATACAACTAGAGCTTCTGCTCTCTTCTAGATTTCAGCTCTAGGGGGCATCAACAATTCACAGCACAAGTAAGTGACGAGTTCCACTCCAGTCACACACTGCTTTGCTTACACTTGATCTTAGTTACCCAAACTAAATCAAGTTCAGTACAACAAGAAAGTATAAAAGAAATTTTCTACACATTACTGGTGTGTAGAGGCAGATTTGGCGCAGAGAAGAACTTGTAAAGCAGTTTAAAAGATTCAACGAGCAGCTCTTGGCAGTTTGAAAGAAAAATTCTTCTTCTAGATGTTGGCTTGATCGCTTAATGCTCTTAGAGATGAGAGTTGTGCTCAATCAATGATGTTTCAACTACCCTCTACATTCATATTGAATGCCTTATATAAATGGCGAGGGAATCCGAACGTTTGGAAGTAAGTGGCGCGCATTTAATGCGCCAACGTTCGAAAAATTTCCGACCGTTGCGACCCAAGTCTCAGGCGGAGTCGACTTTGGGTGCAACTTCGCCCAAGTCGCAGATGGAGTCGACTTCGGCTATAATCAGGCTGTTCAAGTTCTTCCTCGGGTCGACTTGATCCTGGACTTGACCCAAGTCGCAGGTGAAATCGACTTCGGATGCGACTTCACTTCCTGTGCTTGCTTAATGAACTTGAACTTCTTTGAAATGATGTTGCTTGCTTAATTTCTTCATGCTTAATTTTCCTTCCCTTGATTTATATCATTTGAAACTCAGTATATTCATTCTTGCTTTACACTCCATGTCTTGAATCTTGAATCCTTGAGTCTTGGTTTGCATAAAAGAAGTCGAATTGTGTGATTTTGATTTTCCATGATAAATACATGCAACTTTGCTTGCTTTGGATTTGATTTGATCTTCATTTAGCCTAAGTTGAATATTTGAGTCTATTTGGTCTTCAATTTTACTCAAGTCGAGCATTGAGTCGACTTGGTTTGCGACTTAGCTCTTCAAAACGCGTGTAGTCAGTTTGAAGTCGAAGCTGGAGTCGACTTGGCCTGCGACTTTACCCAAGTCGCATGTGGAGTCGACTTGGTCTGCGACTTTGGCAGCTCTCGTCCCCAATTTCAACTCTGGACAGAAAATCACGTTTGAAGTCGATGCTGGAGTCGACTTGGTCTGCGACTTCACCCAATCGCATGTGGAGTCGACTTTGTTTGCGACTTCGGCAGCTTTACTCCCCGATTTCAACGCTGGACGAAAATGACGTCTTGAAGTCGTTGCTGGAGTCGACTTGGGGATCGACTTGGCCTAAGTCGATGCCGGAGTCGACTTAGAAATCGACTTGACCTATCATGTTTCATTTTCTTCATTTTTATATCCTTTAATCATCTTCACAAACATGTTAGTAACCAAAAGTTACTCAAATTGATTTGTTAATCATCAAAACATAGACTTGGCTTATTTTCCACATGTTTCCAACAATTTATATCATCCAAAATTTTATTTTTATTTTCGATAAGTGATATACAGAATAAATTCTACACCATACAAAATTTTCAACCACAATTTTGTTGTACCAAAATTATGAAAAATCAATTAATGTAGCGGGTTCTGACAACCATTCTACCCTGTTCATGCTAATATTCTATGATTTTTAATTCATAATTTGCTAAAACTTTTAAGACGAAACTTTGTTCGTTACTTAATGATAATATCTTGAGTTACTATTAAACATTTCATATAAAAAATCATTCGTTTACTATTTCTTATATATTTTTCTATTCAATTCTAGATTTACTATATGAGTGATGGAAATTAAGTTATCAATAGTTATAATTGTTAGTCTAAACCACTAATCACAACTCTAATAATACATTTAACACGTATATCATAGAAAATAACTTATTTCATCTTAATCCAATGATTTAGATCATCAAGACACGGTTTTAAATAAACCTTTAACGGTTTAGATCAACTTATCATCATTTCTACTAATATAAGCATTATTAAGGCAGAATTACAACTGGCCAAGTGTAATGATCCATCAAGGTGTTCACACATGATGTAACATTATCTCCCTATATAAAATTTAGTTTTACACACATCCAACGGTTTGGATCATCTAGATCGTACATGGAATCATAGATTCAATGGTTGAGATAATTTCGTTGCTATCTAATGATATATAATATGTTCGGCCTCACTTTGATTAAACTTTTAGGTAGGATTTTCTCAAATAACAGCCCCTGATCATAGCCCATCCCCAAGCATCAAAATTTCCCATCATTAAATTTAAACTAAGCACAATTAGGTTTGATAAATCGGATGTTTATGGGTCATAAGCTACATCACTCAAATTTGGAATTTATCTTCCAAATTCAATGATGTAGATTAATCTCCACCCTTGATCCTTATTGAATTTAATAAATAAATATGAAAATAAAAAATACTAACTAGGATGTAGATAATTAATGGCTAGGATCAAAGCTTCTCCTTCTCTCTTTCTCTGTACTTTCATCTAAAATGTCCAGCTCTCCTTACTTATAAGTCTCAGAAATTTTTAGTAGTTGGCCACCTCAACTAGCCACCTCAATTATATTAAACTTTTATTTTAATTAATTATTTAATTACCTTAGTTATTAGCAAGCCAAGTATACTCTTCTAGAGAAAAGAGTTGACCTTAACCATGCTTACATCAAT
Organism: Annona cherimola; assembly: GCA_030490835.1. Taxonomy (NCBI): domain Eukaryota; kingdom Viridiplantae; phylum Streptophyta; class Magnoliopsida; order Magnoliales; family Annonaceae; genus Annona; species Annona cherimola. Next base: position 62,313,665 of record CM059976.1, on the reverse strand, counting down.
GGCCTATACATGCCAATTTTTCTGAATTTTTTACTACTCGCTCCTTTTCTTCTCATTGATTTTACACACCTAAACTACTAAAATTTCCAATTTCACACCAAGTTATTGTGAAATATCAAAATATCCATTTTTCCGTTTTAAAACATCCCAAATTGGTGATACTAACATATTTGAATGTACTCTAAATAATAATAGTAAAAATTTAAGTATTTTTTATTGTAAAAATTTTAGTATTTGAAGCATGTATATTATACAAAATTTTTAAAAAATATTTATTATGTACATATGTTTGCAAAATATAATTTTCTTCCAAATTTGAAATGGGGGGGGGGGTTTTAATTTGCAAGAAAATTTATATTTTTTCAAACGTGTATATATAATAAGCATTTTAAAATTTTTGTATGATAATACATGTTTCAAAAAATTTAAATCTTGCTATTAATATGTAGAATATATTCAAGTATGTCATTATTATCAATTTGGGAAGGTTTTTAAGAAAAAGGTATTTCAATATTTTTCAACAAATCGGGTGTGAAATTAAAAATTTCAGCAACTTGGGAGTACAAAATAAATAACAAAAAAGGGGTGTGACTGTAAAATAAAAAATCCAGCAATGCAGGTCATCTGATTAGCATTGGCCAAAGTCAACACTCAGTCATCTCAAAGGGACACATGGCTTGTTAATAATCAAGATAACTAAATAATTAATTAAAACAAAAAATTAACATAATTGAAGTGGTTGGTTGCTGAAAATTCTGGACTTATAAATTAGGGGAGGTGGCCCATCTTAGATGGAAATAAAAAGTTGAGAGTAGAGAGGAGAGTGAGAGGGGGGGAGGGAGGGAGAAAGGAAAGGTGAAGTTTTGATCAAGTTAATCTTAACCATCAATCATCATCATCCAAGATATTTATTATTTATTTTATGTCTTCTTTTCTAAATTAAGCAAAAATCAAGGGTAAAGATTAATCTAGACCACCGAATTGGGAGAAAATTTTCAAATTTGAAGGGAGGAAATTGTTATCCTTAGAAATCTAATTTATTAAAACTGATGGAGGTCAATTGAATTTATAAATTGGGGATTTTTGGTACTTCAACATGGCATAATCGGGGCTTATTATTTGAAAAAAATTCTGCCCAAAATTGTGATAAAAATGGTCCTAAATAGATTATATACCATTAGATAGCATAAGAATGATCTCAACCATTCAACATATAATTTCATAGATAATTTGGATTATCCAAACCATTATATGTGTGTAAAATTTAGTTTTATATAAAGAAATGATGTTAGATCATACGTGGACACCTTGATGGATTATTAAATTTGAGCATTTGCAATTCTGTCTCAATTATGCCTATGGTAGTAGAAATTGTGATAAGTTGATCTAAACCGTTGAAGAATTAATTAAAATTGTATTTCGATGACCTAAACCATTGGAGTAGGATTAAATAAGTGATGGGATATTATACATATGTTAAATCTATGATCAGATTTGTGTCTAGTAGTTTAAACTAACAATTACAACTGTTTATAACTTAATTTACACCATTTATGTAGGAAATCTGGAATCGAAAGGAAAAATATATAAGAAATAGTAAATGAATGATTACTGGTATGAAACATTTTATAGTTACTAATGATATTATTATTAAGGAATAACCAAATTTTCACTTTAACTGTTTAGCAGATTATAAACTAAAAATACTAAAAAATCAACCTGAATAGGGTAGAATGATTGTTAGAACCAGCTGCATTAATCTATGTTTCATAATTTTTATACAATGAAATTAATGCTGAAAATTTTATATGACGTAAAATACATTCTGAATATCATTTAAAAATAAAAATAATTTTTGGACGATATAAATATGTGTAAAAATTAACATGATTTGAACCTTCCTTAAACTCATACCTTTTCAGCAAAATTAAAATACATAAATAAATATAAATAATTAATATTTTATGCTAAAAATATTTATTTTGATTAATTCATGTAGTTATTGATGTATGACGAAAGGTTCATATTTAAACTCTATGATTTGATTACAAACAAAAATCAAGAGAGATCTACGTGCTTGATTTCAACAAGTATGGGAAAATTGAGGAATAATCAAAATGAAAATTTAAACAAAAATATTAATGATCCAAATTGATATGATTAGTTAAAATATATGATTATTAAGTTAATTCATGTGAAGAATTTTCATAAAATATTTAAAGAATATTAAAAATTAAATTTGATATAAATAAACTGTTAAAAGTTAATGTGAATATGGGAGGGCCCGCCTGTGATCATATTAATTTTTGGAGATCAAATAATTATTAGTTAGTAATAATAATATGCGAATGATTTTTAATTGATAAAATTGAATATTTATAAAATAAGGTTGAATACGATGCAGAAAATACAACTTAAGAGGTAGAAGAGTAATTTAGTAATTCTACGAAATGAGCTTTGACTCAAATTAATTATTTCATTAACTTGGAGCAAGTAATGTCTTAGAATTAATAAAATTTATTGTAAATGATGATTTTGGAATAATTTAATTTTCACAAGGAACCGCATGTTGGCTAAATTATAAAAGTTAGGATACACAAATATATCTGTGTATCTTAGGATGAGATATCATGCTAGATCAATATTAAAAGAGTTAAAATATTAATGAAAAAAGTGTTATTTTCTAATGCGATGATTTAGCATTGTTCCAAAACTTATACAAGATAAGTAGAATTCTTTTCTTCTTTTTTTGATTTTATTTTGTAATGTATGATTGCAGGCATGGATGTTTTGGATGCGGTTATTTTTTTTAAATGAATAAATGTTATCAGATATGATGATTTATCATGATGTCGAGGTTGGCCTATGTTCATGTTAGTATTATGCATTATAACATTGACAATGCCATATTTATGAGTCGTGACTGTAGTTGTGGATTTGTGAAGTGTTATTGTTTGACCATCGCTGATGATCGATGGTATATCCTGACTTTAGAATCGAGATGTGATAGCATGGGTAGCATCGATTCAGACTTACATGTCTGATTAGTGGGCTACAAACCTGATTTATTTAGCCCTTATAATTTGGATAATGTATATTGTGATCCGGTCTGTGGGATTGGTGACTATCAACGTAATGCTTGAGGTTAGAGCCGTTCGTATAATGTGGTGCGACGTGGCTGTGGTTGTGGCTGTGGGGTGAGCACATTAGGGTATCAGCTACACCTTTGGTTTAGATAAAGGTGATTTCTGATCTATCCGTATTGTGCAAGGTAGGCCACTCATGTTGAGATGTAGAAATGATAACCTTAGTTGTGCAGCGGGTTGGATTACAGGGCGAGAGATCGAACTTCCCAATTGGATTTGAGACCTTTATTGGATGGATTGGAAAAGTTACATGTGAAGGATGCATTGATGTGTGCTTGCGTATTAACATATATTTCATATAGATTTAAATTGGATTTGTATTTGTGATATAATTTATGTTTTGTCAACTCCGATGCATACTATTTACTCAAGTTTTACTAGTTTTTATCAATATGATCTGCTTATTATGTTTGCCCGGACTCATTCTATAATTGTTATTTCTTTTAGATAATTAGTATGCGGGTGATGAACAACATGGGTTTGGTGTATGAAATGAGGCTAAGATTTGGTAAAACCAGATCTTAAATTATTTATTTATTTTTATTTTTAAAGCAATGTAGTAAGGATGTGAAATATGTACTCTACGAAATTAATCATTTGAATTTAGTTTAACTTTAACTTGATGAGACACTTGGTTTATGATTACCTAATGAATTATGTTATTACATCTGTGTATATTCTCTTATTATCATCAATCCTGTACTTTAGTAGTGATCGTTGACTTTGCCGACGAGACATTTTAAAAACGGTTGCTACTAAAGTACTGATCAATGATAATGAAAGAACATACACATGTGCAATAACGGAATTCATTAGGTCATCATAAAATAGGTATTTCATTAAATTCAAATTAAACTAAATCCAAATGATTAAATTCATATAATACATACTTCATTTCTCTACTAATTACTCTTCAAAAATTGAAGTAGATAATTTTAGTCCGAATTCATCAAGTCCTAACCTAGCCTCATCTGGTTCACCAACGCCACCTTAGAGTCAACCCACTTACTTGTTATCTAAAAAAATGATAAAATAGGATGAGTCCAGGCAAACTCAATAAGTAAAGCTTATAAACGTAAACTGATAAAACTTGAGTGAACAATATGCATAGAGGTTGACAAAACATAGATTAAATCATAGATCTAAATTAGATTTAAATCCATATGAAACTATGTTGATGCCCAAGCATGCGTCAAGTATCAAACACATGTTATTTCTCTAATCCGTTGAACAAAGATCTTAAATTCAATGGGGATGTTCGATATCTCGCCTCCTGATCTAGCCCGATGCACAACCTACATTGCCATCACTGCATTCTAGCACGAGTGACCAACCTTGTACAATACAGATATATTGAAAAATGCCTTTATCCAAACTAGAGGTATAACTAATACCTTATTGTACTCACCACACAACCACAACCATACTACACTACATTACGTGAACAACTCTTGCCAGAACCATTATGTTTAGGACCATCAGTCTGATGGACTAGGTCACAATTTATATTATCTAAATCACAAGAGCTATAAAAAAATTAGGTCTGCAATGCACCAATCAGACAAATAAGTGGAAATTGATGCCACTCAGGCCATCATATATTGATCCCCGGTCAGGATGTGCCAACGGTCTTACTAATGGTCCGACAATAATACTTCATAAATCCACAACTATGGTCATGACTCATAAATATGCCAGCATCCCAAGCAATATATGTCAATGTCATAATGTATAATGATAGCATGAATAAAAAGCTAAACTCGACATCACAATAAATCATCATATTCGATAAAATTTATTCCTCAAAATTCGAAAACTATGACATTCATAATATTTATGCACGTAACCATACATTACAATACAAAATCAAAAAGAGAAGAAAGGAGCTCTACTTATCTTATGTAAATCTCGGATCCATCCTTGTATCGTATTTCACTACAATGCTCAAATCATCACACTGGAAAATAACACTTTTCTTTCATTAATATTTTACTCTTCTAATTATGATTTACAATGATATTTCATCTTAAGATATACGAACACCATTATGTGTCCGAACTTTTATAATTTAGTTAAGATACGGTTCCTTGTATAAATCATATCATTCCAAAATTATCAAAATGGACATCATTAAATTTAAACTAAGCATATTAGATTTGATAAATCTGATGTTTATGGGCCATAAGCTACATCACTCAACTCTGAAATTTATCTCCCAAATTCGATGGTGTAGATTAATCTCTACCTTTGATCCTTATTGAATTTAATAAGTAAATATGAAAAGTAAACAAATACTAACTAGGATGTAGATAATTAATGGCTAGGATCACTTGATCAAAGCTTCCCCTTCTCTCTCTCTTTCTCTTTCTAATCTAAAATGTCCAACTCTCCTTACTTATAAGCCTCAGAAATTTTTGGAAGCTGGCCACCTCAATCAGCCACCTAAATTATATTAAACTTTTATTTTAGTTAATTATTTAATTACCTTACTTATTAGCAAGCCAAGTCTACTCTTCTACAGAAAAAAGAGTTGACCTTAACCATGCTTACATCAATGGCTTGTCCATGCCGATTTTTCTTAATTTTTTATTGCTCCCTTCTTTTCTTCTCATTGATTTTATACACCTAAATTACTGAAATTTCCAATTTCACACCCAAGTTATTGTAAAATATTGAAATACCCATTTTTCCCTTTTAAAACTTCTCAAATTGATGATAATGACATATTGGAATGTACTCTACATAGTAATAGTAAAAATTCAAGTATTTGAAGCATTTGTTATTATATAAAAAATTTAAAAATATTTATTATGTAACCTATTTGCAAAATATAAATTTTCTTCCAAATTAAAAATGAGGTTTTAATTTGGAAGAAAATTTATACTTTTGCAAATATGTGTACATAATAAACATTTTTAAAATTTTCGTATGATAATACACATTTCAAATGTTAGAATTTTGCTATTAATAAGTAGAATACATTCAGGTATGTCATTATTATCAATTTGGGAAGGTTTTGAAGCGAAAAAAGTATTTGTATATTTTACAATAAATCAGGTGTGAAACTACAAATTTAAGCGACCCGGGAGTACGAAATAAATAACAAGAAAGGGGTGCAACTATTAAATAAAAAGATCCAACAATGCAGCTCGTTTACTTAGCATTATCCATAGTCAACAATCTCTCATTTAGAAGGGGCACACGACTTATTAATAACAAAGATAATTAAATAATTAATTAAAATAATTGAAGTGGCTGTTGAGATGGTTGGTTGCTCGAAAATTCTGGACTTATAAATTAGGGGAGGTGGCCCATCTTAGATAGAAATGGAGAGTTGAGAGGGGAGAGAGAGAGAGAGAAGAGAGAGAGAGAGAGAGAGAGAGAGAGAGAGAGGGAGAAAAAGAAGCTGGAGCTTTGATCAAGTTGATCACAATCATCAATCATCATTTTCCGGGTTATTTATTATTTACTTTATATTTTTCTTTCTAAATTAAGCAAAGATCAAGGGTAGAGATGAATTTGGACTATTGAATTGGGAGAAAATTTTTCAGATTCCAAGGAAGGAAATTGTTATCCTTTTTGATTTATTAAAATTGATGGAGGTCAATTCGAATTTACAAATTAGTAGTTTTTAGTACTTAGACATGGACATAACAAGGGGTTATTATTTGGGAAAAATTCTGACCAAAATTGTGATCAAAGTGGGCTTAAACGAACTATATATCATTGGATAGCGTGAGAATGATTTCAATCATTCAGCCTATGATTTCATACATAATTTGGATGATCTAAACCGTTAGATGTGCGTAAAATTTAGTTTTATATAAAGAAATGATGTTAGTTCATGTGTGGATACCTTGATGGATGATTAGATTTGAGCATTTGCAATTCTATCTCAATAATGCCTATATTAGTAGAAATTGTGATAAATTGATCTACTATTAAAGATTTAATTAAAATTAGATTTTGATGATCTAAACCGTTGGAGTAGGACTAAATAAGTGATAGGATATGATATATATGTTAAATCTATGATTACATCTGTGATGAGTGATTTAGACTAACAATTATAACTGTTTATAGCTTAGTTTATGTTGGTCCCGAGTTTATAGTAAAACCCAAGAGGGGAGGGGTGAATTGAGTTCTTGAAAATTCTTTAACAAATCAAAACTTAATCCCTTGAAAGTTTTAACCCCCTTGAATGAAAAATGTGAAGTATATGAGCAGTAAACAATAAACTCAAGAAATTATAGTGGTTTGGGACAACCCTCCCTACTCCACTCCTCCAAGAACATACCTTAGTATCTTGAGTTCCACTAAACAGGATAGCAGTATAACAGAGCCCTTGCTCTCTTGTAGATTTCGGATCTAGGGGGCCTTATACAAACTTAGCACAAGGAGGTGATGAGTTACACTTCAATCACACGCTACTTTGCCTTCACTCGGTTTTAGTCTCCACTACTAAACCAAGTGGAACACGTATGATTAATAAATAAAGAAAGAAACTACACTTTACAGATGTATAGACTTATTCTTGCACAAAGAAGAACTTGTAGTGGAAGTTGATGATGAAGCAGTTCAGCACTTAGCAGCTTGTCACATAGTTTTTCTTGAAAACTTTCTTTTAGATCACATAAATGCTAGAGAATATGGAGGTTGAGCTCAATCAATGTTGTATCTCTTCTCTCCCTTGTTCATTTGAAGTATGTTAAATAGAGGAGAGTAAATTCGAACGTTTGGAGGTAGGTGGCACACATTTAATGCGCCAACTTTCAATTTTTTTTACCATTGCGATTCAAGTCGCATTTGGAGTCGACATAGGATGCGACTTCATTCAAGTCGCATATTGGAGTCGACTTCAGATGCGACTTCGGTCCTGTACCTCTTTAGTCAAGTTCCAGACTTGAGTTGACTTGGTCTTCAAACTTGACTCAAGTTGCAGGTGGAGTCGACTTCGGATGTGACTTTACCAGTTTCTGATTTTCTTGGAGCTCTTGACTCAATATGATCTGTTTGTTTGTTTGTCTTCCCTTGATTTTCACATTTCATGCATATGAATCTTTATTTGAACTTTAGTTCTTCCCATTTTTCATGATGTTTGAACTTAATCAAAATTCCTTGATCATTTGATAAAAACTTTAAGTGATCTTGGCACAATCTAGTCTTTATCTCTTGATTTGGACTTTATCTTTCTGAATAAGGAGTTTAGGAACATCTCGATCTTTATTTACACTCAATTTGAGAGTTTGAGTCGACTTCAGGTGCGACTTCACTCAAGTTGTATGATGAGGTCGACTTGAAATGCGACTTGACTTTGTCAGCTTCAACCATTCTCTCTGAAGTTCTCCCAAGTCGCAGTTGGAGTCGACTTGGTATTGCGACTTTGTCTAAGTTGCATGCGAAGTCAACTTCGGTTGCAACTTCGCCGGTCTAGAAGTCCAGATTTCAACGTCGTCAAATTTTTGGGCTTTGAAGTCGATGCCGAAGTCAACTTCAATACCAACTTCACCTAAGTCGATGCATGAGTTGACTGGCATGCGATTTGGTTTACCAAACTTTTGATCTTTGAATATTTGAACCTTGACATCACTAAATAATCACATAAGTACTTAGATGATTCTCAAATTGAGTTGTTAATTATCAAAATATGAATTGTTCTTAATTTGCCACATGTTTACAACAATCTCCTCCTTTTTGATGATCGACAAAACTATTTTAAGATAAACCTTTCATTTTTATCATTTAATCACTTTACATTGGATTCTATTGTCAAGTCATAGTGGTTACATAACATTTCACAAAAATAATAGATTTCATTCAAGTCACATATCATTTGAACACGAAAAAAACAAATTTCATTCATTTTAAGTCATGAATATATAGAGAATGATTCAAAATACAATTTCAACTTAATATATACAATCTACCCAGAAACCAAGATGAACTATGCCTTATTGTCTCTCTCTCCCCCCCCTTTTTGTCAAACATCAAAAAAGAAGGAATGAGAAATGAGATTTGTGACATACAAAAGTAGAAATAGGGTAGGAGACAGATGAGGTGGACGTATGAGACGAGTGCAGGACGAAGAGAATGGGGACGACGGGCCTGAACGATGGGTTTAGCTCGGACGGATTCGCCCCAGTAAGGATCAAAATCGGGTAGACTGAGAATGAGTTGGCCACGGTGACTTCCAGTGGCAAGTTGATATTTTATTGCAGTCAACTCCTGATCCAACTTGTCTTGCCTTCCATGCATCTCCGTTAAGGAAATATTGATAGCTCCCAATTCTTGAGAAATGCGGCTCTCCATGGCTTGTAAGTATTCAAGAATAACCTTGGAGGTGGATGATTGATCTAGAGAATGGGCAAAATGATTGGTTGCTCACTATCCATGAGGTGAACAAGATCCGTGGGACGCAGGCGAGGCGAGAGCTGGAGTTGCGGGAGTTGGAGACGGATTTGGATTATGATGGGGCATATCCTCCCCCTGAGGATGAGCTTCCTCTGCTTTTGGTTGAGCGGAAGCGTCTTAGAACTCATGTCCCATTCATTCCGGTAATCGATCGGCTCGAAATGCCTCTAAGTCGATCTTCATGGGGGTCAACAAGGCACACTTGATGGTATTAGTGGGTTTGAGCACCTCGTAGGGCTCTCCATCTAAGTCAACATGATAGTGTGCCAAAATCTTTGTGATCCACATGCCGTATGGTAATACACCCCTTGGGTTCTCCTTTTTTAGTTTCAAGGCTTCTAAAAATAGCTTTGGAAGACAGACTTTGACCCGGTTTGCCACTTTCCATAGGATTTCAGCCTCTTGAGGGTTGAGTTGATTTTAGCCTCCTCCTTTAGGATAGATACAATGAGCTATGAGTTGCCGTAGGAACCTTAGTCGCGGAGATAGTCTATATAATACAAAACTTGATATGCGAATGATATTTGTTACTATTCATCAACTGATTGTACATCTGGGTAAGGGTCAAGTTGGCTAGAAGTGGTTCGTCATCATGAGGCACTCCTAGAATATTTGCTACTCAGTCAATTGCAGTTCTTTTACTGATACCATGTTCGAGCCCCAAATTTATTTTCACCCCTTTCACGTAGGTGTTCAAATACTCCTGATCCCATAGATAATAGAACAACCTAGTCAAATCAGGGTATATCTTGTCGTCCTCTTTCAACAATTCGGTCCAACCTTGATAATCCAACAATTCTTCAATTTCAAACTAATATTCATGCAAGAATTTGAAATCTATGATTTTGGGCAAAAATGTCTGTTGGAAACAATTGATAAAATCAAATACAAAATATTCCAAGCATGTGTTTTGATGATTAACAACACAATTTGAGTAAGTTTTAGCTACTAATGTGTTTTGTGTTTTGTTTAAGGATATAAAAATGAAAAATATAAAGTATGGCAGGTCAAGTCGATCTCCAAGTCGACTCAGACATCGACTTAGGCCAAGTCGATCCCCAAGTCAACTCCAGCAGCGACTTCAAGTGCCTATTTTTGTCCAGCGTTGAAATTAGGGACCAAGAGGTGCCGAAGTCGCAGACGAAGTCGACTTCACATGCGACTTGAGTGAAGTTGCAAGCCAAGTCGACTCCAGTATCGACTTCAGTTAGACAGGGCAGAATTTCAGAAGTCAAGTCGAAGGCCAAGTCGACTTCAGGTCAGACTTGAGTCAAGTTGAAGACCAAGTCGACTTAAATATTCGACTTGGAACATATGAAGATTAATCTAAGTCCAACGCAAGCAGGTTGCATAAATTCATCCATTTAGATCAAAGACTATATATTCGACTTGTTCTTGCACACCAAGACTCAAGTTTTTAAGATTCCTTAGATATGAAACTAAAGGATTTTCATGCAAAGTAAAAATATTAAAATGCAAATCAAAGGAGGAACACATATGCTGAAGAAGTTAAGCAAGCTAAAGACATTTCAAGAAAGCTTAAGCAGACTTGGCAAGATCATGAAGGTCAAGTCGCAAAACGAAGTCAACTTCAGCATCGACTTGGGCGAAGTCGCACCCGAAGTCGACTCCATATGCGACTTGGGTCAAGTCCAAGGCCAAGTCGACCCAAGGATCAACTTGAACAAGTGGAGCACAATCGAAGTCGCACCCGAAGTCAACTCTAGCATGCGACTTGGGCGAAGTTGCACACGAAGTCGACTCCACCTGCGACTTGGAGAAATAACGTTCGAATTTTTGAATGTTGAAACATTTATTACGCGCCAACCAACTCTATAAAGTTCAAAATTCTCCCTCCTCTATATATAGACACTCAAGCAAATGTGGAAACACACAAGATAAAGCTGAAAAAGAGGAAACAAGTGCTACTAAGAGTTTCAATCCACTTTTCTCTACAATTGAGTGATCTATACACTTTCAAAGGAAGAACAAGCTTCAAAGTTGTTGTTTGCTTCAACACAAAATGATTCGTTGCTTCTACAAATTCTTCCTCGAGCTGAAACGTGCTACACAAATTTGTAAAGTTTAGATTTTTTCATTTCATTTTGATATTCAGTTTTTAGTGCTTGGTTTGAGTTTGGTGTTTCAAACCAAGTTATAGCAAAGTAGGGTTGTGATTGGAGTGAAACTCGTCACCTACTTGTGCTGTTTGTTGTATACGCCCCCTAGAGCTAGAATCTAGAAGAGAGCAGAGGCTTTGTTTGTATATGCCCCCTAGAGCTAAAATCTAGAAGAGAGCGGAGGCTCTAGTTGTATTCGCGGAATACATAGTGAAACCCAAGTCACAAGGGAGTGTGAGCTTAGAAGAGTAGAGTAGGGAAGGTTGTCCGAATCACTATAAATCTTGTCTATTGCTTTTCATTTCCGCTTTCATTATCTTACTGCTTTCCATTTGACTCATTAAAGGAAATTAAACTAAATCGGAGTAAAGTCTCTAATTCAAGTTTTAAAATTTTTAATTACCCAATTCACCCCTCTCCTCTTGGGTAATTGTCATCAACTCGGGGACCAACAATGTCTTCCTCTCATAAAAAAGTCTGTAGAACTGACTGTGCTAACGTTCAGTTCTAAAATAGTCGGTTGGCATTTTAAGAACTTGTCCCCTTTGAGTGGGGGTACCCTTTTTCTTTCTATCCATGTTTATGCTATCACCGGATTCAAGATTTTTTTCTTCTCTAGGTGCTAAGATAGAGGGGTTACCTTGTTGAAACCGAACTTGATGACTCGTAGAGGTTGTAGCCTCTTCCCGGGCTCATTTGGACGGTGTTCGTTGCCGACGAGCCATGTCCTCCCTTGTATGTGATTTAGAAGGTTTGGAGACGGAAAGTTTACTTGGTTTTGATACAGCCTTAGGTGCCATGGGTTCCAAGATTGATGGGTCTTTGGGAGTTAGATGAGGATTGAGTTTTAGGAGAAGGAAGTGAGATTCTTTTTAGAGGAATTTCAAGAAAAGAAGAAGAGAAATGAGAGAGAGATGAGGGAGTGGAGTGAGTTCATGCCTTTTATAGGCAGCAAAACCGTTGGCTCCCGGGGTCGACTTCGAACCCTGAGTCGAGTTCGAAGTCGACTTCGCTCATCCGAAGTCGACTTGGGATGAGTGAAGTCTACTTAGCTCCTCTGACCCATGTTCAAAACATACATTCTATTTTCTATCCTCCCCTTTTTAATCTCGAAGATACTACTACTTTATGAATCAAGATCAATCATACCCATATCATTTCTAGTTTTGTAAAATGATTCCTTTGCTAATGGTTTTGTAAAAATATTAGCAACTTGGTCTTCTGTTTTAACATATTCTAGATAAATATCATGGTTCTCAAAATGTTCTCTAATGAAATGATGTCTTACATCTATATGTTTGGTTCTAGAGTGCAGTATGAGATTTTTAGTTAAGCATATTGCACTTGTATTGTTACATCTAATTGGTATATCTTTGTATTCAATCTCATAATCTTTAAGTTGTTGTTTTATCCAAAGTAGTTGAGCACAACATCTTCCGGCGGCAACCTATTCGACTTTTGCAGTAGATAGAGCAACACTTGTTTGTTTTCTTGAAAATCATGAAACCATCATGTTTTCAAGGAATTGACATGTCCCACTAGTGCTTTTTTTTTATCTACCTTGTAACCGGCAAAATCCACATCTGAGTTCCCGATTAGATGAAATGTTGAACTCTTAGGAAACCATAGTCCTAGATTAGTAGTATTAATCAAGTACCTAAAATTCTTTTTACAGCTATTAAGTGTGATTCTTTGGGACATGATTGAAATCTAGAGCATATGCAAACACTGAACAAAATGTCTGGTCTGCTTGCAGTCAAATATAACAGAGATCCTATCATGCTTCTATATAACTTTTGTTCGATTATTTTACCTTTTTCATCATTGTCAATTTTGATGGTTGAGCTCATAGGTGTATTTTCTCCTTTGTTGTTTTGCATTCCAAACTTCTTGAGCATTTCTTTGACATATTTGGACTGATATATGAAGATGTCTTCACTTAATTGCTTAATTTACAGTCCAAGGAAGAAATTTTGTTCGCCCATCATGTTCATCTCAAATTCATTCTGCATGAGCTTAGAAAATTTTTAACATAGAATTTCATTAGTAGTACCAAATATAATATCATCTACATAAATTTGAACAATTAATATATCTTTTTTTATACTTGATAAATAATGTGGTTTCAACCTTTCCTCTTTAAAAATTATGATCAATCAAAAATTTGCTTAACCTCTCATACCATACTCTTGGTGCTTGTTTTAATCCATACAAAGCTTTAATTAACTTAAAAATAAATTTGGATTAATTTTTTTTTCAAAACCAGGAGGTCGTTCTACATATACCTCATCGTTTAGGTATCCATTTAAAAATGCACTTTTTACATCCATTTGAAACAGTTTGAAATCCATGTGAGATGCAAAGACTAATAGAATGTGTATGGCTTCTAGTCTAGCTAATGGAGCATATGATTCTTCAAAATCAATTCCTTTTTCTTGGGAATACCTTTTGGCCATTGGCCTAGCTTTATTTTTCACCACAAATTCACTTTCGTCTAATTTGTTCTTGAAGACCCATTTGGTACCAATAACCGTGCAGTTTTTAGGTTTAGGAACTAAGTGTCATACTTGGTTCCTTTCAAATTGATTTAGATTTTCTTGCATTGCTAGAAACTAAATTTCATCATTAAGAGCTTAATCAATTGAATTTGGCTCTATTTTGGATACAAAGGCAAAATCTCCACATATATTATGTCTAGATCCTCTTATTCTTACTCCTTCATATATTTTACTAATTATTTGCTCAATTAGATGGTCATTTTTGAATTTCAAATCCTTTAGAGGTTTGTAAGAGTCATTACCTCATGACTTACCTTTTTGTTCGAGGATTGTTCTTACTTTGTTTCCAACTCTCCTTGCCTTTCCATATGTGGCTTTTTAAAATTCTTTGATATGTCATCTGCGTCACTTAGTTCATTCTCATTTTTGGAATTCAGATTAAATTCATCAAATACAACATGTATTGATTCTTCTACTACTTGATTTCTTTTGTTAAAAACTCTATATGCTTTGTTATTTGATGAATATCTAAGAAATATTGTCTTATCACTTTCGACATCTAATTTTTCTAAATTTTTTTTTTCATTATTCAGTACATAACAAATACAACCAAAGATATGGAAGTATAAAATATTTGGTTTTCTACCTTTCCATAACTCATATGGGGTCTTTTTCAAGATAGCTCTTATGGTAACTTGATTTAATACATGACATGTTGTACTTATAGCTTCTCCCTAAAATTTCTTGGATAATTTACTTTCGTTTAGCATAGTTCTAGTCATCTCTTGTATAGTTCTATTTTTCCTTTCAACTACCCCATTTTGTTGGGGAGTCCTTGGTGCAGAAAATGTATGATGAATTACTTTTTTATTGCAGAATTCTATAAATCTTTTATTTTCAAATTCACCACCACCATCACTTTTAATGGATATGATTGTATTTTGCTTTTTATTTTGCACCAAGTTTGAGAAAGTAACTGTAATACTCAAACCCAAGTAAAACTCATATAATTGCATTTAAGGTGTAATTATGATTTATATATGAATCAATTGATTTTTGGATGATTTTTATGAACTTATGAATTTTTGCAATTAGGGTTTGCAATTAAGAATGATAATTAAGATTAATCGTCAAAGCTCAATATGAGTCAAGATGACAAAAGGGCTTAATGAGGATTAGTATATGCTAATGTGACATGAATATTTATTTTAATTTCCATGATTTAATTAATAGAAATTAAAATGGAAATTATGGAGTTATGTTGAAAATCATAAAAAATTCATAACTTAACGCCTATAAGACGAAATGAGATAAAATTTTAAAGACAAGCTCATGATTTTGGGATCAACCTTATGTATGTATTGGATTAAGGCACAAGTGATAAGATTAAGGTAATAATTATTTATTTTTAATCTCACAATCTAAAGTTATTTTCAAAGGTTCATAACTTGACGTAGAAACGTCGGTTTGAGATGAAATTTGAAACAATTGAATAAAATTATGAAATATATGGTATGAGTGGATTTAATTAAGCTAATTACCATGAGAAAGTGGTTAATTAGAAAAATATACCTAGTATTGGCTTTGTGTACCCTAGACTATCATAGCATTTAATAAAAAGCATTTGAGAAAATGACATGTTTTAATGCTATGAAAGGTGTCAAATATTGAATAGATTGAGCTGGATTTTTATGATTTTTTTAATGGTCAAATACATGAAAAAGTCAAGGATTAAATTCCATGAATTAAGGCCTAATAACTAGCTCAAATGGAGCATAGAGTATGTGGCAAGAGAGGGGGTGTCCAAGGGCACTTTTGGGCATGAAATGTGATTTTTAAAAATGCTAAAATATGTGTATAAGTTTCCTAATACCTAGGTGAAGTAAATGGTCACATAAATAAGTGGAAAAATTGGCAAAAATGTCAAAAGCTGGCATAGAGGGGGCGTCACTTGGGTGGACAGCAATGCATTACTTAAATGCATGGATTTTGTGGATTTTTGATACTTAGTAAATGAAAATTTTACTTGGATATAAAAATGCCATGTCATCAAGGGATAAGGTAGAAATAAATTACCCCCATGACATGTGGCAATTGGGGCCCATAAGCTGGTTGAAAAAATATAAAAAGGGATATATATACCTTAGAAATGTGCACATGAAGAAAGGGGGAAGAAATTTCCAAAAAAATTGCTAAGTAAGAGCAACTCTTGGGCACGTCCAAAACCATCAAGGGGAAGGAGAAACAGAGAAGAAAAAGAGGAAAAAAAAGGAGGAGAAAAAGAAGATGAACAAAGCCAAACAAGTTGGATTCAAGTTAGGGTTGATTCAAGTAAGTAAAAACCTAAGTTTTGGATCATTTGAATCAAGTTTTCTCTCTCAATTCATGAGCCATGAACATGGTTCATAAAGAACTCTTAAATTCCAATTTATGATGCCTTAATATGAGTATTGAACGATTTTTAAAAGATTTAAATGAGATCAAGAGTTCAAGATAGTGAAAATGGAAGTTTAAGTTGAAATTTGATATGAAAGCTAACTTGGAAATTCTCAAAACCCTAAACCAAGTTGCTATATGATTAAAGCATGATGATTTTGAAGTAATTAATATTATTTTAGATTAAATATGTTGATTGAAACATTTGTTAATGATTTTAGCAAATATGGAACTTAGGGTTTCAAGAAATGATAGATTTTTCCATTTTTGAGTTAAAAATGATACAAGGAAGTGCTTAAATTGTTTATGGATTAATTGTAGGGTAAAGTACCCCAAATTAAGTACCCTTTGGATGACCTAAGTGGGCTGGATGAGTTTTCCCTAAATCTGACTTTTTTAGGGTATGTACATGGGACGTCCAAATGGGGGCCAAAACGGGTACTTTCCATATGATTTTTGTTGCTGTTTATAAATGAAATGATTTATGAATGTTATGGAGGGTAAAATACCCTAGGATTAAGATACCTTGATTGTCCAAAAGGGTTTGAAAATATTTGCCATAAATCTGATTTTATGGATATATGTATGGACACGTCAAAACGGGTCAAATGGATGCCCTATATGTATAAAAATGTTGTTGTTATGGAAGAAAATGAATTATGTATTTTAAATATATGATAATACTCTAAATTTGGGTTAAGAAAAGCATATTTAGTTTCTGAAAATTATGACTTAAAAATCTGTTATGATTTAAGTCTTAAAAGAGACGTTGAAAGGATGAAAAATGGGTCTTAACATGACTGTTTTGGAAACTAGTGATAAATGAATTAAAAATCCAAAATTAAACCCTAAAGTATATTTTAATTAAGGGGGTTAATGATAATGAAAATTGGTGTAAGTTTCCGTGTTGTGAAATTTTAAGAAACACATAATTTATGTGTTGTATATTGAACGTATGTAGAGCATATGTATGAATGGATGATATGTGACTAATGTGAACTTGCTAAAATAAAATAATATGTATGAATATATGATAAAATGCATGAGGATATTTTTGTATGAATGAGTATTAATTATCTCAATTTTTTAGATTTATTTATGAAGCTTAAAACGTCACTTATGCTTAGAGTGAGCATTGACGTAGGAAAGATGGAAAATAGATGAAAAATGGTTAATGGGAGATATAAATTCTCAAATGATGAATTATGAATGAATTTTATGTGCTTACCCTAAATATGGGATTAAAACATATTACGGAATGAATGTTATGATACACAAGTGCATGTTGTGTATGTATGATCGACTTGAAAATCCAAGTTGATTATGTATGATATGGATTATGGGATTGGAAAACTAAGTGAGTGCAAGCAAATGAATTGTTATAAATACAATGTTATGTTTATGTATAGATAAAGGCAAAGAGATTAACGAGGCGGAAAGCTAAGAAAGTAAGGTAAGCAAGCAGTTTTCTAAATGCTTTTGTTTTATTAAATGTGATAAAATGATTATCAATGATATTCTAACTGTTTAAATGAGTTAGCAAATGAATGATTTCAATTCTTTCTAAGTTGTTTAAGGATGGTCATTCCTTATCTAAATGTGTATTGAAATGTTATTTCCAATGAAATAAATGAATTATTTACTGCTTTCCTAGAACTTATGTCAATTGAAGAATCATGAGTTTATGGTTGAAAAAAAATCATGCTAGCATGTCAAGTTCATGTTTATGAAAGAAAGCATGTGCACAAAAGCATGAGGTCCACCTTAAAGGTGTAAGTGGGACGAATGTTCCCCTTTGGTGCGGCCAAGTCGCTAAGAAAGGCCGAGGGTTGGCGACGC
Source organism: Annona cherimola (assembly GCA_030490835.1). Taxonomy (NCBI): domain Eukaryota; kingdom Viridiplantae; phylum Streptophyta; class Magnoliopsida; order Magnoliales; family Annonaceae; genus Annona; species Annona cherimola. The sequence goes on along the minus strand of CM059976.1, from coordinate 62,295,215 downwards.
CTCCCCGGAATGGGAGAGAGGATGAAAGTGGATGGTTGCCTAGCTAGATTCTATCCAAAGGAATGTCATGATTTTTGAATAATGCATCACATTGTTTATGACGTACCCTGGACGGGTATGAGAAGCATGTTTTAAGATATACCCTTGAGCTGTATAATGTTGCTTTCCATGAATGGTTTATGAAAAGGTTTCTACTCCATTGGTAGTTGATCACTTGATAAGTGTCTTCAACCGCATGGAGAGAATTACATTTAAATAGTTTTGCCTTGGAAATGAATTGCCTGAAAACCTTACAGCTTGCTTATTGAGTTTCGACTCACAGTTTTATTTTCCAAATCCTAAAGACAGGTGAAGGGAGAACTATACAAGGAGCACAGATGGAGATTCAAGAAGAAAAATGAATTTTTACAAGTTCCTGTGATTGAACTCTATGAATTGTATGATTCTATGTTAATGACATTCTTGGTGTCTGAATGTTGTATAAGGATTATGTTGTGTTTATGACTACGTGGGTGATTTTGACTATAAATAGCGAAATTTTTTTTATGGTCAAATGGTAAGGCATGATTGATCATGATATGACTAAGTATGAAATTTATGATATCTGATGTGTATGCTAAATTGATTTAATGACCTAAAAGGGCATATTATGGAAATGGAATGTTTAAAAATGATTAAACTTCTAAGGAGTTAAGATAAAGTAGATAAATATCCAAACAGTCTGTCGTGTGACAGGGCAACAATCCTGATCATGTTTACTAATCGATAGATCTTTGAGTAAGGTTATGACGCTCGGGCTGGGGCGCCACAGTAACGAACATTGAAAAAGCTTTAACTTTGCTGGTTAAAAGTATTATCCATGTAAATCTTAGAAAATCATCAACAATAAAAAAAATACTTTTTCTCTCCAAGAGTCAAGATGTCGGATGACCCATATAGATCCATGTGTAATAGTTCAAGTGGCCTAGTCGTTGAGATTTTCTTTTTGGAGAAAATGACATTTTAGGCTGCTTGGATAGTTGGCATGCTTTGCAAATTTTATCTTTGTCATATTTAAGCTTTGGTAATCCTTCTACTAGGTTTTTTTTTTCCACATATGTGTCCAAGTCTTTTATGTCAAATCCATGGATCAGTATCAATGACCATAAAACATTGTCCATCAAGTTCATCAAGGGAAACTAGATATATATTTCTATGTCTTTTGTCACTAAAAACTATGTGATCTCCATAAAAAACATTGCATATAGAATATTCAAACACAACTTTATAGCCTTGTCGCACAATTGACTAATGATCATTAGATTATGTTTTAGTTCTTCAAGAAATAGCACATTCTCAATACATGCATTTGAAATACCATAGACATTTTCTTTAGGGGTGCAACTCGGGCTCATGAAACTCGGGTTCACCTCAACCCTAACCCTAACTCTATTTGTAAAACTTCAACCTTGACCCTAACCCTATTTGTAAACCTCAACCCTAACCCTATTTTTGAAATTCGGGCTCGGGTTAAGTTTCTGGTTGAGTTTTGGGTTGACATTCGCCTATTAATATGTCTTTGTTATTCATCCTATATATAATTTTTATCACAAACCTATTGTATAAAAAGTTTAAAAAATAATTTATTATATGAAAGCAAGAAAAATTCAAATACCGCTTTGTTACTCATCCTATATGATTCCGCATGCTGAGTAAAAATAAATATTTCTGAACATTAGTCCATTTTGTTTCTATTTATTTTATTCATAACAATTAATTCTTAGATAATTAATGCTGTTTTCATTTGTTTATTTCTAAAAAGTCATTCTACCTATATATAATCACATTACATATATTTTTTTCCTTCTCTTTTGCTCTCATTTTCAAATAGGATTTCATTGAACCAGCTTTCAATAATTAATCATGATACTATTAATTTGTATGTTAAATAATAAGCAATTAGTTTTTCTAAAAAAATATCAAGTATAGAACTATTATCGATGCAGGGATGCAGAGGGTAGTGGGTGCCGGGGTGATCCTGCTAGAGCTGCTGACGTCGTAGCGGGCTGCAGGCGATCGATTTCCGGAGGGATCAGGTGCGGGGGTGGTGGCATGGTGTTGTTGTAGCTGCCGACGTCAAGGACGGGCTGAACGGTGGAATGTAAGGAAGCACAACGGGAGGGATCAGTTGGAGGAGGCGCGGCCGGAGAAGAAGGCTGGAGGGTTCGGACTTCTGATGGGATTTCGCGAGCGCCGAAGAAGAAAAACTGGAGGGTTCGAACAGCAAGACAGACAGGATTTCACGAGCGGGAAGAAAGGGGAAGTTGGAAATGGCGGGGCTATTTCCTCTAGACAGAATGAGGCTCTCATTGGCTCATTGCTCATGGAAAACCAGCCACCCTCATCGATTTAGCTACCCTCATCCTGGGCATAGCAGCATGACCGGCTGATCCAGTGATCCTTATACTCACCCGCTAGTCCGTTGCTCCTTGAAGGAAGATGATGGCAAAGAAGCTCTCTCCTTCAATAACAAGAGCTTGTCCGCAACATCAAAATCAAAATGGAGCAGAAAGCGGGAGCTTCAGAATTTCCAATAGGGTGGAGCCGTGGAGGAAAGTCAAAATCAAAAGGGAAATGGCCAAGACGCTGTGTCACCTCAATGACCCTATCGCCGTCTGCAAGACTGCAGCTCTGCCGCCTGCGACGCTGTCCATCAGTCATATAGTATTATTATTATAATAAAAATTATATATTTTTATGTAAATGCAAATTCGGGCTCGGGCTTTCCTGAACCCGAAACCGAGACCTGTTTGAATTTAGTCTGGGTTCGGGTCGAAAATTCAAGAGTTTCACACTGCTTTTTGCCGGGTTCGGGTCGAACCAGGCCCAAGTTGCACCCCTAATTTTTTTTTATCTTTAATTTTACTTTTTTCATTATTCCCAAAAGCAACAGTTCCTTCACTACATGGTTTAATATTGTGAAACAGTTATCTTTCTCCTGTTACATATCTTGAACAACCACTGTCCATGAACCATATGTTGCTGGTCTTTGCTTTAAGACATACCTATAAGAAATCATATAGAGCTTATCTCTTTGGTACCCATTTTATGGGTCTATTTGGGTTAGTAAGCCATTAGAGTCTACATTGCTCTACTTAGGAAGATATAAATCCAATGCTTTTTGGTACCTAAACCAATTTAGCACCTTGCTCATGTAATTTCTTTATTCTGCATTGATAGATTTTATGACCTAATTTATTGTAGAAATTGCATGCCTTTGGAAGTTTTGGTGTGGGAATCCACGTAGTATTTGGTTCCCAGATTGGCTTTTTTGTCCAAGTAACATGATTCATTCTTGGTTTAAAAGGTGTTGGTTTGGCTTGGTTTTTACTAAATTTTGAAACATTTGATTTACTACTTTCACCTTGCTCAAATGTCGAATACCTAAGTCCTCTTTTGTTGGTTTGGCTGGTCATGTTTAAAAATATTTTCACACTTTCCCCTGGGTTAGAAAACTTTGCTAATGATTCATTTAATGACTCATTCTCCTTCCTCAGTCTTTCCACGTTGTAAGTTAAGGCATTGTTTTCATTTGTCAAGTGGTTGACTCTTTCCACTAGTTTTCCATTCACAATAATGACCGAGTTACACTGTCGTTTCTTTAATGTGAATTTACTTCCCAACTTTTTGATTTCATCGTATAATGAATTATATGCTTATTGCAATTCATCTAATTCAGCACATTTGAAACAATCATGTGTAGAGGAGTAGATAGACTTGGTATTTGAGTATTGAGTTTGGAGGTTACCTATTCACTGCTGGTGCAATTTGTTCAAGCGGTTTGTCTATTTATAATTTCAATTGTAGTGAGGCAAATCATGTTGTCTTCTTCCTTAATTCTTGCCATGCAGCATATTTGAGCACAATTTGCTGCTTCATTATCTTCATTTGACGAGCTGGTCATTGTAGATATCTCCTCATTTACATACCTTTTGATTTCTGGAATTTTCTATTTTCATTTCTGTCCTTCTTCTCTTGTCGTTCTTTTGATTTGCTTTCTTCTGGTGTAGGACATTGGGCTTGTATATGTCCTACTCCACCACACCTGTAATATTTAGTTATTTTCTTTTTTTTTCTCCTTTCTATTTCTCTCCTTGAATCCTTTAAAGTTTTTCTTTTTCTTACAAACTTTCTGAATCTCCGGGCAAGTATTTGTCATCATTCTAAGAGGATGATGTGGATTCATCTGAGTTCTATGTAGCCCTCAAAGTGATAGCTCTTTTTCCTTTATGCTGCTCCTCGTTGCTTCTCTTTATCAGTTCATGTGACATAAAAGAACTGATAAGATCTTCTAGCCTTAACATATTCAGATCCTTTGCCTCTTCAATAGTTGTGATCTTTAGAGTCCATGACTCAGGTAGACTCTTAAGATTTTCATGACCTGTTCAAATTCAGAGATTGCTTTTCCAAGACCTTTTAATGCATTAGTAATCTTGAAAAATCTTGCAAATATTTTAGATATATTTTCAGTGTCTAATATTTTAAAGCTTTCTAGCTCTCCTATCAGTATATTTTCTTATCGTCCCTTAGACTTGAGAAATTTCCTCATATATTAATGTTAGTGTATCATATATTTCTTTGGCTGTTTGACAAGAGGATACCCTATCATATTCCGCAGCTGTTAAAGCACAAAAGAGGGAGTTCATAACCTTAGCATTGCTCTTTACAGTCCTAATTTCTTCTTCAGTCTATTCGGAGGCTCTTTCACCAATTGGTAAAGTAACTCCGTCTTGGATAGCAATCCAAGAGTTTATATCAGTAGCCATAATGAGTTGTTTCATTCTCAACTTCCAGTAACCAAAGTTACTTCCATCAATTAGTGGTGGCCTGGTAAATAACTGGCCTTCAGCAAACGTGGGAGTAGAAGTTGATTGGGATGCCATTGAATAAGATCTCTTTAGTAGAAACTCAAAGACCTGCTCTGATATCACTTGTTGGTCCCAAGTTTATGGAATACCCAAGAGGGGAGGGGTGAATTGGGTTCTTTAAAATTCTTTAAAAAATCAAAACTTAACCCCTTGAAAGTTTTAAACCCCTCAAATGAAAAATGTGAAGTATGTGAGCAGTAAACAATAAACTCAAGAAATTATATTGGTTCAGGACAATCCTTCCTACTCCACTCCTCCAAGAACACACCTTAGTGTCTTGGATTCCACTAAACAGGATAGCAGTACAACAAAGCCCTTGCTCTCTTCTAGATTTCAGCTCCATGGGGCCTTATACAAACTTAGTACAAGTAGGTAACGAGTTACACTCCAATCATACGCTACTTTGCCTTCACTTGGTCTTAGTCTCCAATATTAAACCAAGTGGAACACAAATGATTAATAAATAAATAAAGAAACAACACTTTACAGATGTGTAGACTGATTCTTGCACAGAGAAGAACTTGTAATGGAAGTTGATGATGAAACAGTTCAGCACTTAGTAGCTTGTCACATAGTTCTTCTTGAAAACTTTCTTTTAGATCACATAAATGCTAGAGAATATGGAGGTTGAGCTCAATCAATGTTGTATCTCTTCTCTCCCACGTTCATTTGAAGTATGTTAAATAGGGGAGAGTAAATTCGAGCGCATTTAATGCACCAACGTTCAAATTTTTTTCGACCATTGCCATTCAAGTCGCACTTGGAGTCAACCCGGGATGCGACTTCATTCAAGTCGCAGACTAGAGTCGACTTCGGATGCGACTTTGGTCCTTTGTCTCTTTAGTCAAGTTTCAGACTTGAGTCGATTTGGTCTTCAGACTTGACTCAAGTCGCAGGTGGAGTCGATTTCGGATTCGACTTCACTAGCTATCTGATTTTCTTGGAGCTCTTGACTCAATATGATCTGTTTGTTTGTTTGTCTTCCCTTGATTTTCACATTTCATGCATATGAATCTTTATTTGAACTTTAGTTCTTCCCATTTTTCATGATGTCTGAGCTTACTCAAAATTCCTTGATCATTTGATAAAAACTTTAAGTGATTTTAGCTCAATCTAGTCTTTATCTCTTGATTTGGACTTCATCTTTCTGAATGAGGAGTTTAGAAATATCTTGATCTTTATTTACACTCAAGTCAAGAGTTTAAGTCGACTTCATGTACGACTTCATCCAAGTCGCATGATGAGATCGACTTGAAATGTGACTTGACTTTGTCAGCTTTGTTGGTCCCGAGTCTATGACAAAACCCAAGAGGGGAGGGATGAATTAGGTTTTTAAAAATTCTTTGATTAATTAGCAATTTAGCCCCTTGTAAATTTAATCCCTTTGATGAAACGTCCAACGAGTTAGAATGAGAGGGTGCAGTAGAAATATAGGGTGTGTTTGGGAATGAATAAAACTTTTGATGAAAAGTTATAGAGAGTAGAAGTTGTCAAATGATGTGATATAATAGGGGTAATGATGAAGAGTAAATAGGATAAAGTTAAAATAAATAGGTTAGTTGTGTGGGTAGTTGTGTAGAAATGATTGAAAAGTAGGATAGTTGTATAGAAAAATCTGAAGAAATAATTAAAAAATAAGATAGTTGTGGAGAGTGAAAAGTTTTAGATTGAAAAATTTTAACTTGACAACTTTTACTCATTAACAAACACACTCATAAAACACAAGCAATCAAACCTCGCAAAGAGACAGCAATATATAGTGGTTCAGGCAACCTTCCCTACTCCACTTTTCCAACCACACACTTGTTGTGTCTTGGGTTCCACTATTGTATTATCAATACAGTTTAGACCACCCGCACTTTTCTAGATTCTAGCTCTAGGGAACATATACAATCTCAGCACAAAGTAGGTGATGAGTTCCACACCAATCACATTCTACTTTGCCTTCACTTTGTTTCAGTCTCCAATACCAAACCAAGTGGGAAAAACAAATAAACAATGGATAAACAAGAGATCTACACGTTACAGATGTGTAGGAAAATTTGAGTGTGTAGAAAAACTTGTAGAAGCAGTTGTGGATGGAGCAATACAGCTTTCAGCAATTTGAATGCAATGTTCTTCTTGAAACTTCTTGCAGATCACTTAATTGCTAGAGAGAGTGGAAGGTGAGCTCATTCAATATTTTTCTAACTCCTTTCTCGTTCACTTGATGCTGCTTAAATAATGAAAAGTAAATTCAAACATTTGGTGGTAGGAGGCGTGCATTTAATACGCCAACGTTCGAATTTTTCTGACCGTTGCGAGCCAAGTCACATTTGTAGTCGACTTGGGATGCAACTTCGTTCAAGTCGCAGGGTGGAGTCGACTTTGGGTGCGACTTTACCCAAATCGTAGACCGGAGTCGACTTCGGATGCCACTTTGGGCTTCAGCTTCCAACTCAAGTTTCATGCTTAGGTCGACTTGGTCTCGGACTTAACCCAAGTCGTAGGTGGAGTCAACTTCGGATGCGATTTCACCAACCATATGTATTGTTGGAATTTCAACACTTTGCTTGTGATCTACATGTTGTGCATGGCCTTTCTTTCTTCTCTTTTCAAATGCTTGGATCCTCCCATGATATGTATCATGATGCTTGGGTTATGGAACACCTTGGTCTAAAAGAACTTCTTCAGTGGCCTTGATTCATGATTGTCATTTGCTTCTTGATTTTGATTTTCATCTTCTAATAAGGAGTCTTGGAAGCAATATGAAGTTGCTTTGTACTTAAGTCGCAGGCTTGAGTCGACTTGGAGTATAACTTCGCCCCAAGTCGCATACTGGGGTCGACTTGATATGCAACTTCACCTAAGTTGCATGACGGAGTTGACTTGAAGTGCGACTTAACTCTGACATTTTCAAAGTCTGTAGCCTAGGCTTACCCAAGTCGCAGGTGGAGTCGACTTCAGATGCGACTTCGTCTGTCTCAGAGTTCCAATTTCAGCTCTGTCAATTTTTAGGCATTTGAAGTCGATCATGGAGTCAACTTGAGTATTTACTTGACCTAAGTCGATACCTGAGTCGACTTAGGGTTGCGACTTGACCTGCTATCTTTTGAACTTTGATTTTACACACCTTGTCATCACTTAGCAACCTCATTAGTACTTAAGTAATTCTCGAATTGAGTTGTTAATTATCAAAACATGGATTGTGTTTAATTTACCTTATATTCCAACAAGCTTCAACCCTTATCTCTGAAGTTCTCTTAAGTTGCAGGTGGAGTCGACTTGGTATTGCGACTTCACCTAAGTCGCAAGCGAAGTCGACTTCAGTTATGACTTCACCTGTCTAGAAGTCCAGATTTCAGCGTTGTTGAATTTTTAGACTTTGAAGTCGATGTTGAAGTCAACTTCAATACCGACTTCACCTAAGTCAATGCTTGAGTCGACTTGGCATGCGACTTGGCCTGCCAAAATTTTGATCTTTGAATATTTGAACATTCACATTACTGAATAATCACATTAGTACTTAGATGATTCTCAAATTGAGTTGTTAATCATCAAAATATGGATTGTTCTTAATTTGCCATAAGTTTACAATAGTATACACCATCTTTATAACAAATTTGGAACCAAAAGAAAAAATATATAAGAAATAGTAAACGAATGATTTCTAATATGAAACATTTTATAATTACGTATGATATCATTATTAAGGAACGACCAAATTTTCATCTTAAACTCTTTAGGTGATTGTAAATTAAAAATACTAGAGATTTTCCTGAACAGGGTAGAATGGATGTCAGAACCAGCTGCATTAATCTATTTTTCATAATTTTTATACAAAAAAATTGACACTTAAAATTTTATGATACAAAATACATCCTGAATATCACTCAAAAAATAAAAAAGAATTTTTTGATGATAAAAATATGTGTAAAAATTAATGTGATTTGAACAACCCCAAACTCATACCCTTCTCCAGCAAAATAAAAATACATAAATAAATATAAATATTAATATTTTGAACTAAAAATATTTGTTTTTGTTAATTCATGTAATTATTTATATATGATATAAATTTCAGATTAAACTCCATGATTTAATTATAAACAAAAATCAAGAGAGATCAATGTGTCTGATTTCAAAAAATATGGACAGAGTGAAGAATAATCAAAATAAAAATTTAAACTGAAATAATAATTATCTAAATTTATATGATTAGTTAAAATATATAATTATTAAGTTAATTCATGTAAGAAATTTTCATAAAATATTTGACAAATATTGAAAATTAAATTTGATATAAATAAATTACCGAAAGTTAATGTAATCAGGGGAGAGCCCGCCTGTAATCATATTAAGTTTTGGAGCTCAAATGATAATTTGTTAACAATTACTAATATGTGAATGATGTTTAATTGATAAAATTGAATATTAATGTTTTAATATAATTTATTGTGATTTCTTCCACCCATTTTTCATGCAATATTATTCATTTTTATTACTTTATTTCTTTATTAGTCTTAAGATAAAAATTATGCATTTATTTAACCATATGTTAAATCGAATTTAGTTTCTAAACACACCTTAATAATAATTATTGTAAAAATTAAGTTAAGAGGTTAATTTACACGGCCATTACATTCTTCCCCCCTTAAATAGGTTTTTTCCTGAAACCTGATTGTTTCTAGTCAGACAAACGTCGATATTTCTTTTGCATTAATTCCTTGAGTTCCCATGTAGCTTCTTCTTCTGAATATCAATTCCATTGAACCTTGACATACCCAATGGTTCGATTTCGTAATTTTTGTTCTTTATAATCTAAAATCCTTATAGGAACTTCTTTATAGTTTAAGATATCTCTAACTGGGAGTGTTTCTGGTATTAATATGTGACTGGAGTTTGGAATATAGCCCTCAAGTAGTGAGATATGAAAAACATTATGGACCGTAGCTAAAATTAAACACAATGCAATTCTATATGCTAGATTTTTTACCCTTTCTAGAATTTCAAATGGTTCAACATACTCGAATTTAATTTTCCTTTTTTCCCAAATCGGGTGATTCCTTAGTTGGAAAAACCTTCATGAATATACGATCTCCAATTCGAAATACTTTTTCCCGCCTCTTCTCATTTGCAAATATCTTTATACATTGTTTAATTATTTTGACTTCGCCTGCCATCCTTTGGGCCAAATCAGGTGCAATCTTTCTCTCTCTCCTCGTTTTTTCTCTTCTCCTCGTTTTTATTCTTCCTTCTCTCTTTTCTTCTTCTTCTCCTCCCATTTTTCTAAGACCATTTAAGTACTATTAATTAATCTAAAATTAATTAATATACTTTGTCATTATTCCATTCCATAATAGTACTTATCACTATTTATTTATTAATTATCTCTTTCCTTACTTTGTAATTTTAGGATATTAATAAAATTCGAATTTTTAATATTTTTAATGGTCCAAAATTTTCTTTTATACATATATATATATTGCATGTTTGGCATTGCAATTTAAAAATTGTGGGTGTTACATTTATTTTTGAACTCTATAATTTTGTCTCATTTATGTTTTAAATTTTACTGTTAATGCAAGTCACCAAACCGACAAAAAATTTGTCAATGCCTATGAAAAAAGTTGACTGAACTTCACCACAACAAAAATTATGCTATTTAACTATTCTATCCGTGTATGTGAGTTGACTCAACTAGTGCACAATTCATGTAAAAAACTAGTGATTGAAAAAAAAATTCACTACCTATAAGAGTAAATACACAAAGTTAAAATGACAAAAATACAAAAAATAAGCAGAATGATTTTTAGGGAATTACTCCCTTCAAAAGTTTTACACATTTCTGGGCAATTGGTCTAATTTTATGTCTTCATCACTAGCTACTTTTTTTTTATTATTTTCTTCATATTTTCATATTTTTTACATCTTTCAATGCAAATGTCTTTACCTATTCTCACTTTGATCTTATTACATGACATCCTTTTTTATGTTTCAAGATTTATTTCATTCTCACTTTTCCATTCCATAAGATATCAACAAATGAAATGTTGTCGCATAAATGTGGCCTAAATTTTTTTTCGTTTCCAAATACCAATTTTATGTTGAGATTTTTCATTAAGAAATGTCTACAGTTACGAATATCACTTCTGGCATTCCGCAGTCTGAATTTTTTTCCATTTCCAAATATTACTTTTCGTCATCAAGGTATTAACCCTATACAATTGTTTTTCCATTCTCAAATATTACTTTTCCATATTATTATTTGCAATCTTGAAACAGTATATTATTTTCATACTAACATTTTTCAAAGTTTTTCTCCGCCCAATTGAACACTTTTCGTTCAAAATTTATTTAGATTTTCAAGTTATCATCCATGTTCCTTTTGTCACCGACCTAATCCCAGTTCCATAAATCCTAAAAAATCCCAATTCTCGACTATTGATCGAAGTTAACATCCAAATTTTTTTCCAATTTTTCAAATTCAAATCTAAATACTGGAAGCGATTAAATATAGATACGATCAAATACCGGTTAGAAATGTCTATCTTAGTGGGAATCTGAGCAATGGACGAGCATCCTAAAAATTCTAACTCAAATAACCTGAAACGGGAGAGAGGAAGAGAAGGGGGAAGGGTTGAAGGCGGTGCAACTAGGAGCGGGCTCCACTTTGAGTTCCTGATTGCTTAATTTCCAAATATATTCATAAATTTTAATCTTAATTCTTTATTATTGAAATTAATAGCACAAAGAAGGTAAAACAAAAAGAATAGAGAATCCAATATTTGGTGCACCTAGGGTGCATCTAACTCATTTTTTATTCATTACGAAATTTTTTATACAACTGTTAATATAAATGTATTTAACATATGTATCAATTTTCATCAATTTTGAAGATTTTTAGATTTTTTACTTTTAAATTAATGACATTTTCATAATTTATGAATTATAAAAATGTTACTAATTTTAAAAAATTAAAAAATATTAAAAAATGGAAATTTTGATACAAATTTTCAGTACCCCTAATTAACAATTGTATACAAATTTTTCAAAAAATTTAAAAAATGAATTTGTGCACTTGGGTACATTAGATCTAGACTCCATATCTTTTAAGTCTCTATAGTCTACTACTTATAATCTTGCTACATCAATCAATAAGACTATTAACAACTTATTACACAATCAATTACCACTGATCAAATCTCCTACTATGGTATAAATAAATCTATTTTCATATTAGGTTGATCCATTTAACACTATCCCTCAAGTTGGCACAAAAATATCAATCGAGCCCAACTTGGAGGATATATATTCCAATTGTCTCCAAGGAAAGGCTTTGGTGAAGATATTTGCAAGTTCATCTCTGTTGTAAACATAAAGAGTGGATATTAACTTTGCTGGTATATTTTTTTCACACATAATGACAATTGACTTTTACATGCTTCATTCTTTCATGAAATATAGCATTTGAAGTTATGTATATAGTAGCTTGATTATCATAGAGTAACTTTGTCGAAGTTTGCGGATAAATCCCAAGCTCTTACAATACTGAACAAAGTTGTACCAATTTACTAGTTATAGATGCCATAGGCCTATATTGTGCTTCTGCACTTGACTCGGCTACCATACTTTGCATTTCATTTTTTCCACATAACAAAATTACCTCCTACAAAAGGTACAATAGCCAATAGTCGATTTTCTGACTCAAGGTTTCTTGCCCAATCTACATTAGCATATCCTATAGTTTCAATATGTTCATGCATTTCACTATGCCCATTAACTTTCACTATACTCTCATACTGGGATTTGTTTTTAAGTACTGAAGTATTCAATCAACAAGTTTCATATATTCAACTATGGGAGAATGCATAAATTGAATGATAAAACCTGTAATATATACAATATCTAGTCTTATGACTGTTAAATAAATGTGTCTTTCAATCATTCTTTGAATTTTTTTCAATCTTGCAAAGTTCCTCTATGGTTGATAAACTTAGCCTTATTGAGAAAATCCAAAGTATATTTTCTTTTACATAAAAATAACACATTAGATGAGTGAGTCACTTCAATGCCTAAAAAATGTTTCGACTTACTAAGAACTTTTCTGTCAAATTTAGTTTTGTATATCTTTTTAGTTCTTCAATGCTCTTTAAGTTATTTTTAGTAATAACTATATCATTAACATAGATTAGTACAACAATAGTTACAAAGTATTCATTTATACAAACATAAAAGAATTGAAATTACATTTAGTGAATCATAGTTCAAAAGAGCAATGCTTAGTTTTCCATACAAGGCTCATGTCAATTATTTTAAGCTGTATATTTCCTTTTTTAACTTGCATACAAGGGTTGGTTTTCCTTCTAGAGGATGTTCTAGTGGAAAATTTATATAAATCTATTATTTCAAATCTCCATGCAATAATGCATTCTTAACATCCATCTGAAATAAAGACTATCTATTGTTGACTGTCAGAGACATTAGAACTTTGATAGTGTTCATTTTGAAGGTGGGAGAAAATATTTTTTGTAATCATTATCATAGATTTAGATAAATCCTTTAGCTACCAATTTGCTTTATATCTTTCTATTGAGCCATTATTTTTATATTTAATTTTATACACCCATTTGCATCCCACAGATTTTTGACCTCTTGATAGATTAATAATTTTCCATGTATTATTTTTATCAAGGGCCTGGAGTTCTTTTTAATTGCTTTTCGCTTAGGATAATTCATAGCTTCATGAAGTTTCAATGGTTTAATAAGAGTCAATTATAGTAAAAAAGGCAACATGTTTTAGTGAAATATCATTATAACAAATACATTCTTAAATAAAAAAGTAATAGTCTGATATGTTTAGAAGTGTTATAATCTAGAGGAAGGCTTTAATTATGAGATGTCCTTCAAGGAAGGGTAGAAAGAAGCTCACTATTAGAAAGTCCCTCATTGGTTTGTTGATTCTCTACAACATTTGAAACATTATAAGAATGCTCACTATGCTACTTGTTATTTTGCTAATTATCAATGTCTTCTTCCACTATCACTGGTAATAGGAAAAGACCATTAGGAGCAAATTTATCATATCCTTCCCCCTGAATTTGATCTTTATTAGGAAAAAATAAGGTACATTTTTAGTAAAAGATACATCGCGAGAAACAAATAGTTTGTGACTAATAGGATTATAACATTCATATCCCTTCCAAGTTGAGAAATATATTGAAAAATACATTTCTTAGCATGGGGGATTAAGTTCTCCACTATTTTGTAGATGAAATAATAGCAACATCCAATAGGGTTGCAACTTGGGTTGGGTAGGTCTAAGTATGGGTTGACCCTATCCGTATCTTATTTTTAAAAATTCCTACCTTACTCTACTTTTTAAAGGTGAGTTTTGATTTTGATTCCAAATTAATTTTCCAAAAAAATACCAAAATTCCAATTTTAGCGTCTATCCAAGTATGGAACTATAAATAAGGCATCTCAAAAATATTGTTAAAATACTATGATTAATTAGCTATCTTAATTGGTTGGCCTATCCAGTTCAATCTATTTCTTATAACAAGCCATTTTCACAAATGCATGTTTAGCAATGAAAATAACCAATAGTAGTTCACAAGAAAATCCTCACAATTACAGGTGTTATCAAATGAACAATTTGATTAAACAATCATGAATCTATCTAAACAACAATCCGTCCAAACAACCATGATTCTATCTAAACAATTATCAATTTGTCCAACAATAATCTATCCAAATAATTATGAGCAACAAGTCCTGTCAGATTATAAATTTGATACATTAACATCAAACAAATATAAAACTCAAAACATAATAGAAATTAAACAATCATGAACCTGTCCAGATAATAGTTGGCCCAAACAGCCATGAATCTATCTAGACAATTATTAATCCGTCCAAACAACAATCCATTTAAACAATCATGAGCAACAACTCCTATCATATCATAAATGTGATATATTAACATCAAACGAGTATAAAACTTAAACCAAAATAGCAATTCAAAAATTTAGAAGTAACTACCTTAGCTTTGGAATGCTATTGAAAATTAATAAGAAAGGCACAAAACTGACATAGTGTTAATAGGGCTATTTGAGGAAAATAAATTGTACATCCAATCATTAATACTAGATATTAATGTTTTTCTCAACATATATTTGAGATGTTAATTTTAGAAATCTTTTTCTAAGAATGTTTAGAAATCTTTCTATAACTATCAAATTAAGTTTTTATCTATCATGAATTATGCATTATATCATTCAAACCTCCATTTTTTCTCAAAGACAAATGTGTCAACATGTTGTATAGATATTCATCAATTTACATAGGAAACATTGTTGTACCATGTGCCAAGTACTTTTTGAGGAAATAAAGAAATGAATTTTATTTTTTCCACTTTTCTCACCAATTGGTATGTTTTTAAGCATTTCAACAAAGAGCAAAAAGTGCAAGTTTTTCATAGCATAGAGATCCTAGTAGGATAATTCTAAAATGTTAAGTCGCTTTCAATAGTTGGACAAAATTTATATAATTTATGTTGTACTAATTGGTGAAATTAATAATTTTAATATCTAAACCCAAAAGTTATGCAGAAAACCATAGGAAAATACCCATATGATTATTTAAAACTACGAAAAAATTTAACGAAATTGCAGCCTACCAGCAATTATCTCTAACTATTAAATGTTATTATGATAATGTACAAACCATAAAATAATAAAACCAATAAAGGATGTACTTGGGAAGTGATAAAACTTTTGGATGAAAGATTTTTGATGTAAAAGTTTTTGAATTGAGAGAAAATAATGTTATATAATAGGGTTAATAACGAGGAGTAAAGAGAATAAAGTTTAAATGGATAGATTTGTTGTACGGGTAATTGAGTAAAAATGATTAAAAAGTAGGCTAGTTGTATAGGAAGATGTAAGAGTAAAAGGTTTTAGATTGAAAAATTTTAGTTCAAAAATTTTTATGCTAAAATAAACACACCCAAAGAGAACATAGTAGTCATGACTAGACGATACTATTAGATATCAGAGAGACATGCTAGGGCTAATTTGGCAAAAAATCAATAACAAAAAATCTTTAAAAGAAAGATTCCAGTAATCGAATAAAAGTGGAGAAGACGATGGTCAGCAACAATGATAGGATAGGGATTTGGAAGAAAACGGCTAAGGAATGAGTGACGCGGGAGAGGAGCTATGCCATGGGTGGAAAAAATGGAATCCATATTGATGAAGATGATGGAGGAGAGGAAAAAGAGAATCATGAGAGTGTTAGATTTAGGTTTCGAAGAAAAAGAAAAGGTGAAAATGTATAAATTATGGAAGATGCAAAAGAGAGGAGATGAGATCCATGATTGAAAGCTACTAGGGTTGCAGTTTTAAATATCGTTGGTGGATGAGTAAAGGAGATGAGATCAACGTCAATGGAGGGGAAAGAGAAGCACACAAGGGCTATGATTTGGAGGAAACTGAAATTTCAAAATGAAAATGGATTCCTGACAGGTCAAATGGAATTATAGGCTATGTAATATTATATATAATTATATTATATGAAATCCAAGTTGGTTCCAAGTACCTAACCCACGGAATCGACCCTACCTGAATATTTACCAAAAATTGAACCGATCCTATAGGTATATATTATGGAATAAAAACTATCCTATTCAGAGTACCTTTTGAGTCGATCCATAGGTACTCAAATCGAATTGCACCCCTAATATCTGAAAACTCTTAAATGAGATAAATCAAATTGTCAACCTTATAAGAATTGTAATGGAAATTTATTTTTCAAAATATGGCAAGGTAGTTAGTTTATCGAATAATAACTTGTAAGAATAGCATCATACCAAAATATTTTAGGCACATTCATTTCAAAGAGAAGAGTTCAAGTAACTTTAAGGATATGTCTATTTTTTCTTTTTGGTTTTGTTGAGGTATCCCACACGTGATTAGAGGTAGAATTCCAAAAAATTTTAAATAAGTTGAGAAGGAACGATTAAGATATTCAGTGCCATTATCAATATACAACACTTTAATAAGAATTCCAAACTGAGTAAGAATCATTTGATAAAATTACTAAAAAATATACAATGCTTCACTTTTAGATTTCAATAAATAGACCCCAAGTTACCTGGGACTTATCGTTAATGAATATGTGTAACGCCCTATTGCCTAAATATTCTTAATAGCTAGTTAATAGGTACCATACAATTTAAGAAAAATTTGGCAGCATCTTCCGATAATATATAAGAGGTGGTATGGAATACAAGACCTGTTATTCAAAATCATTTCAATTTCATTTCAAATGTGACATTCAACTCTATATTTATACACTTGTATCTTCATATAATAAGGACATTCACACGTAAGGAAAATCATTGAAATTTATCCTTACACAACAAGCAAACCAAAGGATCATATATATGAATCCACATAGATTGTAATCAAGTTCAAAATACTAAATACAATATGTTTATCAATGTTGAATCTGACTGAGTAATTGTCTACATATGCTAATATCAAAAGAGAGCATAAATTCCAAAATAATTATGATCAGAGATGTTAATTTAATAATCTTTAAGATTAGGCCCTCCACTTGTCCCACCTTGAGGCTCTCCACTTGGCCTGTGATCTAAAGGCAAAATAACAAATCATGCGAGTCTAAATAGACTCAGTAAGTAGATAGTAATTAGCACAAAGTACAAATAAGTAAAAATATTGGATGCACATGCCATGATCAATATAAGACATAGGGGTCCAGTACCCACTCCCAAGAATGTATACATATAACCACGTATAAAAAAAGGACACGAAAAACCCTCTTCTCATGTCAATTAAGGGTTATGAACAACCCTCTTCTCATGTCAATTAAGGGTCATAAACAACCCTTTCACAATCACCCATCTTAAATAACGCATCATACATAATAAACAACAATAAATGTCACAAATCGTAAACACAACATCAACAAAATTTATAAGGTTTACTTTAAATTCAATATATCAACTGTCATACAAGCATTTCACCAAACACTTGGTAGGTGCAAAAAGGAGAACCTTTAGTTCATACTCTCGTTTCAACCGAATCGAGTAACGTCACATTTTAATGATGTAAAAATTACTAACGAGTCATTTATTTCATAAAAATTGCACATTAACAGCAGAGTCCTTATAAAACCTGCTAACCCTAAACTATTACAAACCCTATGCCCCAAACTACGAAGTCCTTAGACGCTACTGTTAGTCCCGAGTTAATGGCGATTACCCAAGAGGGGAGGGGTGAATTGGGTATTTAAAAATTTATAACTTAAACAGAAACTTTACCCCGAATTAATCTAGTCCCCTTAATGAAGAAATGAAATGGAAAGCAATATAATGTAGAGAGCAGAAATATAAATCAAGCACACAAGATTTTTATAGTGGTTCGGGCAACCTCCCTACTCCACTCTTCCAAGCTCACACTCCTTGTGACTTGGGTTCTACTATTGTATTCCTCAAATACAATTAGAGCCACCGCTCTCTTCTAGATTCCAGCTCTAGGGGGCTTCAACAAATCTCAGCACAAGTAGGTGATGAGTTCCACTCCAATCACACACTACTTTGCTTACACTTGATCTTAGTTCCTCAAACTAAATCAAGTTCAACACAAACAAATGAAATAACAAAAGAATCTACACGTTACAGTTGTGTAGAAGCAGTTTGGCGCAGAGAAGAACTCGTAGTATTGGCTTTGAAGATTCAGAAGTTGAGCTCTAGCAGTTTGAAGCAAAATTCTTCTTCTTTGGATTGACTTGTTCTCTTTAATGCTCTTGAAGATGAGAGTTATGCACACTTAATGATTTTCAGCTACTTCCCTCGTCCACAATGAATGTCTTTTATAATTGTGAAGGGAATCCGAACGTTTGAAGGTAGGTGGCGCGCATTTAATGTGCCAACGTTCGAATAATTTCCGACCGTTGCAACCCAAGTCGCAGGTGGAGTCAACTTCGGGTGCAACTTCGCCCAAGTCGCAGATGGAGTCGACTTCGGGTGCGACTTCGCCTTTCCGTAGCGTCTTCAAGTTCCAGGTTGAGTCGACTTGGGCATCGACTTGACCCAAGTCGCAGGTGGAGTCGACTTCGGTGTGCGACTTCACTTTGTCAGTTATCTTGATGAACTTGAAATCTTTGGGATGCTTTTGTTTTGCTTAGATTTCTTCATGCCTTGTTGTTCTTCCCTGATTTAGTTCTCTTTGAGTCATTAGGTCTTCACTTTAGCTCGTTTCCTTTAGCTCCATGATTTGCAAGCCTTGAATCCATGAGTCTTGAATCATGTAATCTTGAACAAGTTCTTGGTTGAGTTTATGCATCTTGCTTGGACTTGGATTAGTCTTCATATGTTTCTGTTTGAGCATCTAGGGTGCGACTTCGGCACTTCGGGATCTGGACTTCAACTCTGGAATGATTTGGCATGTTGAAGTTGATGCTGGAGTCGACTTGGTCTGCGACTTCGACCCAAGTCGCATGCGAAGTCGACTTCGTTTGCGACTTCAGCAGTTCAGCTCTCCAATTTTAACTCTGGAAGGTTTTGGCGCATTGAAGTCGATGTTGGAGCCGATTTGAGGATCGACTTAGCCTTAAGTCGATGCCTGAGTCATCTTGGAACTCGACTTATCCTTCCATGATTTATTTTCTTCAAATGTATGTCCCTTAAGCACTTCCACAAACATGTTAGTAGCCAAAACTAACTCAAATTGATTTGTTAATCATCAAAACATAGATTTAGCTTATTTTCCACATATTTCCAACAGCTACATATTCCCGCCAGCCTTATATAATGTTTAAAACGAGATTTCATCACTAAATTGAGAAGGGGCGACATCTACTTACCTTGATCACGGTTTCCCCCAAGAACAATGACCTTAGACTAGGATCTTTGGAATTTCGAGCTTTGCTGAGATTAATTGATGATTTACAAAAAGCTTGGAAGAGCTTTTGACGTGGTTTAGGGCTAGATTGATGCCGGGAAGAAGAGGAAGAAATAGTAGGAGAGAGGAGGAGAAGAGATAAAGACAGGCGCACGAATATGACCCTAACGGCCTGTTCTCATTTTAACTAAGCCCTCGTTGAGATCGGGCCCAAGCATGGCTTGAGCCCAAACACAATTTGCAAATTATTTTTCCCCACCTATACAACTTAGTAAATTAAAAAAAATTTCGGGGGCACTGCCCCTTTAAACCTACGACCTAACCGGGAAGTTAAACCCCGTACCTACTTTGCGATGTGGAAAATAGTCATAGTGCTCAATAATGGCATGTCAATCATACAGCTATAAATCTATACTCAATAAATCATACCGTAACCAAACAGTACAACTATAGAAATCCGCTAATGTACAACTCATACTTGTGTCCCAACATGCTGGTGAATGGTGTCCCATACAACCCAATGTGCTAAGATAAAAGTACATGCATATATGCACTATACGTCCCCTAGATGTCATGTCTATATATGTTATGCATCTCATTAACATCATTAGTAGTATGTTCGTAAATTACCTCATAACCAAGGAATGGTTATAATGAAAATAAAATAAAGTACCCAGTCCTTACAATATGATCATGAACTTATATCTTTCTCGAGAATCAATTGAAGCCGGTCCCTAAACATTAGAATGAACTAACTCAAAAAATTTATTAGAAAAATTTAAATGTTTTTAACAAGGGAGTTTGTGGGTGTGTTTGGGAAGTTGTAAAACTTTTGATGAAAAGTTTTTTATGTAAAAGTTGTTAAATTAGTAGAAAATGATATGATATTGTAGGGGTAATGATGATGAGTAAAGAGAATAAATTTAAAATAAATAGGTTAGTTGTACTGGGAGTTGTGTAGAAATGATCGAAAAGTATGGCTGTTAGAAAGATGTGTAAAAAATAATTAAAAAAATAGTTATAAAGAGTGAAAAGTTTTAGATTGAAAAGTTTTAACTTGACAACTTTTACAAATCGCCAAACACACCCTGTATTGTTTCAAAAAATGAAAAGCATCTCAATTATTCAATCTCAAAGTGATTGGGATCTAATAGCTGATGAACTCGGTTTAATGTGTGCCATAATCTCTGATGCCAAAGGAGCGACCATTCTTTACATTGTGAAGTAGCAAAAAGTCTTATTAATGGAATTTAAGATATACAATCCTTGAGCCGTTCTTTCTTCACTAATCATTTGCCCCATAACTCTGTCCTAAAAAGTAAAAGAATTTGAAGAGAACACCATATTGCAGTTGAGATCTTTAGTTAGTTTACTAATAGATAGTAAATTTTAACATCAATGAGGGACCAAATAAGACATTTAAGTCTAATGAAAACCTTGACTATGTTTGTTCTTTGCACTAAAATTTGCTGGTTATTGGCAATAACTTGGAAGCATTAGCTAAATAATAAGAAGATAAGTAGAACAACTACTCATATGATTTATTGCACTTGAACCTATTATCCAACTATTTTTTGTAAAAATTAGAAGCAAAAAGAGCCATACTAGTGTGAGTTAAAGAAGTAGAATCATCATATTTTGGTATGACAATTGTATCCTTCTTAGTGTTGTCGTTGAGTTACATGGGTTATTGAAGTTGTTTGGAGATACTTTTAAGAGATACTTATGGTTCAAGAGAGCAGGCTTGAGTGACCATTCTACTATTTGTTTTTTATCCATACTAACATAAATATGAGGATAAAGAGTCCAACATCGGTCTTTAGTATGACTCGTCTTATTGCAGTAATCACATTGAAACATTAGATAAGAACCTCTTCATCATTCTCTGCCTCACATATTAGTACCTTTGCCACAACTTCTATTTCCATCTTTATAACAAGTGCCTGGTTTTCATGAATTTTGCCTCCTAGCTTATGTTTTGAGTTCATAACTCTTTTTCTCATTTCCTCTTGTCATATGATTGCACACACATTAGAAAAGAAGGTGAAGTGACACTCATGAGAATTTGTCTTCACAAATCCTCATATTCTAGTTTAAGATTGACTAGTAGCTAAAATATACAATCTTGCTCTTTTCAATTAAGATAATCAGTAACCTTTTTTACCAGAGGTAGATATTGTCTCAATTCATCCCACCTTTTTTTGTATATTCCAAATGTTCAATGAATATTTGAAAAATTCATACAACATTATTTTCTTGTCCATGCATATCTCTAATAGAATTCCATGGTAATTTATCATTTTTAGCATATGCAAAATTTTCATAATTATGAGGCTCCATAGAATTAATTAACCAAGATATGACCGAGTTATCAAATTTTTCCATTTAATAAATTTTGAATCATCATAGGAGAGAGCTATTATTTTGTTGTTGATATAACCCAATTTGGATTTCCCCATAAAGAGATAGTGATAGCTCTTAACCAAGAAAGATAATTTTGACCATTTAGTATTCTTAAAGTTAATTTAATGTGAGCATCATGATCACTTTTGGTTAAGGATTAATTTTTATGAGAATCCATAATTCAAGTGCTTAAGGATTCCAAAGTAATAATTTAAAAACATAGATAGAAAGTTGATATAATGAGAGGATGAACCAAATTAGTGTTCTTGATAATAAAATATCTCTTCAAGAAATCTTGTGTACGTTCAATGATAATAAGTAAAATACTTTTGATTTTTGGAGAATATAAATAAAATTTTGATGACCATGGAAGATGCTGCTAATCAAGATCACGAGAAATCTAAGGCACTCACATGGCAAGATGAGGACAATATGAGGATTATTTTAAAAGATGACAAATCAACTCTAAAAAGTCCCACACAATAAAGCACCAAAAATCCACATTGGAATCCAGAAACCTAAAAAATACTATTTAGGTGGTGGTCAAACCAAGAAAACAATCAACATTGTAAAAAGATGGGATTTGTTTGTGTGAATTGTAGAAGAAATAAAAATGGCTAGTGTGGATGGAATGTAGAATAATTGGTTATAAGAATTTATGGACAAACTGCAATAGAAAATCGATTCTAAATAACCATCTCATGATTAGTGACAATGTTGATGCAAATCGAATGAACTTGAAATTTTCTATTGTGTTTCGCCAATATGAGAATGCAACTTTAATCGGAATGGCCATGCTAATTAGGAACAGAAGATGCTTTACGATAAGCAGTGGATGTGTAGAGCTTGTTGTAGAATGCCTTTGGCAAATAATGTGCAGAGGCTAGAAAGTTACAATACAAACAATAGAGATAGGTATATAGCTAGACAATCAATTGCTAAAGACAAGATCCAGTGTAGGGAACATCATTTGAAGTTGTGCTAATCACTAGCTTTGCCAGTGATGACAACACACTATAATTTATAAGAGAAGGCTACTACGACGTTGAAATAAGATTCTATTAAACTCAAAGGAAATGATCAATGATCAGCAATAGCTTCAATAAAAGGGTAATCCCGCTTTGATACCATGTTAAAATTCAAAGTACAAAAAGAGACAGAGTAAAATTGTGAGGATTGGGTATTTTTTATTATAACCCTTCCTTGACTATAAAGTAATTTACAAATATATTACTAGGAATTAATGATGTTATTATGATATATAACATATATAGATATGACATCTAGGGGATGTGTGTGCATGCATGCATGTATTATGATCTTAGCATGTTGGGTTGTATGGGACACTATTCACGATCATGTTAGACATGGGTACAAGTTGTGCACCGGCATATTTTTTAGCTACACTACCTGGTTAGGTTATGATTTATTAGGTATTGATTTAAATGTATACGATTGACACGCCATTTCACATTTGGGGGCGTTATGATTATCTTGAACCTCGCAAAGTAGGTATGAGATTCAACTTGCCTGGTCAGGTCACGGGAGTTAAGGAAGTAACACCCCTAGGGAAATTTTTAATTTACTAAGTTGTATGGGAGGGGAAAATGAGTTGTAAATTGCAATTAGGCTTGCTCATGTTGGGCTCGGCCTATCTCAATAACGGCGTTGTTCAAAGAATGACATGTCTTAGCTAGGGCTTCATTTTTGCGTGTGACCCTTCTAACCTCTTCTTCTCCTCTCGTTTTTGCTTCCTCTCCTTCCTGTTTTCTCTCATTCTCAACATTCAATCCTACCTAAATCCTCTAAATTGCTTTGAAGATCACTGATTCACATTAACAGAGCTGGAAATGTCAGAGATATAAGTTTAAGGTTGCTATTCTTAAGGAAAATCACGATCGAAGTAAGTAGATGTTTCCTTTCCTCAAGCTAATGACGAAATCTCCCCTTAAACGTATTATAGAGCTGATGGGAGTGGGTACCATCCAAGAAACTTCATAGTTAAGGCATTTTAAAATCCAGACGCGCTAAGGTTAGATGGATTCATGGAAAACTGGATATTGTTATGCAGGTTTGGAAAATTAGATGATATATTTGTAGTTTTTGGTCATTAAAATGTGGTATGGCTTAAGTGTGGTTAATTGATATAGAGAACTAGAGGTCTTCCCCTTTCATGCTTAATAGGTGTCGGTGGAATGCTTGTGTGAAAGTTAGTTTTTTAAATTAAAGTATATATTTATTGATTTTAATGATGTTATATGCATGATTTATGATAATCATTTTGTGCATATGGGATGATGCGCCAATCGGGATAAGTGACAGTAGTTTGATAGTTCAATGCGTGAATATTATCATGAGTATGTTATATCACTTAATTTTGGATACAATTGTAAATATGAACGAGTCTCATAGATGCATAGGGTTGTTCATAACCCTTGATTGACGTGAGAAAATAGTTATTCATGGTTGTTAATTAACGTGAGGGAAGGATTGTGCATGACTCATTAAAAACATGAGACTATATACATGTTTTCTTTGGCACGGGTGTTGATTCTACATCGTGCATGGTCATTTAAGAGTTGACATTCCTCATCATTGTCATGACGTGTATCATGGGTCATATCTGCTTCTATTTTTGTATTAACTATTATCTACTTACTGAGTCTGTTTAGACTCACATGGTTTGTTATTTTGCTTTAAGACCACAGGCAGGCAAAAAGCCACGAGATGGGATTGGTGGAGGACATAATCCTAGAGACCAGACACATTAGATTAAGCCTTATATTTTTTAGCTATTTTGAACTTCATGTTTTTATTTGACACTAGTGAATGTAAATGTTTACTTAGTTTGACCTAGCTACGAAGAACATGTTATACTTTGGTATTTTTGAATTTGAGTATGATTTGTGCGAACATCTGCACATGTCATGTTACGTTGTTTTGTAACGTAATGATGAATTATTATGACTTCCTTTTTATTTAGATGTTTTTATTGTAAAGGCATGTAAATATGTGAATGTGAGATAAACGTTTATATTTTGGAATGGAATTATAATATTCATGTATAGCAAGTCCTGTATATCATACTACCCTCTTATAATTCATGGGGAGATACTGCTAAATTTTTTTTAGGTTACGTGGCACTCATTGGCGAGCTATTAAAAATGTCTAGGCGACAAGCCGTCACAAAAATTTTAATAGTTCAGCTCTAACACCTACTCCATGGTGGAGAGTCCAAGGTTTTTCATATCATTTGGGTCTTTAGAGTCTACTATTTAACTTTATTACATTAACTAATGAGGTTGTCAATAGCTTATTACACAATCAATCATCACTTATCAAATCTCCTAATATGGAATAAACAAATCTACTTCGATATTAGGCCGATACATTTGACACTTATAAATTTTCAAATTTTTCTCATAATCACCAAAATTTTTCTCATACCCTTGTCTTTAACTCCCTTTAACTACTTTTAAAATTTAGATAAGTTCCACATATACTTGTGAATTTTACTCCTAATTGTATTTATACCCACAAACTTTTAAAAAATTCAAATATACTCATATATTTTGCCTAAATTTTCACTTATACATATGTAATTATGAATCCATTAAAAGAATCATTAATCTCCTATGAAATATGAATATATCTATTTTTAATTATGATTTTATAGCTAAAAATTCATATTCTAAGGAATTTTTTTAGTAATTTTATAATCATAAAATCATATTTATTGAATATGGATCTTTAACTTTGAGTAAATCAACCTCTAATTATATTAGAACTTGGGCTAGTGGCCTATTTAACGAATCCCTAATGACATAAGTATAAGTGAAATCTTAACCAAAATATGTGCATATATTTAAAAAATTTTAAACTTCATGGATATAAGTTGAATTATAAGCGAAATTCATGGGTAAATGTAGAATTTGCTCTAAAATTTTTAATAATTTTGAAATATCCAAAATACTCACTACACCGTATAGTTTTTCTATGTGGCATCGGAGCACTATTTTAATACTCCATTATCTTTCATATTTTCATGGTTGTCATTTGTTAGATCTTCCAATCTAATTGGAAAACTAATGAGATTTTTATCGATTTGAACTGAAATTTTACACCATTGTTTACAAGTAATGAATTAAAATAGAAAAAGAAACAATTTCTCGGACTAAGTTTGATTGAAAAATCCATACAATCGATTACTCTTATTTATATATGTGAAACCTGCCAAATCTACACACAGGAAACTCTCCATGTGAGATACAACTTAGCTACTCTCTAAAATGAGCTATCATCCAAAGTCAATTCTTGGGCATGAGCCCATAACCCTTGACACCATCCTCCCCCTACTCATGTATATCATTACACATGTGCAATGAATCAGTAGAACCAAGACCAGCTTCCATGGACTTAAAAGAAGGCAACAGGGGCTTATGCTCCAATAATGGCATTGGTATAGGACCAATGGTCCAAAAGTCATCACAAACTACCTTCTACACCATCGTCAATGCAGATTCAAGGCAATCATCTCCTATTATCTACACAAACATTGTCACAGCAGAACTAAAACCTACAACAATCAAATCTCTAATCACGTGAAGCTACCATGAATTCTAGCAGCAAGCATTTGCCATCCTTAACTTTAGTTAGCCTTAGTTCACTGATATCCCATATTTTATGCTTTATGTGTTCATGAATCCAAGAAGATGAAGGTGTCTCTTAATTTTTAGGATGACTAGAAGCCCTAGTGTGAGCAAAGATACCTCTCAGCATCTTAGGATTTTCATTCATCTCTGGAATTTTTATTCACAATTTTCCTCTAATTCAAGCCCTCAATCGAGGATTTCTCCATTTGAAAGATGTTCAATCAAATTGGAACGTGGGTTATCCTAGAGGAGAGCTAAATTAGAAGGGTAAATTTGATATGTAAGCTAATGAAAGTTGCTGGTAATGCTAG
This sequence comes from Annona cherimola, assembly GCA_030490835.1. Taxonomy (NCBI): domain Eukaryota; kingdom Viridiplantae; phylum Streptophyta; class Magnoliopsida; order Magnoliales; family Annonaceae; genus Annona; species Annona cherimola. The sequence continues at coordinate 62,268,033 of CM059976.1, read as the reverse complement.
CATCATGGTTATAAGAGAAATTTGAGTAAAATTTAGATTGTAAGAGCAATTTTTAAAAAATCACAAGTATATAAGGAATTATGATTAAAATTCATGGGAATATTTGTAAATTTTACTTTCTTATTTTTAAATTTTTTATTGGTTGAACACAATCATCACTTGTATATTTTTGCAATTGAATTGCTTGATTTTGACAGTTTACATGGTTTTCTTCAAAAATCCTCAACTACTGCCAAATTGAATGGTAAATATATCAGTTGACGGTCAAATCGATTCGATTAAAAGTTTGGTCTAATTTTTAAAATACTAGTAATAATTAGGAGTAAAAAAATAAAACTAAAACATATATGAAGTCCCACTTCTACATTTTTTACATAAAAGTGGTTTCCAGTAACCTCATTTATTATTCATATTTTGATTACTAATAAGAAATTCACCTTATTCATTATATTTAATATCATTTATTTAGTTAGAAAAGTAAATTTCATACAAATCAAACATGTGCATGCCACATTTGTTTAATATATATGTTCATGTGTAATTTAGGAAAAATGCTTAATTAGATGCATTAATATATTCACTAGAATATAATAATACTTTATATAATCTTTTGTCTACATAATAATAATATTTTAAATGCTTATTTTTTTATCTTTTATCTACATGTTACATTCAATGCTTATGAACATTCAACAAAAGTTTGTTTTTTAATATCTTAAATAGTTTGTACATTTATGAAACAAGGTTATCCGAAAGTGATTTTATATAACTTTATCTATTTTTCTTGTATTGATGATTGATAAAAAATTTACTTCATCTACCATATTTAACATTATTTGTTTAGCAAGAAGATCAAGTTTGATGCAAATAAAAAGATGTGCATAAGTTACATTTGCTTTAAAATATATATTCATGAATAAATGAGAAAATGCTTACATAATAATGTAACAATGCACTCATATATATTAACATATAATAATACTTCATAAAATTATTTATTCATACAATATTAATAATAATAACAATATTTTAGATGGTTTAAATATTGATATAACTTTAAAATAGATATTTATGTTGTGTTTATACGTAGACGAATGGAATTGATGGAATGAGAATGCAAAAGTCAATACTCAACTATCATACTTTTTCCATTTTGCCTCTTTTGTTTAAATCATTTTCTCATATCTTTTCAATCATTTTCTTATATCTTCTATCAATCTATTTTCTCTTTATTATCACTTTATACTTATCATATTCATTCCATTACTCATTCTTCATTTTCATTCTTCTCATTTCAAATAGACATTTATTATCAAATCATTTTATTACATCAATTTTACATATTCACTGATAGAGCCCATGCACAATAATACTAAACAAGGGATCATAACACAAATAATATTAAATATAATTATCAATGGTAGATCACATATCAATATCAAGGTGGGAAAATGTATAAAATATATACAATAGTCCTAATTTTATGCGGTTAGTCATTACTTTGCTATGTTATGATTCTTGAATCTGAGTCGTTAAATTTAACACAAACACCCCAGCTATTGGATCTTGCATTAAATGAGAGCAGGTTATAGCTACACAGAGGATGCCACTATCTGTTATATGCAAAACATTAAATGCAATCAAATAACTTTGTTGGAAAAACATAAGCAACATTTGAATAAAAACATGCAATAGTGTTAAGCAAGCAGTAAAAATGCCTCTTGTTCTCGCCACTCCTCATGTCTTTCGTATCTGCATGAAAGGTAGAGAGAGAAAACATAGCCACCAAAGAGGACTGGAAAGCTGCCAAAGAAGGAGAAGACAAAGCTACTACAACAGAATGAGAGGTCTGGAACAAATTTTTCGTATTTTCATTTCATTTCTGTAGATCTCCACTTCTCATGTGGGGAAAAAAGAAGTGTCAAATCCAAACTTATTGCTAGTGTGTGTTACTTTGCATAGATAATAGAAATCCCCTCACATCACTATCGCCTTGGTTTCTCTTACTGGCAAGTATTTTATGAAAAATTTATTTTTGGGAACAAGGGTTGATTTTCAAAAAACGATGATTTGCATGAATACGACGGACAATGCTTCATGTGGAGGGACACGACAAAGGAGAATGTGGCAAATGAATGGATTGCATGGTATAAATTTAGTTGTAACTTCTACATGATTATCAATAGCTCACATGCTTCACTTGGGAGTTAGAATCTATAAGTTTGTTGAAGTAGGCTTGCTTTTAGATTAACTTCATTAACAAACTAATAAATTTAAGGGCATGTTTGTTTTTCAAAGGGGATTGTATGAGGTTGAAGCACAAATTTCAAGAACAATCTTTCATCAAATAATAATCATATATGTCTACTTTTATCCCTATATTTCAATCATTGTTCCTATTAACTACCCTCCATCATACCTATTTGTTTCAACTTTATCCCTATCATTCCTATCAATCACACAATTCCCAAAATATTTTTTTCCATCCACTACCATAATTTTTTTCCCATCCACAACCCTAAACATACCCTAAGAATCTAATTAACATGTCAATATTAGAGCGATAACAAAAAGTTATATCTAAGATTATTAAGGTATAATAAAGCTAGACATGGGTCCAACATCTAGAATGCGTAGGCTCCAAATGCAAAGCAGCATTCATAGAAGCCATAAGCTATTTTACTTTGAATCACGACAGCAAAAAGCCGAAATTATTTTTTCCAAAGCAACTTATGTGTACCAAATTTCATGAAATCCCCAAAATTGGAGAAAAATCAGCAGTTAAGAATGTATTTATTTATTTCTTTACTCATTGATTGACTTAAAAATGAAAAGAATAATGGAGGATGAGATTCTAGATTTCATAAATTTCATTTATGTAGTTTCATCAAGAGTTATAAGCAGGCAATCAATTACTTAATGCTTTTCTTGAATGTTGCTGAATTTTATGCTAAAACATGTGCAATATATTCCATCTTGTATTATAGTCTCCATAACTATATCTAGTTAGGCTTAAAGACAACTAATCTATCTATTTTGCAGTCTGAGAATTAACTATAAGCTATGAAGGCAACAACATGATCGAAAGAGATCATGATAAAAGAGGAAAATGCATGTTCTAATATTGCTATGCTAATCTCTTGCATTGTGTTGATAGTTGTATAGCAATAAATACTTTCAATACAGATGATCACATACAAGGAGACTATATGGAACATATTGATGATCAATAGGAAGGAGGTGGTGATATTAATGAAGCCCAACTCATAGTGGGGACATTTTGTTCAAAATGTACCACTGAGGTGAAGCCAAATATTGGCTAGGAATTTGCTACCATTGAAGATGCATACAATTTTCACAACACCTATGCATTTTATTTTGGGTTTAGTGTCAAAAAGATCAACAACAGAAGTCAAAATTTGGGGAAGTTTTCAGGAATTTATTCTTATATTTGAGGGTTGGCATGAAGAAAGCATTAATAATTACAGTGAGAGAAGGTGGTAAAAGAAAGCTTCATGAGCACACTCATTATAATTGTCTAGTAAAGTTCACTATAATTCCGTGAAAAGAAAAAAGAGACTTATAAGTAACTTATTTCGAGGAGGCTCATAATCATCCGCTTTCTACATCGACAAAGACTCATTATTTGCATTCACACAGAAAATCACTGTATTATTTTTACTAGCATGAGAGCTTACAGCATTCATTGTCAAGATCCATCAATTTTTTATAATCTGATTTAGGAGGACATTTAGAACTCAAATATATAGAAAGGGATGTTAGGAATGTATTATGGAGGAAGCGATAAATTATGCATGGAATTGATGCTGATGCACTATTGAATTTTTTTAGACGAGGGCCAAAGATGATGAGAACTTCATGTATGAGATAAGAGTAGATAAGAATATCTGGATGTTGTCTTGTTTTTGGGTGGATGGAAAATCAACAAATGATTACATGTTGTTCAGTGACATCATTTCTTTTGACACAATTTACAAGATAAATGATTATGACATGCCCTTTGCACCTTTTGTTTGTATCAACCACCACATGCAGATCGAGTTATTGGCTACAAGTTTGCTCTAAGGTGAAATAATTGATGATTTGAAGTGGTTTTTCGAATCATGATTAGATGCAATGGGTACAGTTCATCCTAAAGCAATCATTACTGACCAAGATGCAGCTAAAGGGGCAGTAATTATGAAAATATTTCCAAATACACAACACCTACTATGCTTGTGGCATATTACCAAGAAATTTCTAGAGCAGTTGTCCCATGTGTGTAACAAGCACCCAACAGTCAAAATAAAGTGGGATCAATTCTTGTATCATTTGCAGAATACCACAGAGTTTGAAAGCACTTGGGTTATGGGAAGATGACTTTGATCTGTATGACAAATATTATCTACAAAGCTTGTACAATATATGACAGAAATGAGCCCCTATTCACAAAATCCATTTATTGCTAACATGAGAACCATAAATAGAAGTGAAAAAATCAATGCATTATTTGATAATTTTGTGAATTATAAATCTAGCTTGCTTGATTTTGCCAACGGTTATGAAAAAGTTGTTCAAAGTCATCATGAAGGCGAAAATTGTGAAGATTTGATACATTACATGGAGCCCCAACTTTGAAGATGGAATGGAGCATGGAAGCATATTAGCAAAAATATACACCTTAAAAGCATTTTATGTATTCCATGAAGAGTTGGTTAATAACAATTACTTTTGAGCTAAAAACATCATGGAAGCTAAAGTTATAGAGTAATGGAAGGTGTATAGACTTGAAGAGAAGGATGAAAGTCTGCAAAAGATAGTGCTATGGAGTATGGATGGAGGAAAGGCATTATATACCTATAGAAAATTTGGATTTTTAGGTTTCTATGCAAACACATTTTACAGTTTTTCAATTTAAGAGGATTACAAAAATGCCTCCAAGATACATTCTTAATAGATGGACATGGGATGCCAAAAGTGAATTTAAGCAGCCTTGACATCCACTATCATAAGATGTAAAAAATAATCTGATCCTACGCAATAATGTCCTTTCTAAATTCTTGGCCTTTCTTAAGTGTGAAGCAATGCAAAATTTCTCAATATGTGAAATTATGAGATCACATTTGGATAGGGTAATAGTGGAAGCGAATAAAATGATTGAACGAGAGAAGAATGAGAACATGACAAATGAGAAAGATGGATGCGTTGGAACATCCACGGGGGCTGGAGCAAACAACTTTGATATTGATGATGGTCACGCAATGTGGGTGTAATTTCAAGTGGTCATCTAACAATTCAAACTTCTCAAGTCAATAACATAGTGTCCTTGCCAAGAGCTTACATAAAGGAAGATCATCTGAACATTTTAAGAGTTCCATTGAGTAACTATCTTCCTAGGTAGAGAAATTGTTATAGATGTGAAAAATGGGTCATTGATCATAATAAAAGCAAATATCCTAAACTAGGACCACCTATCTCTCAACAGATGACTACGAATACTCAATGGTAAATGCTCCTAATCGAGGCATGGGTCAAGGCAAAAGAGGTATTATATATTTTATATAATCATGTTAGATGTAAGTGTACAAATTTTTTGTTCTATCGTAGATTTGGGTTTTAATCCTATTTGTAATTTTTTTTTCACAAGTGGCAATTAGGCTTGAATGACATCATTCATCTTCATTGAAGAGGTATAGGTTTTTATGCTAAAATTCAAAATTGTATAGGTCCTCATGCTAGACTAATGGAAAACCTTGGAAGTATGGACTTCCATATTTTTCATTTGTTTGTATTTGATACATCCATCAAACATTACTTTATTTTTTTGGAGTTTTTGCAAGAGAGCGACACATAGAGGGTCCAAGAGGCTAATGACATGGCAAAAAGAGGTTAATGATGTGCTTATCATTCTACTATCCTGATGTAACGAACTCAATTAGGATTTGTTTTGAAAAATTTGTAATTGACGGAGAAACAAATAAGAAAGTTGAATGTAATATGTAGTTTAATATGTGAAATTATGCTTATACCATCTACTAAATTTTTTTCCTTCCACAATTTATCAAGTGTTAGATAGGTTAGTTCCTCATGTTGGTGCTTGCTATAAAGTATAAACGATACTGAATGCTCTATTTTTTCATATTCTTACATGTCACCTTAGCCACTTGATGAACTCTTACAACATATATCTAAAATGTGAGTTTTCCGGTCCCTTGCATTATTACATGTTACCATTCTTAAATATTGCAAAACGAAGGTTGCTCACCATAAAAGAACCATTCACTTTTCAAACTCCTGAAAATAGAGCATTAGGGCAATGTGATGATTTATTTAAAGTAAGATAGGAAAGAAGTTTGCTTTAACTAAAATGGTATTTGTTGTAGCTAGATATAATGGTTGTTTTTATTCTTGTTATTTTTAAGATCGAAGGATAAAGCCCACATTCATGAATATCGAACTAATTCGAGTATCAGGAACTTTAAAATAAAGTAATTATTTGGTAGTTTCAAATTTGAATATGCAACAACTTCATAGTCTTTGATCTATGATAAAAACAAAAACTTCTTCCCATTTGCTATGCTTTGCTTTCCTAAGATTAATAAGTTTTATAACTTTCCTTGACAAATTATTTTAGTAGTAGCAGCTTATTAAGATGTCTTCTCCTCAAAAGGTTGCCATAGTATAACATACTCTGAAATGATTGAAATTTAAAAAAAAAATTGCAACTAGAGGAGCTTGACATTTCATGTAGTGGGTTTCCAAAAGAAGTGTTTGAAAATGTTAGAATGTTTTTCCCACAACTCAAATTACTGAAATTGGACAAATGCTTTGAGTTTAAAGATCCATCTGACAAGGTGGCATTTGCAATTGCGGTAAAAAAGCCCGGGTTGTCCCAGCTCCAGCTCCATGGAAACAAATCAATTAATGATGAATTATGGGCTATTGTCAATTGTTCCACTCCAGAGGTTCCCATTACCAACAACTTTATAATACTGGTAGAAAATCCTCCTTATCCGTCCAATATTGATAGCAAGAAGACTAGCTGAAGTTAAGCAGAATAGCTCCAACTATGACAAAAGCATTTATGTACAAGCATGTCTAATGATATACAACTATGAGGGAAAAAAGATCTCATGTTCGATAACTTAGTAAACACATGTACCTTTCCTAAAAAGATGTCCTAACTTTTCTTCTCAATGATTCATATGCATTTTGTGAAAGGTTGACACCATTGATGCGAATGTAGCCATTTGTTTCAATAGTTCATTCTTCCTTTGGAAAGATCAAGCTCTCGTTTCAAAAGCTCGTTCTCTCATTTTAGAAGTTAGTTTTCTCTCTTCAAACAATTGCTTTCATTGCTAGGCTATAGTTACACTCTTTTTGCTCCTTTTGCACCTTAGACGAGTTGTATTCATCAACCTAGCAAAAGTATTTACATCTTATGGATCTCTATCATATGCAAAATTTTCATTCAACTCATATATATTGAGATTTGGGCTACAAATTAATACATATGAAATTCAGGTAATCATTTACTCGTTTTGGACATCGATAGAAACCATTTCCTTGAATTCTTTTAGTCCTTGATATAAAAACCTAACATAAGTATTCACCACACTGGCATATCACATCTGCATATTGATTGGCTTGCGAAGAAGGCATCATTTAAATGAATTAAATCTAGAATATGAAAAACAGCATAGCTATCTCACACCTAAAACAAGAATTACTTGCTAACCATTGTACATATAATTTATAGGCTAAAAGAGAAGCTTTCTTTTCTAGAAAAAATAGATTTGAATTTTTAGATCTTTCAAATTTGAATTAGTTAACTACTAACAAAAAATGTAAAGAAGTGGAATGATTTTCATACAACCTGGTTAGTAGTTAATTTTTAGAACTTTTTCTTCCATATCATAGAAATATAGCAGATTAAAAAATAAATTCAATAGAGACTCTTGTGGACATCAGCCTCAATCAAGCTCAACTAATTGACATGCCCTATTGCTAGCATAGAGTAGAATGACCCAGCAGGAATTTTGGATGATAAAAGGAGAAATAGTGGCCACAATTGAAAAATGGTGATCCTCTTCTTAGTTTCAACATGAAAAGCAAGAAAGATTAGACTCAATTGAATGCTTAATGACCAAACTACATAATAGTTAAACCCAACTCAAAGAATAATCAATGATGGCAACCATCACCTAGGGGTGGGAATTTGGACAGGTCGACCCATGACCCGGCTTTGACCTGACCCGTTTTTGGCCGAGTAAAACCAATATATTTTTGACCCGGCATAGGGACGGGTCAGAAATTTTGACCTGAATTCAAAAATAGGGTCAAAGTGGATCGACCATGTCTTAATCAAAGAGTCCGACCCGCCCCGCATATACTAATTTATTAAAAATTATAAGCCTATGTTTAAATATTATTTATTATTTTCTTTCAAAATTCTCACATTATTATATTCAACTCTGTCAACAATAGAAGAATTAATTTATTCAGAAAGCAATATAAGAATCAATAAAAAAAAATTGTACATAAATAACCCTTATGTGTAATTGTATATTAACCTATTTTAATAAACTTATACTATATTTTCAAATGTTTTGTTTTCTTAATTATGTGCTTTTAATAATTAGTGAAATATTGAAGCATATAATATTTAAATTTAATATAGATGTATACTTATATTTGATAGGTATATAAATTCTTAAAATTATCTTATTTGACCTTTATTTTTTACCCGATCTACTATCCCGAAACTGGCCCGATATCAACCCGAAGTTTGTCTCGGAACATATTAAAAAAAGTGATAGTCAAACCGACTTTGTCTCGACCTGGTATAAAAAAAGGTCAAACTCAATTTTTAAAAAGTAGTGTCAGGGTTGGGCAAACCTTGACCCGGTATAATCCGCCCCGATTCCCACTCCTACCATCACCAAAAACTTACAAAATTTATGATTTCTGCCCAAGAATTAGGAAATGAACAAAAAATTACATTGCAACAATTTTTTGTAAAAAAGAATAGGCCAATGAACTCATTTGAAAATAGTTATGAGAGAAGAAAAATAGAAGCTATAGCCCATGTGCAATATATATGTATATATAACAAATGGAACTACTGTCAACTACAAGATATTAGAGTTACACGGGAATATACAAGCTAATTTTCATTCACAACATATCCATCTTGGCTATCACATGTGATCACCTTACCTTTACAAAACTTTTTATTGAAATTGTGACATCATTCCAGACTAAAAAAAATCCCAATAGATACTTAGCACGCAAAAGGCTTATTTCCATTAACACAACACCACGACATTTTCACATTTTGTATATCACTTTCATGTTCCGCTGGAATAGAAGCTCAGTGCCGGCTGATACACATGTACGCTGTTTCACCCTTCTAAATGCAAGACCAATAGGACCACTCAAATAGCATTAACAAAATAGCTGTCACGGCTATAACTAATATCAATAAACCTTCATTCGTGCTTAGATTTACAGCCGCTTTTGCTGCAAACAATAACCTTTCATACTTAATAAAGCATCATGTTTTGAAAATCCGCCCACCCCTATTCCCAAAAAAACTTTTTCAGAAAATCTCTGGCGATAAGAGAAACTAAGGTAGTAGTGATGTGAGAAGATCTCATTTGTCTGTTGCAAAGCAGCACACACCGACTGTGGGTTTGGATTCGAAGCCTCTTTTTTCCCTGCATGAGAAGTGCATGTTTACAGGAAAGAAACGAAAATGCGAAAAATTTCTCCCGTACCTCTCCTTTTTTGCAGCAACTTTGTTTTCTTATTCACCGGTAGCTTTCTGGCACTTTTCAATCCTCTCCAAAGCGGTGGGAGTAAGGGGAGCACTGGAGCGAGAGGCATTTCAGCTGCTTGTTTTTTTTTATTCAAATGTTAATTACATTTTTTTATTCAAATGCTGCTTGTGTTTTTCTAAGAGAGTTATTTTACTACATTTAATTAGGGATGCAATTTGGTACGGGGTTGGTCTAAACCCACCTCACGTGACTTAGTTTCAAAACCAAGTTTGGGCCTTGTTTTTGAAATTTTTTTCAAAATAAACCCGTTTTCAGCCCAACTCCAGAAAATCTAAAACCAATACCCGATTACGTCAACCTGGTAACAAAATCCAACTTCGTCGAAACTCGATATACTTCCTAATTTGTTAAAAATTATATTGATTTATACATTAAACATTTTAACTATAATTACGATAAAAGTTCTTCAATGTAATTATAACCTAATTAAACTATAAAATGTTTATTCTAAAACCTGAATATCATTTACATTTGTTCATAAAAAGTTGAATCTATTGCATTTACATCAACTTAATTTATAAATAATTACAAATATACTAACTCTTTAAAATTATTACATACATACCGATTAACTGTGAGATATATGTTTTATTTTTATTAAATTTATTTAGATAGTGATTTTATGTAATCCCATTGATTTTTTCTTATCTTGATTGTTGATGGTAAATTCATTACATTAATTATACTTAGCATTATCTTTTAATTAGAAAACCGACTTTCATCAAAATCGAAAATATCATAAGTCATATAAATATATTCATATGTAAATTATAAATAAATAAGTTATCATAATCAAAAGTATATTTTAAAATTAATTGGTACAAATGTAATAATTTCGGACCTGAACCTAAACTTTAATACTAGGGTTTGAGTTCACTTAAATCCAGTATAATCTAACTCGAACCTGAATTTTATTACTAGGGTTTGGGTTTACTTAAATTCGGTACAACCCAACCCAAAGCTGGACTTTAATATTAGGGTTTGAGTTCACTTAAATCCGGTATAATCCGACCCGAGTTGCACCTCTGCATTTAATGCTCTGCATATAGCAAATAGAGGCGTCCTCTTTGTAGCCGTAACATACTCTCATTTAATGCACGATCCAACGACAGGCTGCTTGCGTTAAATTTGACAGCTCAAATTCAAAAATCGTAACATAGCAAAATAATGATTAATCGTATAAAATTATGACTATAATAAGGGTTTCATACAAAAGGCTTTATTTCAATATCAAGTGGTTAATGCTGGCAAGTTAAAAATGTGTAGTGTGGGAGGTCTAAGTTTGAAGAAGCGTAAAACATTTTCCTCATTGCCCCTAATTACCCCACAACATTGTTGACATGACAAAAAACTAGGCCGCACAGTCATAAATGCAAATAAAAACAGCATGACAACTTACGTAGACACAGTAGTGTACTTACATTTTTTTATTGGTAACATCCACTGATATCTGATATTACAATCAGATAAATTTAACCCTAACATAATTGAGAGATTTTTCTGTCAATACCTCTATATAAGGAATAAATTTATAAAACACCCTCACCTAGGGGGATTAATAAATGCCCCACCAAACTGTAGGGATTGTGATTCGAACACCGTCCACAACGTGCTGTCATTTTTGCGCCGGGAAGATGTACCACCACCTGGCATTGCACTTACATTAAGGGTGTGTTTGTTTGGGGTAAAAAATTTCAATCAAAACTTTTCACTCCAAAATTTTTCACTCTCCATAACTACTCTATTTTTTAATTATTATTTTTACATTTTCCTATACGAACTATCATACTTTTCAATCATTTCTACATAACTACCCATACAATTAACCTATTTATTTTAACTTTATTCTGTTTCCTTATCATTATTACTCTCATTATATCACATCATTTTCTATCAATTTGACAATTTTTACCCTAAAAACTTTTCATCAAAAGTTTTACTTCCAACTAAACAAACCTTAATTGTACAGTGATCTATGTTTATATTTTTGCAAAAAAGCTACGATGCAACAGAAGGGGGGAAACAAAGCTACGATGAAGCCGCTCATCGCTCGTCCTTTCCAGTGATACTGCATAGATAAAATTTTCGATGTCCTGCTTCCCAATCCAAAGTCCAAAAGTTACGGACGCAAAGTAATATAGAGTAGTTTAAAACCGTTTAAAAGCACTACTAATTCTCTGCCATGCAACCGAAACCCTCCAATCCAGTTAGCAAGTGATGGATTGACGGGGATAAATTGAGGACATTCAAAAGCTAAAAAATCTTCTCAGAATTCATGCACCACCGTCAATTTTCAAATTGTTCGAACATGCACGAAAAGTCACGGCCTTTGGCTCATTTGTAGCTTTATGAGCTCTTTTTTCAATCATTGCTTTCACGCACCTTTGTTGCGAATTATTCCGACCGGGAACGGATTAGGAAATGGGAAATTACAAAAGTCACTAGGGTGTATTTGTAAAGTGATAAAATTTTTGGAGGAAAAATTTTTTATGTAAAAAGTTTTAAAATAGAAAAAATAATATAGTATAATAAGAGTAATGATAGAGGATAAAAAGAATAAAATTCAAGATAAACAAGTTAATTCAAAATAAAGTATTTTTCAATTATTTCTACACAACTATACATACAATTATTCTATTTATCTTAACCTTATTTTATTTACTCTTTATTTTTACCCTAATTATATCACATTATTTTCTTTCATCTTCAAATTTGACACCAAAGACTTTTGATTCAAAAGTTTTATTACTTTCCAAATACATCCGAAATTTTATTAAGGGTGTGTTTAAGAAGCGACAAAATTTTTGATGAAAAATTTTTGAATTAGAAGAAAATAATATGATGTGGTAGAAGGTAATGATAAGGAATAAATAGAATAAAATTAAAATAGATAGATTAGTTGTATAAAAATAATTAAATAATAAGGTAGTTGTATAGAAAAATATAAAAAAATTAAAATTAGGATAGTTTTAAAACTTTTCTCTCTTCGTAAATATTCTATTTTCTTAATCATTTCTTCACATATTCTTATATACTTATTTTACTTTTCAATCATTTTTATGCAACTACTTATAAAATTCATCTATCTATTTTAAGTTTACTTTCTTTATTATTTATTATTACTCCTATAACTTCATTTCGTTTTCTTTTGATTTGACGAGTTTTACTCCAAAGACTTTTTATTTGTGTGCTTGGAAATGAATAAAATTTTTGATGAAAAGTTGTAGAGAGTAGAAGTTGTTAAATGATGTGATATGATAGGGGTAATGATAAAGAGTAAATAGGATAAAGTTAAAATAAATAGGTTAGTTGTGTGGGTAGTTGTGTAGAAATGATTGAAAAGTAGGATAGTTGTATAGAAAAATGTAAAGAAATGATTAAAAAATAGGGTAGTTGTGGAGAGTGAAAAATTTTAGATTGAAAAGTTTTCACTTGATAACTTTTGCTTGTTAACAAACACACCTGAAAATTTCTAAACACAACTCATGGGCAAACCCTAAGGGTGTGTTTGGGAAGGGATAAAACTTTTAGGGTGTGTTTGTTTGGGATATAAACATATCAACAAAAACTTTTCAATCTAAAATTTTTCACTCTCCATAACTACTCTATTTTTTAATTATTTTTTCACATTTTCCTATACAAACTACCCTACTTTTCAATCATTTATACATAACTATTTATACAACTAACCTATCTATTTTAACTTTATTCTCATTACTTCTCATCATTACTCCTATTATATCATATCAACAACTTCTACCTCAAAAACTTTTCATGAAAAGTTTTACCCCCAACCAAACACACCCTAATGAAAAGTTTTATTCTCAGCCAAACACACACTTAGGGTGTGTTTGGTTGGGGGTAAAACTTTTGATGAAAAGTTTTTGAGGTAGAAGTTGTCACATTGATAGAAAATAATATGATATAATAGGAGTAATGATGAGAAGTAAAGAGAATAAAGTTAAAATAGATAGGTTAGTTGTATAGATAGTTGTATAGAAATGATTGAAAAGTAGGGTAGTTTGTATAGGAAAATGGGAAAAAATAATTAAAAAATAGAATAGTTATGGAGAATGAAAAATTTTAGATGGAAAAGTTTTGATTGACATGTTTGTATCCCAAACAAACACATCCTTAGTCAAAAGTTTAAGAGAATAAAAATTTTAAATGATGTGATATGATTGGAAATTTTTAGACTGCGTGAAAATTTTATCGGGAAATGCAATTCAATCTGTTCAAAAGGACGAAAAAACACCGTCCACTGCGCGTTTCTTCCTTTTTTTTTTTTACGGAGAATGAGATGCTTTGAAATCAACTTTGGGTAGCTTTCCCTCGTTGTTCCGTTCATGCATTGCTGCCCGTCGTGTACCGACGTGCAGACCGTCTGACAGTAAAAAGCTGCTGCCCGAGGTGAATCTCCCAATGTGCGTCACACGCCTCCCCCCTTAAACAATGCTGACTGAGAAGTATCGGCGACTATCCGTCAAAAATTAACATCGAAAAAGGAATAAAATAGTATTGGCAACACTCGAAAGGAAATTGCTGTGTATTTTAAAAACAAAAGACTGGGTAGAAAAATAAAAAATAATTTTAGAAAATTTGCACCTACCTCGAGCCTTGTTGCTTTTGACATGAGATGGTTTGTTAGACTGGGTTGATTTTGTGCGGTCCCGCGGTCCAACGGTCGAGATGGATGGCATGTGCTCGAAACTTGTGAAAAACGCACAGGTTAACAATAGCACATCTCGAAGTGCTGCTGCCGCGGCTGCTGCTGCAGCTGCTGCTCCGTTCCCGTCGGTCACGTGCTCCATCATCGACTTATCATGTGACCTTTCTCTTCACTTTCCTCTGAGCTCGGCGGACGAACTTCCATCTCTTCTTCCGCTTCATTTTCTCTTTGGTTTTTGCAAGCTAGCAGAGCTCGCGCTGCAGAGATTTTCAGCAGCAGTGTTGGTGCTTCGTTTCGCAGCATGCAGGCCTAGGGTTTATGGTGTCCGGAAGGAATGGGCTGCTTACAGTCTAAAACTAGCAACGTGCAATCTCCCGATGAGGAGTCGTCGCAGGCGGAGAAACCAGATCTAGGCATGTCTCTTGCCTTCTGATCGTGTGTGGCTTTGTATTCTTTGGATTTTTTATTTTTTATTTTTTTATTTTTTTGAGAAAAAAGATGTTTGGCTGGATGCAGATGGTGATCCATCCGAGCAAGATCTTCAAGTGCCTGCATTCAAGGAATTTGGCTTGTCGGAGCTTCGGACTGCCACAAACGGATTCAGCAGCGATCTTATCGTGTCGGAGAGCGGCGAGAAGGCTCCTAATGTTGTTTATAAGGGAAAGCTAGAGAAAAATCGGCTTGTGGCTGTAAAGCGCTTCTCGAAGCAGTCGTGGCCCGATGCAGCTCAGTTTCTGGTTTGAGTTTCTTAACTCAGTCGTACCGTGTTTTAGTTTTTCTGTTTGATTTTGAGCTTTCTTTTGTGAATAATACGTCTTTGTGCTGGTAGGGGGAGGCGGCTGGAGTTGGAAAGCTGAGGCACAAGAGATTGGTGAATCTCATTGGGTGCTGCGCCGAAGGAGACGAGCGTCTTTTGGTGGCTGAGTACATGCCCAATGATACTCTGTCCAAGCATCTTTTCCACTGTATGCTGTTTTACATTCTGTTTTGTACTCATTGGCTTCTGTTTGTTCCGTGCCTGTTCGTCTTTTGTGTTGGCGTGATTGTTAGGCTTTGCGGTTGTTTGCAAGCTACTTAGTGTTTTTTTTAAGTGCAGGACAGTTGACAACGGCAATTGGGCTTTTGCTTTAGCCGGAGTAACTGTAGGGACCAGAGACAGCACTGCCTTCAGTGTAAAAGGCTAAAAACCTGTCTGCTGTGGTCCAACTTAGACCATGGCGCTTCATTGGCCTCCTCCAGGCTTTTTACCACCAAGGAGAGGGGAATAGGTCGCAAATTGCAAGCTGATATAACAGTTTTAATATCCAGTAGCAGGTCCTGGGAAAATGCAGAGCCGAAGGCAAAGGAAGCAATTGGTGGCATGGACCATGTGGAATTTGAAATATCATTGCTTCAATTCTAAAACCATTTGCCATGTCAATGGCTTTGCATACTTCAGCTTTGTGGTTTTTTTGCATTGCTCATTATAATAGAAAATAAGAAGATTTCCCTAAGTTGCTGGGTGAGGATCCTAGGTTTCTGTGGATAGACAGATGCCTACAATTTCTAGCATGCTTTGCGGAATACATGATTACGTACTAATTAATCTACTGAGGACTTTTTTTATTATTAGGGCGAATTCTTCATATACCCATGAATTAAATCCTTAATTCCACTTATACCCATGAATTTTCAAAAATGCATCTTGTACCTATGAATTTTCACCCTAATTTTATATATACTCAAGTTGTCATTGACTGTCAGCTAAGCATTAAGATTTGATTTCTTAAATAATTTAAATCTTTCAAAATTCCCATATCACCTCGCAGCAAATCGCATAAGATATCCCCCATGTCATCTCCTTAAAATCGTTTCCTCCCAATATCTCTCCCAAATTGTCTCCTCATATAAAGAGACTATAAGAATTAGGGCGCAGATGGCTACACCGAACCTGTATGCAACAAGAATTAGGGACAGGGCATGAAGCAGGGAGAGGAGAGGCAAGGAAACAAGAAGAGTAGCCGTGTGCAGAAGACTGACAGAGGTGAAGGGGAGGAGCAACAGCAGCAGAGAGCTATGTGCAAACAGCCGCCAGAGAGTTGCGGAGATGACTGCTGGAGATGAAGGGGATGAGCAGCAGTAGCGAAGAGGAGGAGAGGCGCACATACGATTGCCGTAGATAAGGGAGATGAGCAGCAACAGCAGCGAAGTTGTGGCAGGAAGAACAAGAAGAAGCCATGGTCTTTGAATTTGAAATAGGGCAAACGAAATAAGGCAGCATTTTTACATGTGGGGTAAATTTGTCATTTCACACAGTTTATGGCCAAACTAACAGGTTAGTGATGGCTTGGGTATGCATGGAATTCGTATAAAAATTCATGGATTCAAAAGGCATTTTTAAAAATTCGTAAGTATAAGTGGAATTAAAGGTAAAGTTCGTGGGTATATAAGGAATTCACCTTTATTATTATTATTATTTGAATATTTAGTATCTTTCGTGACATTGTCAGTGCTAAGGATGTATTTGGACATGCTAATGGCTGTTTTCTTGTTCCATTCAGGGAAAAACATGTTATTAGCTTGTATCTTTGACAAGGAAGCAGGCCTTGAAGCTCCTATAGATCTCTTTCCAACTTAAGAGATATAATTACTGTTCAGATGGCCATTTTTAATAAGGAAAGTGCAATAGTGGATGAGTACACTTTGGATTTGGAGTTCTGATGTAATCTGACTATGGATACCCATGTCTCCTCAAATTTGAATGTGGTTTGGAGGTCATTTTGGGAGCTAATCTAATTTGGGTGTGCTTTTGTTTATTCTAATCACTACCCCGTTTTAGTGCCTTCCTATAATGACAACATCACAGTTATGATTCAGAGCTCTTCTACACTTGCTATTTTCTGTATTTCCAGAGCTGGCTGTGTGTTCTAAGTGTCATTTGCTTGTTGAGTGGGCCACATTTTATGGGTACTTGTATATGGTCTTGGAATTTTGTTTCTGATGGAATGCCATCTTAAGCATCTATATGAGTCCAGTCCTTGGCTACTTGCTGTGTTTGTGTATAGATGGTTGCTAATGTGTGTGCGCGTGTGCTTTTGAACCTGGTCTCAAAAGTTTGTACAGAGTATATTTGTTTGTTTGATTTGTGACTATAGATATGGAGGATTGACGCTCCAAGGTGCCGAAATAGCCCAGATTGAATGTTGCAGATTAAATGTTGTAAACTGATTTAATTTGTATGATTTAATAAAGCTTGTTGATTGTGCTCGTGTTAATTGTATAATGACACGGGTTTTGCTTTGTGCTAGGGGATAAGCAGCCACTACCATGGGAAATGCGCTTAAGAATCGCATGCTACATAGCGCAGGCACTGGATCATTGCAACAGCGAAAATAGGAAAATATATCATGATTTGAATGCATATAGAGTTCTTTTTGATGAGGTAACCCAGTTTTGTTCTAGTCTCAGATACTTTAATAGCTTTTGACTGGAAACATTTTATTTCCTTAATTTCATAAATTTCTGTCAGAACTTGTATTGCAACTGATCTCCACTGTTGTCCTTTCCTATTTCTAATATGCTTCTCAAAATTTGTTCCCTTGTTCAATAAAAATGTAAAATTCAATCCAATTAACACTTCCAAAAGGCTTTGTGAAATGTATCTGTTGCATTCTTTTAACCATTTATATCCAGATATTGAAGTTCTCATAATAGCGATTTTCTGCATGCTTTTGTCTTTTGTGTATATGTCAGTAAAATTAAACATATCCTTTAGACTTGACATGACTTCTTTTAGTGTCCATTTGGTAACGCATGAAAAAAAAAAAAAAAAACTCTTCCACTTCTTCCTACACATCTTTTGATATGATGTGACATCTTAACTGCCTACTTTACTTTTTCTATTATTATCTTTATATTTAAATCATTTTTTACAGCTTTTCATACAACTATCTCTTTTAACTTTATCTTCTTTACTCATAGTGATTATTTCTATCATATCAAATCATTTTGACACTTTTTAAAAAAATTTCCTATTCCCACTTATACTTTTACATCTTCTCAAATGGACCCATAGACATTTTGAGGTGCTTAGAGTCTCTCCTATTGCTGCAATATATTCTTTTGATACCCATCTATATGATTTGCATATGAAGTGAAAGTATTGAGAAGTCATTTAGTCTTTGTAGACTTCTGTGCTTCTGGTTATTAAGGCCCTCAACCTTCTCAATTTTGTTGCACCAATATCTTTGAAGTTGACATTAGAAATGCATAAGCAGGAATAAAATATCAGTTATTTATCTTCATGATTTTCTATTTGAGAATTGATCTGTCATCTGCTCACTCATGTCCTTCAAATTTCTATCATGGTATCATTCGAGTCAGTATTTGCATAGTGAGAACAGTGTGCTGTTCTTTTATTACTCAGATTGAAATGATTTTGGGCAAAATAATGCGTCTTTCACATCTCATATTGGAACTTTGTAGAGCATTTCCCCTTTCTTTAATGAATTAAATATCTAGTTTGCATGGATTTGATTAACATGTGTGAAATCTTGACTTTTTACTTGGTTTTGCTGTCCATAAATCCTTTCTCTTTTATAATTTGTTTATCATCTGTTGGGATCAGCTTGTTCAGTAATTTCTTCTGTTTCTATTTTATACTCTGCATTTCCTATCAGGATGGTGATCCTCGATTATCTAGTTTTGGTCTTATAAAAAACAGTCGAGACGGGAAAAGCTACAGTACGAACTTGGCCTACACTCCTCCAGAGTTTTTACGCACAGGTGTGCACTTGCCTTTTGCAATTGAAGTTCCTGGACTTGAAATTAACTGGTTACGAAATGTGGCAAAATTGCAATGTCTTCTTCCACTTTAACTGACAAATTTTCTGCGGTGAGGCTTGCTAGCCATGAGTCTCGTCTGATCTGATTGACCAACATGCTGGGCCTGATCAGCAAGTCAGGGAAAGGTTAAGTTGGTTGTTAATCTTGTACTTCATTCTTCAAACTATTCTGGATATCTATGACTAGGTTACAGTGTCAGGCATTACAGTTTAGTAGGCTAGGCAACTTTGATTGGACTTGATGAAATTTTAGTGACTTAGGTCAAATAACAATGAAGGACACCACAGATTAGTGTCAAGCTTTTATTCTTGGCCCCTTCAATAAACAGTTTGATTCTATGCCAAACTAGGGGGCATCAACTGACTCAATGGTAAGACTTTTTGCTTGTGTCCTTGGGGGCATGGGGTTCAAGCCATAGGAAAATCTTCTATGAAAATTGCAGGAAAAACAGCTTTAATCTCGTCCTCTGTAGGAGTAAGCATCAGTAAGAGCTTCATGCATATGCCCTTTCTTTATCATGTTCCAACCTAGCCAATGTGCTGTATCGCATAGTTTCACATTTTAGAGTCTAAGCTTATTGACTTTGATATTTTTTGCTGCTGTAGGAAGAGTTATACCGGAGAGTGTGATCTACAGTTATGGTACAGTTTTATTGGACCTTTTAAGCGGGAAGCACATTCCTCCAAGCCATGTACGATCCGTCCTGCTTTATGCATGCTTGTCCATTGCTTTCAAGTTCCTTTAGCAACATGCAATTTAGAAAGCATATCCCTTATTTTTATGAAGGTTGCCAAATTGTTAGTTGCTGTTGAAATTAACACCATTTATCGTTTCCTACATACGGAGATACGAAGTTGTAAACGATTGACTGAAGATTACTGGGCTGTTCTGCCATTGATACTGTCCTTACATTCTAAGATCAAGATTCTGAGTCTTCTGCTTAAATTCAGTTCCAAGTACTTTGTATGACACTGCCAATCTTAGGCTGTCTTGAAAGGCCTTTGAACTTTTATTGATCACCAATTGAACTCTTGATATCACTGTTGGTTTCGTTTAGGAATAAATTGTGTTCTCCAAGTTGATGAGTTATGCTTACTCTGACTCTGCTCTTCCGGATGCTTATTTAGACAATATAAAGATTGAGATGGCTGCTATTTTGTCAGACTCCATTGCTTAGGCTGATGTATTTTTCTAATTGCAGGCTTTAGATTTGATAAGGGGAAACAATGTCTTGCTGTTGATGGATTCTTCCTTGGAGGGGCAGTATGCTAATGAAGATGCTACAAAATTAGTTGAACTTGCTTCTAGATGCCTTCAGTCTGAAGCTAGAGACAGACCTAGTACCAAGTTTCTTATTAAGGCAGTGGCGCCTCTACAAAAGCAGAAAGAGGTAATTATACATGTATACCTGTGTTGGAAATGTTGATGATATTCTTGCACATGTTATGCTCAGCTTTGTTTTTGCATGTAACCTCTGTGATATGTTTTTGTTGAATATGTAGGCGGCATCACTGGTTCTCATGGGTATACAAAAAAATACATCTGTTCTGCCAACACTGCTCTCTCCTCTTGGAAAGGCATGTGCAAGGATGGACCTTACTGCTGTTCATGATATATTGCTAAAAACTGGTTACAAGGATGAAGAGGGTGCTGAAAATGAGGTGAAATGAAGTTTTCTTCTTTTCTCATGGGACTATCTTTTACATCGTTGTTTCTCAGAATTACGAAACCAAAATTGGTCAATTTATAAATTATATGTTTTCCTCTGAGGGCCTTAAGTTGGGCCTTGCAATTCTTTCTGTTAAGTTGTCAAACATCCTTTACTCCCTAATTTGTTCCCTCAAAGGTATTCAGAAATGTGAACCTTTGCCAAAAGGGTACTTGAAAGCAAGTTATAATCTATTGCTGCACTGCGTTTGCATAATAAAAACGGTAAAGTTTGCAAATACTATAGTGTTCTTGAAACCTTCAAAACATTCTGTTTCTAGGGTCTATGATGCTTGCTGGGGAAGAAATTTAGCCTTTGGATTCATCTTGTTATCAGTTTTCTGATTTCTGAACATTTAAGCTCTTTAATTCTCAGCCATCTTACTTATTTTCATTCTGGCACCAATATGAAGCTATCATTTCAAGAATGGACACAGCAAGTTCAAGAGATGTTAAATACAAAGAAATTTGGTGATATTGCTTTCAGGGACAAGGATTTCAAGACTTCCATTGATTATTATTCAAAGGTAACTTTCTCTTTTGAATTAGATTCCTGTTTGGTTGATCCTTTATACAGGTACAAGTAAGAGTTTCCTCTTATTGTCGGTCCCAGACCTGGATCAAGGTTGTGGGTTGCTTGAGGTTGGCAGTTGGCTTAAACTTGTGTTGCATTTGTTGTGATGAATCTTGGGGCTAATATCTGTTGGAAACAGCTTCTGGGTTCTTTTCAACTTTTCACATTAAGTTGGGCTTGCATTCACAATTCAAAAGCTAAGGGGTGTAAAAGCCTCTCCTTTTTTTGGGTTGTGATATTGATATGCTCTCAACAGCTCTACCTTTTCTCATCAATATCTCTATTTTTAATCATCATCCCTTTTCTTTCCATCCAAAATGCTTATCTGTGTTGCCTTTATTCACTTTATGGTTAAGTTCCTCTCTATCCATCTAATATTTCCTGTCTATGGCCACTTTTTAATCATAATTTTTACTTTTGCTGATATCATTTCCTCCTAGTTATAATATGCTCTGGTTTACCTTGTGTCCGAACACTTTTTGGGCCATCTGATACATGACACAGTTGCTACAGGGTAGTGATCCAATACAAACATGTTCATTGAACTTGACTGCAAATGTTTGCTGAATACTGCACTTATTCAGTGGTGCATCTCTCTTGAAGCGGGTCTATATATTTGTACTCTGTTTTGGGGATGATATATGTCTTCTTGAATCATGTGTTAGCTCTTCTTTCATCTGTGCTATGTTATGTGTAATTGTATATGATCCTCTTCCTAGCATGTCTATCTCTGGGTTTGCAGCAGTCTTAATGAGTGTGTGCTGCTACTTCCTAATGATAATTATCAATAGCAGAGGAAAATCTATGACAAAGCATAGGAAAGCCTCACCTAAAATTCAGAGGAGACAGTTCCTTCTTAGCAGGAACGTATATCATCATCACCGTCATCATTATTGCCTCAATTTATAGTTTACAAAGAAGCAACACCAAGTGAAATTCTTATCCCTGGGATGGGCATCAATGTCATGAGACAGATCAAGGATGCTTGCCAATTCTAGTTGGCTGGGATGGGGCTGTATTTGATGCTTGGAAAAACTTTTTGCTGCAGTTGATTATTTAGTGAGTGCTTTAGTGGAAATCCCACTTGTCCATGAGAACTTGATGTAACTGTCTATACTGGTTAGGTCAATGTATTTCACATGGATTTCCACCACTTGGCTATTATTTTGAAGGCTTTGACGACAAAATCTGGTATTCCTAAAACCTCTAATAATGGAAGCTTTCATAAATGTCATGCCAATCCAAACTGGCGTCTTTGACAGGGCTGTGTGGAATCAGGGACTGTGTATCATGAAAGCTGAATTTCTTGCACTTAAAAATTAACTTAATTCGACAAAAAGTCTTGGCTTGTGTCCAGGTAGTCAGGGCTTCGATCCCTGTTGGGAGGATTGTGTCTCCTATTTGAGGAGCGCTGGTCTCCTCCTTTGCTAATGTATATTGTCGGTAGTTATCAGTAGAGGAAATATGAAAGATGAAAATCGTAAAGTGCATTGGGTGAATTGGCTTGAATTGTAACAAGTGATATTGTAAAAAGAAATCATAAAAAATGAATTAACTTAATTCAACTTAATTCTGGCTTAAAATATGTTCAGGAAAGCTGGGAAGTTTCATGCGAGTTCCCTTTTCCTCCGTTTACCTTTTTTTTTCAGAAGGGGAAAACAGGGAACCAAAAAAAAAAAGTATGATGAAAATGGAATACTATGAAAGTTTCCACGGTGCAGCATGCTTTTTCTATTTCATGTCATTTGTTGAGACATCTACTCTTTACTTATTCCACAATTATCTTCATGGTTTATGACAAGTTTGTAGTGAAAATGTCGTGTGCATGAATTTAATTTTATGCTTTATTGCAAAATGCAGTTGGTGAGCATGATGTCCGTTCCCTCAGCTACTATTTTTGCAAGACGTGGCCTGTCCTACTTGATGAACGGTCAGCCAGAGCATGCCCTCCGCGATGCGATGCAGGCACAAGTGTGCATGCCTGAGTGGCCAACTGCCTTCTATTTACAGGCCCTTGCTCTGTCCAAACTTGGAATGGAGACGGATGCTCAGGACATGCTCAACGACGGTGCTGCATTTGAAGCTAAGAGGCAGAGCAACTGGCGTGGTTAGAGGCTCCCCCACATGCAGATGGAGGCGTTCCTGAGCTGCTTGGCTGTCAGTTGCATCCAGGAATTCATCAGTGGTGCTGAGTGCTAACATTCATTACGAGCCCATACCAAAGTATTATTAGATGAATGTATAAAAATATTAAGGAAGGTAAAAATAAGATTGTTGAATCAACTTTGCCCTGCTCACCCTTGGCATCCAAATTTTTGTATTGGAAAATTGGGTTGAGCCCCACAAAAAGGTCAAACACGAAAGCAAAGGAAGGTTTTGTAAATTCGGGGAGGTTGGAAGACCGGAACTCATTGGCGTAGGAAGGCTGTCGCCTGTCGTCGGGAAAAAAACGCTACATTTTCAATGATGTTCTGATAAAGAAAGTGGTAACTGCATGCGTGATCGCAGCGAGAAAAGAATCATGGACTTTTTAAACGAACATGCTTGCAGTGCAGTGATTTCTTCTGCCGTTAGCTAGTTCGCGCCATTTCTTGGCCCGGGGGCACCGGCTTTGGCTGGTACTTGAGGTTTTCTTGAAGCGCTTAAGACTGCCTCGATTCTTTCTAGCCAGCAATCATTTTTTGCATGGTTGTATTTTAATCTATGCAGATTGGATAGATTCCAGGATCCAGTGCGCCCGTGCGCTTGATCCTGTATTTCATTTTTTTTTTTGTTTCACATATTTATGGGGGACCAAGCATGATGTTTTATACGTTGTTTTAACATTTTTTTCGTGTTTTATTTAGGATTTTAAAAATAAAGAACAGGTCATTTTTTAAGCCCCGTGCTTGGGCCCGCATAAGAAATAGAAATTTTTAAAAATAAAAAAAATGAGTCATGCAGTGGATTTTAGACTATATGCTTCTAGGTAGTTAGGTTACATAAACGTGATTTCTGGTAACTTCTTCCATTTCTTTATAGTAATCTTCTTCATTTTTAAAATGTTGATAGTTGATATAAAATTTAATTCTATCATTGTATTTAATATTATTTGCTTAGTTAGGAGAGTTTTATCTAAATCAAATATGCGTATGGGTCACATTTGCTTTAAAATAGATATATTCATGTGTAAATTAGAAAAAATGCTTAGGTTATTTTACATATGTATTAGAATATAATAGGGTTTTTTCCAAATATACCCATTACGTTTAACTATATTTACAAATATGCCCACTACGTATCAGAAATTCCAAATATACCTACTACGTTTTGCCAAAATCCCAAATAAGCCCACGCCGTCAGTGACCGTTACGGAACCGTTACACAGTGGCTAATAATTTTTCAGAAATGCCCAGATTACCCCTGGCGTAAGATTTTCCCAAATATACCCATTACGTTTAACAATATTTACAAATATGCCCACTACGTATCAGAAATCCCAAATATACCTACTACGTTTTGCCAAAATCCCAAATAAGCCCACGCCGTCAGTGACCGTTACGGAACCGTTACACAGTGGCTAATAATTTTTCAGAAATGCCCAGATTACCCCTACGTTTTGCCAAAATCCCAAATAAGCCCACGCCGTCAGTGACCGTTACGTTAAGTGACGGAACCGTTAACAGTGGCTAATAATTTTTCAGAAATGCCCAGATTACCCCTGGTGTCTGTGCTGTTGTATTTTTTATATTTTTTTCCGTTAGTTTCAAAAATGATAATTTTTTCCTTCCGTCTATGCTATTGTATGTTTGGTATATGTTTGGTATTTTTTTCCAGTTAATTTCAAAAATTATAATTGCAGAAAGGATGCATTTCGTTCTTGTTATAACCCATATGCATTTTGTCCCCTTTCATCACCTATGTATGGACGAATGACAAGAGAATATATGGGTTATAATAAGAACGAAATGCATCCTTTCTGCAATTATCATTTTTGAAATTAACTGGAAAAAAATACCAAACATATACCAAACATACAATAGCATAGACGGAAGGAAAAAATTATCATTTTTGAAACTAACGGAAAAAAATATAAAAAATACAACAGCACAGACACCAGGGGTAATCTGGGCATTTCTGAAAAATTATTAGCCACTGTGTAACGGTTCCGTCACTTAACGTAACGGTCACTGACGGCGTGGGCTTATTTGGGATTTTGGCAAAACGTAGTAGGTATATTTTAGATTTCTGATACGTAGTGGGCATATTTGTAAATATGGTTAAACGTAATGGGTATATTTGGAAAAATCTTACGCCAGGGGTAATCTGGGCATTTCTGAAAAATTATTAGCCACTGTGTAATGGTTCCGTCACGGTCACTGACGGCGTGGGCTTATTTGAGATTTTGGCAAAACGTAGTAGGTATATTTGGGATCTCTGATACGTAGTGGGCATATTTGTAAATATGGTTAAACGTAATGAGTATATTTGGGAAAATTCCAATATAATATTATTTTATAGAATCATTTATTCATATAGCAGTAATATTTTAGATAGTTACATATTGAGAATGCTAATAAAAAATAATTTTTAGTATTAAATTATTTTATTATATTAATTTTACACATTTATGAAAGGGGTTTATATAGTAATATTAAATAAATGAGTGGATTTTCACGATAATATAAATAATACGAAATATAATAGATGTAGTGGATTTTTTATCAATCATTAAGATATTAAAAATGAAAGAGGTAACATAGAATTTTTTTTATAAAAGTAAGGCTTACAATAAAGATCTATTTGGCATTTGGTATAACAAATTTTGTTTTACATCTTTTGACACTTTTTTATATGATTCGATATCTTAAATATTTAAGCAGTTGCATCTTTTATTGTAACCTCTATCTTCTTATCATTATTCAACATTTTCATACAACTATTTCATTTTTTTTTATCTTATTTCTAATTATTCCCTCTACTATATTACATTAGGCATTTCTTTAAAAATCTTTCCCTCATTAGTTTTCTTATTATTTTTGTCAATACCAAACTGACCCAAAGTTTATTATTTATAACCATTATTTTCATTGTAATTGTTGTAAAAATCATTGCAACTAATAAATATATTTAAATATTTTAATAATAAAAACACTAACGTTAATAATCAATTACTATTTGATGAAAAATAATAAAAAAATCAATTATTATTAACTGGGGCATTTTCGTTATTTCAACAAAAAAGTTAATTGCCGTCAATGAAAATTAATGGAAGGGATAAACTGGTAATTTCATGCAAATATTTTATATATGCAATTTTATAATTTTTAAATTTTTTGGAACTAGAAAAGTTTTTACAAATTCGCACTGTTCATATGCGGCTGAAGCTTAGTGCACATGGCGCACTGAATAGGCACATGAAAAATTCTTTCTTTTTAGAAGTTTTTTCTTGCGATCATAATTTATAACATCCTCTTGAATGTTGATTTTCGGCATCAGATTTCAACCCGAACGTCTTCTTATTTGTTGACGAGTAAATGGTTAACACTTACAATGGCTTCTGTTCTGCTCATGGCATTTTGATTGGCCCAAAATTGATGGGTACAATATCAAGATTCCATCGCTCTCCTAATTGGACTGAAAAGTTCCAATCTACATGCAAAAACGGTGTACTTCCACCACCAGCCGTTAAAAGCAAATCCGTAGGTTTTTCGTATGAGGCCTATCATTTTACACCGTTCTGTATCATTTCAAACCAGTACTAAAATCATATTCTTTATTTCAAAAATTTTAAATAAAACTGTTAATATAAGTTTATTTAATCTATAAACAAAGTTGTACTATTTTTCGATACGACCGTTATTCTATAAATCAAGTGCAAATACCTATTTTTATTTTTTTGAAAATTCTTTTATATAATTGTTAATTTAAGTGTACTTAATCTGCGTATCAATTTTTACTATCTCCGAAGCTTTATTCATATTTATTTGAATTTTTTAAAATTAGTAGTATTTTCGGTAATTTAATTCTTCTCAATAGCCATGAGATGATCATTTTAGGATGATCCTTTTGTCCATGGATGTTCCTATTACACTCCAAGTCTCTAAAGGACAAGAATCAACTTTGTAGCATCTACATCGAGAATTCAAGTACCGTACACATTATTAGTCTGATCCTTTGTAGGAACTACTTGTAATAACGAACTTGCAAAATGAATCTATTTATCATAAAAAGATTCATTGTTCCTAGCCCTGCTTCACCTTAATTGCTATTTGAACAAAAAGATCATGAATCTACTTTAGATAAAATGGATATTTTAAAAAAAAAAGGATTCATATTAGGCATTCCTATTTTTGATGCGTATATATTTATTTGCAATTTCTAAATAAGTAGATATTTTAGTAATTTTAAATTGTTGAAACATGAATAAAATATTCCATTGCTTAAAATTCAAAGTAAATATATACACATCTCTAAAAATAGTAAAAATATGATTTATAGATTAAATATTCTAGATTAACAATTTTATTAAGAAATTTTGAACAACAAAATATATGTTTTTTGAACCAAACCAATCCAAAATGATCTTTTGCCTTTTTTTTTTTTTTTCGTATTTTGTATTAGGCTTCTTTAGAATCATTACATTCCATGGGATCATGGAATGAGATGCTAATAAAACGAGATTTTCTAATCCTATTTTTTTCTAATTTTCATCACGATTTCTCATTTTTCCATACATGATAATGTTTTTTTAAAACATTTATACCACTTTTTCCATTCTCTATACATAACCACCTCTATTCATTCAATTTTCTCATTTTATTTTTATCCTCATCTTATTTGATTGGATCATCCTGTGATCTCTTCAACCTAGACTTTTATATTTACATTTTAGACCGTCTAAAATTTTATTTATTATATGTCTAATAATCATCTACGATTGGTCTTACATGGCTGCCTCATAATTATGTTTTATTTTTAAAATTTTTTTTAATAAAATTATGAATTTAGGGTGTGTTTGGCAATTAATAAAAATGTCAAACTAAAACTTTTTAATTTAAAGTTTTTCAATCTTTATAATTGTTATATTTTAAATTATTTTTTCATATCTTTCTATACAACTACCTTATTTTTAATCATTTATATACAAATTTTAACTTTAATACCTCATGATTACTTATATTATATTACATCATTAATAACTTTACTTCAAAAACTTTTCATCTGAAATTTTTATTACTTCCCAAACACACTCTTAGGTGTATATTATCAACAAATCAAATTTTACCAATTTTAGAGATAAACATATATTTATTTTATATTTTTAAACATAAAGGGAGTGTCGTCATTTTTATCCTTGATATGAGGAGCTTTTTCCCCATTTTCTAGAGCAATATGTCTATAACTATTTTGTTAACTACACTGTTAGATTTACACTCCAGGAGTTAAAAGATTGAAAATATGTATTTCAGTTGAATTGTAAATGCAAATAAATAAAAAAGAGTCTCGATTATATATAATTAGTTGTATATATGTTTAACTTATAATTTTTTTATTTTTAATTTCGTTTATTTTTTTATTTTTTCTTCATAAATATATTTTCTTAAGTGTATTTGATTCATATAACAAGTTTAGCTATTTTACAATATTTTTATGTATTTATTTTTTATTTTAAAAAAGAAGTCATTAAGAGATGAAAAATGATTGTGTACCTTTGAAATTGCTAATTTAAAATAGAAAAATTGGTATATGGATTAAATATACTTAGGAAAACATGTTGAAGAAGAAAAAATTTAAAATAAATAAAATAATAAATATTTTAAGTAAAGTATATATACATATATAATCGGGCCTCATAAATATATTAATAGCATATTTTCTCAAAAAACTATTAATAGCTTAGTCTAAGATACACAAATGAAAACTTACAGGCCTAAATCACAAGTACGAAATCCTTAGGGTCTAGTTTGTAAATAGAAAACTTAAAGGACTTTATACGTAAAAAAATAAATTAGTATATAATAGAAATACAAGAAAAATCTTAAAATAAAGAAACTATTTTTTCAAGCATTCATTAGTGAGTACAATTTCTATGAAACCTTACCTTTATGTAACTTTATCAATATTTTCCACCTTCATAATTGATGGAAAATCTAATTATATTTAATATTATTTATATAGTCCTAAAAGCCACATAATTTTTCTAGTATTACTGTGTATGAACTCCATCTATTATTATATAAAATTAATGTTATAAAATAAGTTGTTACATTCTAATGCATATTGAAATGTATCGAAGTATTTTTCATAATTTGCACGTGAGAGAAGCGCTGATCTTTGTGATCCTGGGTTCCTCAGGGACCAATTAACCGTGTCTCCTCGACTCTCTCGTGAGCACCATCCTGCATCGCTGGAGTACACTCCCGCGACCTCGATTCGGGATGTTGGAACACCAACCGGGTCGGAAACCGAATCCTAAACTGACTTCGGAAAAGTTCGAGAGCTCCGATTGAAACCCTTTCTTGTCTAGTGTTAGCTGATCCTTCAACATCTACACCAACTAAATCGGAAGCTTAATTCGAAAGACGGCAGTAGGCTCGAGGAGGATCAAAAGACGAATTCTCGGTCCCCTAAAGTGAGAAAGCGAGAATGTATGCTCTATGGAAAGAAAAGTCACGAAAAGTGATCCATATGATCATAAAGAAGGGCTTGCCCATATGTCTTTCTAGAGTACGCGCGGTTCCTTTCGATTGGAGCCTGTTGCTGCCTGGATCGTTTATTCCATTTGAGGGAATGAATTGGATAGCGAAGTTGCTTTACACCTGGCGTTGTGGCACAACAAGGAAGGTTTGGAATTGGAAGTTGATGAAACTGACTTGGAGATCAACCGATCTTCTACTTATCATTTTTGACGGTTCTTCGTTGAGTTGAAGATGACTAGTTAATATCTTCTTTTCTCCTCTTTTGTTGCGCATTTGTAATCAAATATGGCCACACATATTTGATTTAAAATTTGATTATCTAGTGATCCAAGTAATACTAAATATAATAGATGAAGTAGATTTTATCTTTTTCATTAAGATATAAGAATGGCTAAAGTTCAATGAAATCAATTTGGTCTCTTTTGATTTCGGCCAATTTTATTATAAATAATATTAAAAATTAATTTTGTTATATAAATTTAAATTAAAATTCTTAAAAATATTTCCCAAATTAATCTAATTAATTAGGTGCCTTTCATAATTCACATTCCCGTAATAGATTATATTAAAATCAGTTTTCTCGTATTATAAAAGAAAAATGCAATGAAAATACCTTTAAGATATCAAAAAATATTTATGTAAAGTATTTCTCAAATTAAATAAACCAATTTGATGTAGGTTATGCAAATTCTCAGAATAAATAATATCAAAAAATCGATTTTCTTCAATTAAAAATAAAAGTATAAGAAAAATTCTATAAAATATAAAAAATTATTTTCGAAATCTTTCTCACATCCAAAAAATTAATTTGGTTTCTTATTTTCAAATTCTCATGATAAATAGTATTAAAAATAATTTTCTAGCATAATGGAAGAAAAATAGAAGAAAATACCTGAAACATTTCATTATAAAATTGTTCCTTAAATAAATAAATTATTTTATTTTCTTGAAAGAACTTATATGTAATAAGCACAAAGCTTAAAAGCGGGTTTAGCCTGTTATATTTTAGACCCTGCCTTTGTCAGCCTACTGTATATATTACAACATGCTTTTGTCAGTTCATTAAACCTGCCTTCGCACCCACCATCACAATGATTTTCGGCATTTTAGACTTTGAGGTTTTTGTATTTGCATTCTATGCCTGTAAGTCTACATTTTTTTGCATTTTAAATGCTAGTACTAACACAGGTTAAAATGAAGACAAAGGCACGGTCAAAAATACTGTAAAGTATAACCGTGCAATCTATTTTAAACAATCAACCGTAAGGTCTAAAATCCAGGAAACGTTCCATCAAAAAAGTAAAAAAAATGCAGGAAACGTGAACTTACATTTTGGCAAAGGTGGGTTCTAAAATATTGTATAACAGGCTGATGAAGAGTTCAAATATTATTGATCCTGTCTTCGTAGCATGTTGACCTTGCTTTTGTCAGCTCATTGACCGCTGTTAAGAGCAGAGTCTAAAATGCAACCGATATAAACTTTTAATCATTAAATGTAAATATAAAAATCTCAGGAACTGAAGTGCAACTTCGTAAACCGACGGATCAAGAATGGAAGAAGAATACCAGCCTGGCGACGTAGTCAATGGTCAACGTCCAGCTTGGACGGCGGTGCGCGTACAACCACTTGTACGGGCCAAGGAATAGGTTGGTGAGCCCCGGAATAAAAACAGGTTGGAGGGGCGAGAGAAAGAGCGACCCCATCTGGAAAAGCCATCGCGCTGCTCTCTCTCTCTCTCACAGGTACGATCTCGTCTCATCTCAGCCGTCTATTCTTCTCTCTGGCCTTAATCCGTTTTTCTCGTTCTTGCATTCTTATCCGTCTCGTCCAATCCTCCTCGTCTCTTCCTATTCTTACTCCCTCTCCCGATCTAGGGTTTCCCCGTTTTCGAGAGGAAAACCGCGTTCGGATTCGGGATTCGACTCCTGTATTGCCTTGCCGTTGTTTTCGGGATTGAATCAGTGGAGATTATTTCGAAATTAGCGGAAAAGTACCGGAGGCTCATACACGTTGTTCTATCCGTGTTGAAACGGAGAAAATTGCAGTTGGAAGGGATGAATTGATCTCTTTGAGTGGACAAAACCATCAATGGTATGACAAGGAAATAGAAGGAAAGAGGAAAAAGTTCTTACCGCTGAGAGGACATCGCCTCCAGAAAGCATAACGGCTATTTCTCTCTTGAATGCATCAAACCGCATGAAATTTATAATTTAATGGTCAACCATAAGAAAATTAATGCTCGCGCTGGGTGCTTTATTGAGATTCTTGAGTTACTATGATTGATGGAGTGGGTACAATTTATTATAATTTGCTTCAGAAAAACTAGAACAACAGAGAAACATATCTTGTGGAAAGGCAAAAGATTTTTGGATTTATCATTGTTTATGAAAATTGTTAAGTATCGAACAGATAAGGAACAAAGGCTAGCCAGTCGTATGCAGCCGGGGTCCCCTCGTTGTCTGTTGAAGCAAGTTTTTAATTGCGATAGAGTACGGTTAACAGTATTCAAGTATGCTCTTTGGAGAAGAAGACTATGTCTTTGTATTTGATTTTGAAAGGGCACAAGGAAAAGAAAAAATAGGCAGGAAAATGAGACGGGCTCATGTAAAAACAAAGATTGTATATGAAAGAATATTGCAAGAACAACCTGAATTTTGCTGAATAAGGGCTTTAGGTGCCAAATGACCAAGCTGAATGCTATGGTTGGAACATGCAAAATCACTATATCAGCTGTTTTGAAGCTGTAACAGAAAATGCAAGTATGATTGATATGGTTGACTGTAATAAGAGATTACAGCAAGGAAAGAGATGCTTTAATTGTGAACTCATGGTGCCGTTCCAAGCCCTTTGTGACTGATTTGGTGCCTTCATTCCATTGTCAAAACTCAAAAATCTCATTTCAGTTTCAGATTTTTAAAGAGAATTTATAATAGTTAGTTTACTTTGTGAACAAGTAATTTGGATCATCAAGGACGTATAGTGCTGATTTGGGTAGATCTGTTCATCTCTTTACCCTCACAGTTTGTATTGCAAAGAATAAAATTATAGGTTATGAAAACTCTTCTTTCTCAGGAATATTCTCATGTGGGAAGGTTTCTGAATTACTTTCAGTTTCTGTTGTTGTCTTCAACGTAAAAAGTAGAATAGTGGCAAGATCACTTGGGATCTTGAAGTTGTTTCTGCTTGGACTTTTAGCATGGGCTGTGAGCATCCCCTTCATAGCCTTATAAGCTGTCCACAATTTTGATCTATCACATAGGTCAAAAACTTCAATACAGTATCCATTGATGTTTTCAACGTAAAATTTAAAAATGGTAGAAAATCCACTTGACAACTTGCAAATGTTTCGCTGAATTTTTTTTATAAAAAATGTCATGCTATATGTTAACCAAAATTAAAAATTATAATCATGTTCGATTAAAATATGGTTGGTGCCTGACAATTTTTATTGTATGTATTTGGTAGCATGCTTCTTTTTTGCTAGGTTTAGTAAAAATGGGTGTCATTGCTTGTGTATGGTTGGACAATCTGGACCTACTTTGGTGGTGGGTTTGGGCAAGTGCATTTGCATAAAATATTCATAGAGCTTCTCAAGGTTGAAGATTTTTGGTGTGTTTGGATAGCATTGGTCCAACCGTCTCTGAAGTAAAAGCTAAGATTTCAGGTTTGTAGGAAAGTCATCCCTTTCCTATTAGTGTTGCATTTATCTGCCTCTTGCTTTCTCCGATCCTTATATAATTTTAATTATCAGCCCAAAGCTTTTTATTCCCAAAAGCCTATAGGCCTGATTGGTTGATCGGAATTGAATCGTAAAGAAAATTGTTGACAACATTATAAGAATGATGTTATTTATAAAGTGAATAAGGTTAAAATAGATAGTGGATGATTGTTAAAAATATAGTTAATGATGGAAAGTAAGAGTTGCATGGAAATAAATCCACCTTGGGAAATGGATTTTCTATGGAATTGAAATCCATGGCTTTCAAATCCATATAAATGATGAGGCGCTATCTATTTTGTCTTCATTCATTTGGCGATCAATGCCGCCTTCTCTTTTGCTAACGTTGATAAATTATTGATGATATATATGATTCTTAATGTTTCTTGTTATAAAAAAATTTGAATAGATGAAAATATCAGTTTCCTATGAGATAATTTATTGAACACTTTCCAAAGTACTCTTGAGGGCATGTTTATTTCACTCTCAAACTTTTCACTCTCCGCAACTACCCTATTTTTAATCATTTTTTTTTACATCTTCTTATATAACTATCCTACCTTTCAATCATTTCTACACAACTTTCCATACAATTAACTAATTTATTTTAACTTTATTCTCTTTACTTTTCATCATTATCCTTATCATATCACATCATTTTCTCCAAATTCAAAAATTTTTACACTAAAAGTGTTTTATCCAAAAGTTTTATTACTTTCTAAACATACCCTAATAATAGATTTTATCATCAGTTATGTGAAAGATATATGGGTACATGTTACTCCTGTTAGACAGGGTCAGTTGTACTTATGCAACTGTGGCATCCTTCCAAGTTCTTGTGACATGGTTGACCACATAGACTAGTGATTCATTATTTGTGCCTGTTGTGGTGAGTGGCATTATTCCAATTTAGGGTGGTGTCAAACTTAGCATTTTGGTAACACTTGTGAACATGTTTCATAACTGTCCCTAAGCAATCCTACGTCTACTGCAGTATCCGGATTTGCAGAAATGTCTAATATTCCTTCAACCAAGCAAATGGCATTCTTAAGATGAAGCATTTTGGTTTGTGTGATTGGTAGCTGACTGGATGTCAATTTGCCATTTTTGGAATTTGCCCTTTCGAGCCGATTTTTCTTTTTCTTCTGAATTGAAAAATTCTGAAATGCTAAAATAAGCTTGTTGTCTTTTCTAAGAAATTTTTCATGCATCCTCGGGACACAAGTTTGAGTCCATGTTCAGAGCAACAATTTGAGTAGAAGTTAGGTCAGTTCAGTGATGTTATTATTTTGTGGCATGAAGGAATTTGCAATGGGAACCAATTGGAGGAATGCTTTGTCTTTGCTTTACCTCGTTTTTGGATTCTACTACAGAGTTCTTTTTGCAAGAAGACGACTAAACATGTGATATTAACAAAACAGTGAGAATTGTATAAATGGAGTTAATACTATGTACTGTACCATTCTAATTTGATCCACAATATTTGTTCTCTCACACAGAAAAATATCTAAGACTCCACAAATATTGTGCTAGAGGAGAAAGATGATCCATTGTGCACAGAAAGACAACAAATTTGTCCTAACGTACAATGATGATCCAATATTTGGAAGGAATCTTTTGGATAATAGTCAAATGGTTTAAAGTGGTTTTTTTTTTTTTGAATATTAAAAGGATTTATGACCAAATTGGTTGTTAAGATCTTGGTTCCTAATATACCCACGATGTTGCAAAAATTACTCTATACCCACAACATTTCCACTTTATTTCTCTTATACCCATATCGTTAATTGCCCTTAATCATATGTTTTGAAATACAAAAAATGCCCCACCCACTGACGATGAAACATATGCACCATTTGGAGAATACTGCCAGAGCACCAAATCATATGCTTCATCTTCCCCATATGTTAGCCGCATTGATGTTTGCCTTTAATGCAACTGCCGACAATAGGATTTTTTTTTCCCCCACTTTGCTCATGGTCTTCATCCAACTGCTGGTCGAACATCCATGCGGTCTTCATTTGGGGTTGTGCCCAATCAGGAATCTATTCTTGGTTGATGTGGAGTCCAACTCCATGGCATTGTCATTGACATTTTCTCCATCACTTGGCTCCATTGTTTTCATCAATGGGATTGAGGTTTGGTATCTATTCCCACCCTGATCAGCTCCCTTCAGCTGCCACGGCAATTCCTGCCTGCCCTGTTGTCGAGCTTCCTAGCAAGTCAGCTGCTGGGGCTTCCTACAGGATCAATATGGAATGCCCATTTCTGAATTCTAAAAATGACACACTGTGGGGTTTGGGACCCTGATCAGCCGTTCCCTATAATGCTGCAGCAGTCTGCTTTGTTTCTGTCAGCCGCAGTTTGATTAAATACCCAACTGGAGTCTGAAGTTGAAACAGCTTTGAATTTCGTCTATGCTACTGCCCAAGAAATAGCAGATGCGAATGTTGAAGTTCCTAGTTTCAATGTCTCTTGGGTGTTTGACATGGAGCGTGATTTCCAAATATCTCAATAGGGTGCATTTCTGTGATATTGTGAACAAAGCTCTGGATAGTCTGATCTTCAATGTCTACATCAACAATCTATTTGCACTGAGCTCATTTGACATTTCCAGCAAGACTAATGAATTGTCAACTTATATTGTTGATTTCATTACCAATGATCTTCAAAGTTCTCTAATTGCTTCACTCATGGGTAAGATATGGCCAGATTATTTTTATCAGTTTATGACATTGGTTGTCGGATGTGAAGGTGATCGCCAGTGGATAAATCCAGTGGGCATTATAGTCATTTTGTTTGGCCGTCATGACAACATAGGTATGGAAGGAAAAATGTGCAAACATCTTGGGTGTGAGAGAAATTTCTAGAATGTTGTGGGCATTTTTGGAATTAGATCAAATGTTGTGAGTATATATGGGATTAACCCTATATTCTAATTATTCTTTTTCTTCGTCTTTTATTTTATTTATAAAAATAATGCTTTTCCCCTACAAATTAAACACATTGCAAGAGATTTCTCTATGTTGCATGTGCATGTAGAAGATAAGTAGATATTAATATTTAATGTCTGAGTAAAACTGGAGACTCGATGAGTGCACCCAGTCGCATGGGCACTCCTAAGGCAAGCTCAAATAATGCCTTTAGTCCCTAAGATGTCTGCCTCCCATTTCACGGTATTGGAGGCTAAAGTTGTTGATTGGACCACCAGGAGCGTGTGAAAGATATAGGCACGTGGCTTGAAAGAGCTTTGAATGTGGTTACAAGTTGAAGTTTAGAAGCCTTAACTACTGTTGGTGTCATGTCATGGTGTGAGTTGAGAGAGAGAGAGAGAGAGATCTATATATATATATCGGTTCTTCTTTTATGAAATCCCTCCATTTAATCTTGATGGTTGATGGAAAATCCATTTGGTCAATTGTATTTAGCATTATTTATTAGGGGTGCAACTCGGGTCGGGTTATACCGGGATTGGAGTGAACCCAAACCCTAAGCCAACCAGGTTGGAGTAAACCCAAACCCAAACCCTAAGAATTTAATCCGGGTTCGGACCGGGTTCGCATTGGTTTTGGTTTGGTTTCGGGTTAGAATTCGGGTTACCAATAAACTGTTTTTTTCCTAATTTAATTGTAATCTAAAAGAAAATTATTGGAATATGCATACCTTTGTTTATGAAGTCAAGTGTAGCAAATAGCTAATGGAAATGACTCAAGTGTAGCAAATAGAAAATGAACATATCATACCAACTATTGTAGTTGAAACTAAACATTATCATACAAATCGCTGAAATTGAATTCAAACTAAATATTTATCATACAAATTGCTAAAATAGAAATTGACCACTTGTCATACCAATAAACTTAAAATATGAATCAAATTTATACTACAATTTGAAATTCAAAGTAACAGATTTCTCATACTAACAGAAAGTATAATATGAAATAGATTTATCATGCCAACTCAAATTCAAACATAATCCACATAACAATTATTCAAAGCAACTAAATCTAAATACACTAAGCATAATGGTTCAACATTCCAATCTAATTTAAGTGCAATTCAAATTTAAAATGACAAATAAACAAATCTCAAGTTTAAATAAGTTTACGTCCACTTTTAAATAAATTCAAAATTCAAATGAGTTCATGTTTCCAAAGTTTCCAAAAAAACTAAAAAACTATTCGAAGACTTCCAAGTAATTTCTCCCTTGATTTCTATCTGCATTTTCGAATGTCAAGTTCTTACACGTGCGGCTAACTCATATATTTTTTTAAATATCCATATTAACTATATGTTATAAATTATTAAATCATAGTCATTCATTAATTTAAACAATTTAAATCAATTAATCACTTAAATTAAAACCATTTGACTGATATATATTAAATCAATTACCCACCTATATATTAATATTACAAAAAAATGTATAATTTATAAAAAAAATTATATAAATTACACCAGGTTCGGACCGGGTCGGGTTTTGGTACCGGGTTGGTGCGAACCCGGTTTTAGTTTCGGGTTTCTACGGGTTGGGTTGAAACCGGGTCCATTTTGAAAAAAATCTGAAAAATAAAACTCATTTTTTGTTTTGGTACCGGGTCGGGTTCGGACCGACCCGGGTACCAAGTTTCACCCCTATTATTTATAGTATCTTGGAAACCTTTTTATTTTTTAATTTCACTGTATACGGGGCCCATCTATTAATGTATAAAATCAACGTATTAAAATGGTTCAATACTAAAATATCAATTTTAAAGTAGTTTTTTTCAATATCTAAACCATCTAAAATATCAGTAATATGTGGATGAATGATTCTATAAAGTATTGTTATATTCTAATACATGTGTGAATGAATCTAAGTGTTTTTCATAATTTACACATAAATATATATATTTTTCAACAAATGTGGTCTATAATCATACTTGATTGGGATGAAACTTGCTCTCTTAGATAAACAAATGATGTTAAACATACTGAATGGATTGGATTTTCCATAAGGATTAAAATTTCAAAAATGGAAGGGGTTATATGGGTCTGCTTGTATGTAACTTGTTTAAATAGAAGCGGAGCCCTATATATATATTAAACTAATTCATTGTGTTGATTTTTTACCAATTTAAGATGTGGCTTATACATGTTTGATTTGAATGCAAATTGGTATGATATTAAAGTAAATAATTCTAAATATAATGGCTAGAGTGGATGTTAACTTCATGATCATGTGAGGCCCATTTATAGCGGACTGCACCATAATTGATAATGTTCCACATATATATATTGATGCATTTTTGTTCTCAGGAAGTGTATGGGTCAAATAGGAGCGGGTACTTGGTTAAAGAAGAAATTTAACTCTTGCTGTGGTTCGCACATGAAATCTTGCTATATAACTAAATTGTTGGTTATTGTGACATCACTATATTTTGTCATTAAATCACATAGCTAAATTATTGATTACTGTGACATTACTCTATTCCTCCATTAAATACTTTTCCGTATATGAAATTGGTTAAACCATCTGATTTGTCACCCTTGTAACCGGTGTTTGATTTTACAGGAAACGGACATTCTATGGATGCCACAGCACCGGCTACACTAATTTCTCCGGAATTAGTTAGGGAATCACTCATCGCAATCTCTCAGGCTATTCCAGATAAAATTATTTCATCAAAACTGTTGCCTGATGATACAAATGATGTGATTTCCGCTCAACCAAAAGATAACGAGACAGCTGACATTTACAGATCAAAGCTGATATCAATTTCCTACACAGAATCACCAGATAGGAAAACTCTTGCCTCTTCTTCACCTGGGAATCTCAAGGATAGCAACTGAAGCAGATTATGGGTTGAACTTTGTTGCAACGTGCTCTTATGTTCTTTGGTTTGGGACTTGCGTGAATGGTGGAATGCTGTTTAATGCTTCACATTGTCATTACCATACCTGTGGTGTGTCAATGACTGTAGACTAATATGTGTACATATTTTGGGAGCAGAAGCATCTTGAATTATGAATGTATGGTTTGTTCCATATGTCCGTCCTTCCTCAGTCCTTTGATCTATAATTCTGCCAACAAGAAATCCACTGTACATAAGAATGCATATTACATCTCCATGACTTCTGTCACTTTGGTGCGTACGAAAGTTGATGGCATTTGAGATGATAAGCAACTTAGGATTCTCGCGAGGTGAACCTGACCAACTGAACCGAATTTTCAATCTGCCTGCGATTGGATTTTTATAAAAGTGAAGGTTCCAAAATAAGGTTTATGCCCAACCTAATTTGGACTGTTAGTTTGTTGTGTTTTGCACTTGTGTGTACACGCCTTTGTAGATCGAAAAGTATTAGTAGAACTCTACTGAATTAGAAAGTTGTCTTTTAAAATTTAAATATGGGATGACAAGGCTTACCGGTGGCATGCGAGTGGAATTGATAGTCAAAAAGCAAATCGTAGTTCCAATACTCAGTTTGATTGTGGGCACCGAGGAGCAGCTAAAAGGATGAGACAAGATTAGGAGACTCTTTCCATTTGCGAGGGATGATTTCAAACAAGTTGCCGACAGATCTTATCCAGTATCTAATCCTGACAGTTGTTCAAACACCACTGTATGGTTGTTGGAATTGGGCCACTCAATCATGGCAACTAACATTTCCCTCTTAGTGGAAGATTGACTTACGAGTGCTCTTTTACCGTCGCCTATCTCTGGCATTTTCTTTCCTTCATTCCTCATCCAACAACGCTCCTTTCTGATTTCTTGTCACTCCATAGCGTATGATGATTATGATAGCGCAGAGTGCACGACGCATCAGACTCAGTTCCTTGGTCTTTAGTGTTTAAGCGTGTCTTAATGAGCAGTAGCATGGATAAAATGGATCCCGAAACTTGTCTTTTGTTGACAAACTTCATAAAATGTGCTGCTTTAGCCAATCTGAGCTCTATCATGTGTTCTGAAATCTCTGCAGCTAGTGCAGTGATGGAACTCCATTATCACTGCTTTTTCAGTGCCATTTGTCATGGTAGGAGAAAGTTGGAAGTTGAAGTGGAGGACATACTTGTGTCTGCAGTATATTCCTTGGCCACTTTCCATTCAGCTATTATATCACCCAATCCTGTTTCCCTTCTAAATTCTAGCTTTTGTCAATCAAATCAATCAATCTAAAACCTTAGGCTTAATGGACCGTAGAATTAAAATTCTTGGACAGTTGTTTCCATTAATTTCTAAAGGCCATGGGAATGGGATGGGATCCTGGTATTCATTCCAGCTATGGTTACCCTCAAATTCATTGCTTGTCATCGTAGTCGACATATCACGGAGCTGGTGAGAGAAGGTCCCTCATTTTCTCCTCCCGTGCATATTCGTATGGCAAGCGGTCTATGGGCATATATTGGGTTAAGGTCAACCCGAAATATGGCCTGATCCACGTGGAATTCTGGAAATTACAGTAACCCCTCAAAATTTTGAAAAGTATTACAATATAGACTATTTTACCATGATTGCCCTCGCTCAAGTAACAATACGACCCTTTCTTTCAATTGCCCTCCCTTACAAAATGTCCAAGATAGGACATTTATTTTAAATTCTGGATTATTTTACGATGATTGCCCTCCTTTGGGACAAAATGCCCTTGCTTGCCCTCCCTTACGACCCTTCTTTCAATTAATTTACCATGACTGCCCTCAGACCCGAACCTGGCCAATCCACCAGGATTTTTTGTGCTGAGGTTCTGTGTTAATATAGGATTAGATTGGAGTGTACTTATTTCAGCCTGACCCGAATTTCAGCCCGATTTTTGAAGTAAATTTTTCATAATATTACAGAGGTGACTATAATATACTTAGGAGCCCGATGATATACATCATTATGTATTTTAGGCTAAAATACAATATTCATTTATTTTATTTTATTTTTTCATAAACATGTTTTCCTAAATGTATTTAATATATATACCAAGTTTTGCCATTTGATAATACTTTTATATATATATTTTTTATTTTTAAAAAATAATCAATTTCAAGGGGCATTTAAGTCATTTCTCACCCTTTAAAAAACTTAATTTTTAAAAATCTACAATAAATATATAGAAGTACTTTAAAATGACAAAACTTAGTATATAAATTAAATACATTTATGAAAACATGTTTATGAAGAAAAAAATTAAAAATGTAACTAATTTATAAAAATTAATGTATTTTGTATTTTAGCTTAAAATATATCATGATGTATATAATCATACTCCCTACCTGCTTAAATAATAGGGAGCATGATTATACATCATGATGTATTTTAGGCTAAAATATAAAATTCATTTATTTTATTTTATTTTTAAAATTTTTCTTCTTAAAATTTTTTTCCTAAGTATATTTAATCTATATACCAAGTTTTTGCATTTTAGAATATTTTTACATATTTATTTTTTATTTATAAAAATCAACAATTTCAGGGGCATTTAAATAATTTTTCTCCCCTTAAAAAATTTGATTTTTAAAAATAAAAAATAAATATGTATAAGTATTCTAAAATGACAAAACTTGGTATATAGATTAAATACATTTAGGAAAACATTTTTATGAAGAAAAAATCAAATAAAAAATAAAATAAATTAATATTGTATTTTAGCCTTAAATATATCATAATGTATATAATCATATTCCAAAATAACAGTCTTGTAGACTGTACATCAAGTTTTATTTTATGTGGGCCCATTAAAATTTACCTTTTGGATTTTTATATTTTAAAATAAATTTAAAAATATTTTTTTTCTATTTTTCATGTGCAAAGGAGTGGGGAAAGTGAAAATTTTTAGATTTTGAAATTTTATAAAGAATGTACAAGAATCTAGAAACCATAAATTTTAGTATGTGAACCAAATATATGTGGGTCCACATAAAAATGAAAAATAAAAAGTAAAAAAATTATAAAATATATGAAGTTTTTAATTAGCTACGTAGCAAC
Source organism: Annona cherimola (assembly GCA_030490835.1). NCBI lineage: Eukaryota > Viridiplantae > Streptophyta > Magnoliopsida > Magnoliales > Annonaceae > Annona > Annona cherimola. Next base: position 62,225,066 of record CM059976.1, on the reverse strand, counting down.
CAGGTGTATATATGATCATTGCCCTTTAATTTAATATTTATATCAATCTCATTAGGTTTTAACCATTCAAAATTTAAAAATACTATGTCAAAAACTAAAACATGACTAAAATATTTATATTGTAAGTATATTAACTTATGCATTTATTTAAGATCTATAATGATAATCGAGTTATTAATAGTCATATTGATCACATTTTAAAAAGTGTAGTGACCATGTACTAGTGGGTTATTACCTAAGTAAGTAACGACACTTTACTTTTTATATTTTAAAAATATTTTTGAAAGTATGAACTATTTATTATATTCTACTATATGCGTATACTTATGATGACAAAATTCACTTTGACTTTTAGCATCATAAATATACATATACAAGAATATTGTAAAGCGGACTTGTATGTAAAGAATATTGTAGAGCGGACTGATTCCGCGCAATTAACCATGTGGGGCAGCTACCACAAAAAAAATACATACGGGGCAGCTAAGCGGTAAATTTCATGGTGCCTCATATATACTTTGTAAATTTTTTACACTTACATATAGGCCCCAGATAGATAGGAGCCTACAAAATTTTAAAAAACTTTGGAAGCTATTTAGATAGGTTTTGGGGGATTTTTAAAATAAAAAAATGCCTCATGCACTATTGCACCGGAAAAGCATTTTTTTTATTTTAAAAGTTTCAAAAACCCATGCCGCTAGCATTAAAAACTATACAAGCTTATCTCAGTAGATATCTTCAATGACTAGTCAATGAATGTCACATGAACTAAGAAAAATTTGACAACATCTTTCCATAACTATAACCGGTGGTATGGTATAAAAGACCTGTTATATATAAACATCACAATTTCATTCCAAAATATAGACATTTAGCTCTACATTTACATAGTTATATGCCCATACTATAAAGACATCCATATACAAAGAAAGTCATCATATTCATTATTACACAATAAGCAACCCAAAAGATCACATGCATATGTATACACAGATTGTAATCAAGTTCAAAATACCCAAGTACAATATGTTTGTCATAGTTGGATCTAACTAAGTAAATGTTACATGCAATAGCATAAAGTCCAAAATAACTAAGAACACAAATGCTAATTTAATGGTCTCTAAAATTATGTCTTCCTTTGGTTCCATCTCGAGGCCCTCACCTAACTTGTGATAACAAATTATATGACTCTAAATAGACTCAGTAAGTAAATAGCAGTTAAGCACAAGATGAAAAGAAATAAGATTTTGGATGCACATGTCATGACAATATTGTTGAAAGATGATTTTTAAATGACCATACAAGACATATGGGTCCAACACCCACACTCAAGAATATATACATATAACCACGTGTAAACCAAAGACCACAAACAGTCATCTCCTCATGTCAATCAAGGGTCATGAACAATCCTTTACAACCACCCATCTTGAATAATGCATTATTCATAACACACAAGAATGAATGCCACAAACTACACATACAGAATTAGCAAAGTTAACAAAGTTTTTTAAAATTTAACATACCAACTATCACACAATCATTTCACTAAACATATGATAGGTGCTAAAGGGGAAACCTCTATTTCGTTTTACAAGTTCTACCCACTCGAGAAATGTCACATTCTAATGACGTAAAAACTACTAACGGGTCATCAATTTCGCAAAAGTCACATAGTAACATCTAATTCCCCATAAATCATGCTTACTTTAAGCTATCATGAACCCTAATACTCCAAATCACAAAATTATTGGATACTATTGTTGGAATCAATGGCAAATTAAGCACAATCTGTGTTTTGATGATTAACAACTCAATTCGAAAATATTTTGGGTACTAATATAACTTGTTGAAATTGTTTAAAGGCTAGAAAGTTAAAATTCAGAACCTGACAGACCAAGTCGTAAAGCCAAGTCGACTCAGTTATCGACTTGAGTGAAGTTGATACCCAAGTCGACCTCAGGATCGACTTGGAAAGAGCAAAACATTCCAGCGCTGAAATCTAGAATCAAGACAGGTGAAGTAGTAGTCCAAGTCGACTCTAACTGTGACTTGGGTGAAGTCGCAGACCCAAGTCGACTTCACCATCGACTTCAGATGCTCAAACATTCCAGCGCTGAATTTGGAAACCAAGATGGGCGAAGTTGCAACCGAAGTCGACTCCATGTGCGACTTGGGTGAAGTCGCATTCCTAGGTCGACTCCATATGTGACTTGAAGTGAAGTTGAAACCCAAGTCGACCTAGATATTCGACTTGAGTCAGAATGAAGAAATATGTAGTCCAGACATGCAAATGTGCCTAATTTAATCATTCAAGACAGTATATTTCTCAAGGGATAATCATTGGGCTACATCTATGAACTCCAAGATCAAATTATTTTAAGTACAAGACATGAAGACAAATCTCCAAGAAAAGATGATCATGTTGAGTTTCAAAGAACAAACTTTCAAGATCAAGAATATTAGTGGAAGAACAAGATGTGATGAATATCAAGATACTAAGATCAATTTCAAGAAATCCTAGTTCCAACAAGTGCATACAGAAAGTGAAGTCGCACCTGAAGTTGACTTCACCTGCGACTGGGGTTAAGTTTAGGACTAAGTCGACCTGAAGTGGAACTTGAAGTTTTTGCTGGAGACCGAAGTCACACCCTAAGTCGACTCCAGTATACGACTTGGGTGAAGTTGCACCCGAAGTTGACTTCACATGCGACTTGGGTTGCAACGGTCGGAAAAATTCGAACGTTGGCGCATTAAATGCGCGCCACCTACCTCAAAACGTTCGAAATTACTCCACCATTATAAATAAGCATTCAAGTGAACGTGCTAGAGGTTAGAAAAAGTAATTACTGAGATCCAACTACCATCCTCTCCAAGCATTAAGTGATCAACACAAGTTTCAAGTGAAGAATTAAGCTCTAACTTGCTGCAAGCTCCAACGCTGATCAAATCATTTCTTCTACAAGTTCTTCCACGAGCTGAAATCTGCCTACACAATCTGTAAAATGTAGTTTCGATTCAATACTTGTATCCGATACTTGGTTTGATATTGGTATTTTGAACCAAGTGAAAGCAAAGTAGCGTTGTGACTTGAGTGTGGCTCGTCACCTACTTGTGCTGTGATTTGTACACGCCCCCTAGAGCTAGAATCTAGAAGAGAGCTGCTGCTCTAGTTGTATTTGATAATACAATAGTGGAACCCAAGTCACAAAGGGTGTGAGCTTGGAAGAGTGGAGTAAGGGAGGTTGCCCGAACCACTATAAAATCTTTGCCTACTGCTGTGATTTGCATTTTTACATTTTTTGCTTTATTTCTCTCCATATTATTCATTTGTTTCATTAAGCGGATTAAATTAAATAGGAAAAAATTTCTGTTTAAGTGGAAATTTCAAAATACCCAATTCACCCCTCTCCTCTTGGGTAATAGCCATAAACTCGGGACCAACAAGTGGTATCAGAGCAGGTCTTTGAGTTTAAATCAAAGAGATCTCAAATATGGTATCCCAACAAACTTCTACCCTTGCATTTGCCGAGGGCCAATCTTTCACAAGGACACCTCTATTTAATGGGAGTAACTTTAGTTATTGGAAGTTGAGAATAAAATAATTAATCATGGCTACAAATATAGATTCTTGGATTGTTATCCAAGATGGTGTTGTGTTGCCCATTGATGAAAGAGCCTCCGCATGGTCCGAGGAGGAAGTTAGAACCGTTAAAAGCAATGCAAAAGCCATGAATTCCCTTTTTTGTGCATTAACGACATCCGAATACGATTGGAAATCTTCATGCCAAACCGCCAAAGAGATATGGGATACTCTTACTTCTATCTATGAGGGAACTTCTTAAGTCCAAGGGACAAGAAGAAATAATTTGATTGGAGAGTTAAAAAGCTTTAAATTCTTGAAACCGAAAATATTTTAGAAATGTTTGCTAGATTTTCTAAGATTACTAATGCTTTGAAAGGTCTTGGAAAAACTATTTTTGAATCTGAGCAGGTAATGAAAATCTTAAGAGCGCTACCCGAATTTTGGACTCCAAAGATCACGACCATTGAGGAAGCAAATGACCTCAAAACACTATGGTTAGAAGATCTTATAAGCTCACTCATGTCACATGAGTTAATAAAGAGGAGAAATGAGGAGCAACACAAAGGCAAAAGAGCTAGTGCCTTAAAAGCCGCATAAGTTTCAGACGACTCCACCTCATCCTCTCAAAACGACGATGAGGAGATTGCCTTACTTACCGAAAAACTTATTGTGAACGAAAAATTTACCAAAAAAGTTGATCGTTTGACAAACGAAAAGAACACCTTGATAAGAGAGATGAAAAAACTTAAAAAGGAAAATGAATCATTAAATGAATCACTTGCTAAGTTCTCTAATCCAGGGGAAAGTATCAAAATGGTTTTGAATATGACCGCCCAAAATACCAAGAAAGGACTTGGGTATTCCACATTTGAGAAGGGAGAAAATAACAATTCAAATGCTCTAAGGACTTACAAAAACCAAGAAAAATCCATCCATGCTAAACCAAAAATGAATCATGATGCTTGGATCAAAAGACCAACTTGGGAACCTACTACTACATGGATTCCTACTCCAAGACTCCTGGGAGCTTGTAACTTTTGCAATAAGATGGGGCACAAGGTATATCAATGTAAAATGAGAAAATTACATGACCTTGGTGCAAAATTGATTTGGGTACCTAAGAGCATTGGATTTATGCCTTCAAGGGTAGATCAACGTAGATTCCAATGGTTAACTAACCCAAATAGACTGTAAAATGGGTACAAAAAAAATAAGCTCCACTTGACTTTATTTTTGTAGATTTGTCTTAGAGCAAAGACCAACAATATATGGTTTATGGATAGTAGATGCTCAAGACACATGACGGGAGAAAAAAGATTGTTCCATAGGATCAAACCGTGTAGTTAAGGAACGGTTGCCTTTGGCAACAATGAAAAAGGTATAATCAAAGGTAAATAAATATTTATGGAATCTCAAATGCATGTATTGAGGATGTACTATTTATTGAAGGACTCAAACAAAACTTAATGAGTATTAGTCAATTATGTGATAAAGGTTATAAAGTTGTATTTGAATCTTCTATATGCAATGTATTTGATTATGATCACATAGTCTTTAGTGACAAAAGATATGGAAATGTATATTTGGTTTGCCTAGATAAACTTGATGGAAAATATCTAATAGCCATAAAAAATAATCCATGGATATAGTATAAAAGGCTTGGACACATTAATATGTTAAATATTAAAACTTTGTGGAAAAAGAGCATAGTGGAAGGGTTATCAAAGCATAAATATGACAAAGATAAGATTTGTAAGACCTGTCAATTATCCAAGCAACTCAAGATGCCATTTTCCACCAAAAGGAAATTTCAACGACAATGCCACTTGAATTATTGCATATGGATCTTTATGGGCCATCAGATATTTTAACCCTTGGTGGGAAAAAGTATGTATTTGTAATTATTGATGATTTTTCAAGATTCACGTGGATAATACTCTTACCTAGCAAAGATGAAACATTTTCTATGTTTATCACGTTTTCAAATTTGGTACAAAATGAAAAATAAAATACAATTATTTCTATTAGAAATGATCATCATGGTGAATTTGAAAATAAATGATTCATAGAGTTTTGCAATGATAAAGGAATTCATCATACATTTTTTGCACCAAGAACCCCCAACAAAATGAGGTTGTTGAGAGGAAAAAAGGACAATACAAGAAATGGCTAGAACTATGCTAAATGAGGGTAAATTATCCAAAAGATTTTGGGGTGAAGCTATAAGTATATCTTGTCATGTATTAAACTGAGTTACCATTAGAGCAATTTTGAAAAAGACCCCATATGAACTTTGAAAAAGTAGAAAATCAAACATATCATATTTCTATGCCTTTGGATGTACTTGCTATGTGCTAAACAATGGAAAGACCAACTTAGGAAAATTAGATGCTAAAGTGATGAAGCAATATTTCTTGGTTATTCATCAAATAGCAAAACATATAGAGTCTTTAACAAGAAAAATCAAATAGTATAAGAATTAATACATGCTATTTTTGATGAATTTAACCAAACTCCGAGAAAGGAGGATGAGTTAAGTGATGTAGATGAGGTATCAAAGAACCCAAAGGCGGAACAACAAGAGCAACACGAAGAAGCTGAGGCAAAATAGAAAAATTCCATGGAGGAAAGAGTAAGTGAAGGTAATAATTCTTACAAATCTCCAACTGATTTAAAATTCAAAAATGATCATCCAATTGAGTAAGTCATTGGTAATATCTATGAAGGAGTAAAAAATAGAAGATTAAGATACAATATTTGTGGAGAATTCGCTTTTGTATCAAAAATTGAACCAACAACCATTGATCAAACTCTTAGTGATGAAAATTGGATCACCGCAATGCAGGAAAAGCTAGATCAATTTGAAAGAAATAATGTATGACATCTAGTTCTTAGACCCAAAGATTGCACAGTTATTGGTACCAAATAGGTATTTAAGAGCAAATTAGATGAAAGTGGACTTGTGGAGAGAAACAAAGCCAGATTATTAGCCAAAGGTATTCCCAAAAAGAGGAAATAGATTTTGAAGAATCATATGCTCTTGTGGCTAGATTAGAAGCCATACGTATCTTACTAGCATTTGCTTCTCACATGGATTTTAAATTATTTCAAATGGATGTAAAAAGCACATTTTTGAATGATTTCTTTGAATGAAGAAGTTTATGTTGAACAACCTCCGAGATTTGAAGAAAAGGATCAATCAAAATATGTTTTCAAATTAACCAAAACACCATACGGACTAAAACAAGCTCCACGAGCTTGGTATGAAAGGTTAAGCAAATTTTTGATTGATCATGAATTTCAAAGAGAAAAGGTTGATACAACATTGTTCATCAAGTATAAGGATAAAAATATTTTAATTGTTCAAATTTATGTAGATGATATAATATTTGGTGCTACTAATGAAACTCTGTGCCAATAATTTTCTGAAATTATGCAGAGTGAATTTGAAATGAGCATGATGGGAGAATTGAACTTCTTCCTTGGGCTGCAAATTAAGCATCAAGCCAAAGAGATTTTCATAAATCAGTCCAAGTATGTCAAGGAAATATTAAAGAAGTTCGGAATGCAGAATAGCAAAGGCGCAAACACACCAATGAGTTTAACCATCAAGATCGACAAGGATGAAAATGGTAAATCTGTTAAATAATAATTATATAGAAGCATGATAGGGTCTTTATTATATTTAACTGCTTCTAGATCAGATATTTTGTTTAGTGTTTGCATGTGTTCTAGATTTTAATCATGTCCTAAAGAATCACATTTAATAGCTGTAAAAAGAATTTTCAGATATTTGATAAATACCACTAATCTAGGACTATGGTATCCAAATGGGTCAACATTTGATCTAATTGGCTACTCGGATGCGGATTTTTCCGGTTACAAAGTAGATAGAAAAAGCACTAGTGGAACATGTCAATTTCTTGAAAACATATTGATTTCATGGTTTTCAAGAAAACAGACTAGTGTTGCTCTTGTGAAACCCCACCTATTTTAGAACCTAGCAAGTGTAGTTTAAAGCTTGTATCAGGATGAAATTAGAGAAATTAATTCAAACAAGGTGATTAAGTTAAATTTTCAAGATTATTATGATAATTATGCACGCTGAAGGATGAAAAAAATGCTTATGTGAAGAGTGCAATTAATGCTATTTATCATTTTAATTATTGATTTAATACTTGATATATTTATATCTTAAAATTTACAAAATAGAATGACTTGAAAATTTAAGAGATAGCCGAAGATGGTATGATACCTTAATCTATGAAGGACCCATGTGTAGCTATTAGGCACATACATATGATTCATGAGAGATTTAAATAGATTTTGAATGATTTTGTTATTTTGAGAATTTATCACAATTAGGGCCAATAAATATAAATGACGCTTAAACTAACCATTATAAGCTAAAATGGGTCAATAAGATTAAAGAGGCTTAATGAAAATTGGAAACTATAAATATATCATGAATAATTATTTTAATTTTTCATAATTTGATTTATGAAATTAGGATGATAATTAATGAGTTAAGTTGAAAAATGCTAGAAAATTCATAACTTAACGCCTATAAGGCGAATGGAAGTAAAATTTGAAAGACTAGTGTATAATTATGGGCTTGATCTTATGGATGGTTTGAATCATAAAAATTATGAAGGAAAAATGGTTAATCGACTAAGGGTCTGTTTGGTAAAACATAAAACTCAGCGGAAATGTTAAAACTTTTCAAGCTAAGTACGTCGGTGTAAAACCAGTCCCATTGAAGCTGCAATATTGTTTGCTCGTACCAGCGATGGCAGAGGAATGGTACAGAGAGTTCTTCATCGCTGTCAGCTACGATGTTTTCCATTTGTGAATTTGGTACCATCTGCTGTTGCACCTGTTGGTCCCTGACAATGGCTTCAAGGAATTTGACTATTTTCAAGCCATTCATGGACACAAAAATTAAGGGAAGGCAGCACATTTATTGACACCAATGCACGTACTCTGCATAACCATCCGAAGTTGACAAGTTAAAAAAATCAAAAAGTTTTGCTGCGAACCAAACAGTCCCTAAGATTATATGATATTTTATGAATTAAATCATTTTGCTAATATCTTAGCATATATTCATGTTTTTGAGATGAGATTTTTTTATGACTAAGCTAAGGTGCTCTAAATTAGGAATGGATGGGATTATGCTAAACTTTGCTAGAAAATCCTAAATGACATGTGTTAAGTATGATTAATTATTAATGATAAATATGTATTTAAAGTACCTATGCAATTAGGGTAAATAAATAACCATAAACTAAAATGAAATTCTATGGCATAAAATTCCATAATATAAAGCCAAGTGGACGTGCATAATGTGGACAACTATGTGTATAAATTTTGGCAATTATTATCAAATAAAAAATGCAAAAACTACATGGAAATGCAGCAACTTAGGGACGTCCACAACTATGAAATAAATGGGCAGATTATTTAAATGATGAAAATGTGCAGCAGCAAATAAATAAAGGGAACAACATGGACGTCCAGTTTTGCAGCAGCCAATTAATACAGTGGACAGCATGGACGTCCATCTATTTTCAGCAACAATTAAATATTTAAAAAATTATTTTCCAGTAGCTATAGGGTGGAAATTAAGGCAGTAGGTAGTCCTTAGGAGCATGAAAAATTTGGGAAGCAAGCAATGCATTGGACGGTCCAGAATTGTTGATGGAATAAGGAGGTGGACGGTCAAAATTTTTACAGCACATTAAATGGGTTAAATGCATAATTCGGTGGTATAAAAAGGGGCAGATTTCAGCTTCCTTATAAATAGGTAATGGCAGCAATGGAAAAGGGTTTAACGGACTGGGAGAAAGAAAAAAAATGGAAATTACAAAGGGGCAGCAGGGACGTCCATTTTCAGGTATGAATGCTAAGTTTGTATTTTATTTATTCCCTGCCCAATTTACGTCCAGCAGGTATGATGCAAAAATTTTCATATTATTTATTCCCTGCTCAAATAATGTCCAGCAGTACAAGGAGAAAGAAAAAAATATTCATGCCCAATTTACGTCCAGCAGTGCATGTGAGAAAAAAAATAAATATTTCTGCCATTAATGGAACGTCCAAATCTGCATATGAAGGGTGTGCTTGTTAACGAGTAAAAATTGTGAAGTTAAAACTTTTCAATCTAAAACTTTTCACTCTCCACAACTATCCTATTTTTTTAATCATTTCTTCAAAATTTTCTATACAACTATCTTACTTTTCAATCATTTCCACACAACTACCCATACAACTAATCTATCTATTTTAACTTTATCCTATCTACTCTTCATCATTACCCCTATCATGTCACATCATTTGACAACTTCTATTATCTACAACTTTTCATCAAAAGTTTTATACATTCCCAAACACGCCCGAAGAAAATAGATTTCTGCCAATTAATGGGACGTGTAATCTGGATGAAAGGGAGGAGTTTCTAGTTATTTTGATTTAATTCAATAATTAAACAATTTTTATATGATGAATTACTAGCTCCAAGGGTTAATGAATTAAGAATATATCATATATGGGTATACCTTCAAGTGGACGCCCAAATTATGTATAGGTTTAAATTTCTGTTATATTTAAGTTCAGAAATTTTATGTGAATTTAGGGTATTATAAATCATAAACTAGCCCTACAAATGGTTATAAGAATGGTTGATAGATAGCACCTTATGTATGTATAGTTAAGGTGCAAATTTCATAAATGAAATTTGGAAATATGAGATTATATAGGGCTGTTTTGTAAAAGGGGATAAAATCCAGAAATTTTGATTGAATTTAACTTGCTATAGATTCTATACAAACCCTTAAGATGAATATAAGAATTGTTGGTTGATAATTCTTTATATGTATATGTAAAGAAATGAAAGGGTAGGAGTAATATATGACCAATATGTATGTATATGTGGCTAAATTGAAATAGATTACCTTTCGAAAATTTAGTGTGAACTTGGCTTGTTAAAGGTTGGAAACAAGCTATTTGAATGATTTCATAAGTTTAGAACTCTAAACATGGAGATTAAATGAAGCAATAAATAACCACTAAGTTGTAAACGTATGTGGTTGTTAAAAAGATGAATGTAAATTCAAAGAGTTGAATATAAGCAAGTTCCTTGAAAATTTAAGTGAATAAATACCTTAGACGTGGGTATTTAATAAATATGAAATGTGGATGATTATTCTAAATAAAATTTTGATAGAAAATTAGCATGTTATGAGATATGAGAGGATATCCTGAGTAATTTCAAGAAATTCCTACGCAAAATATAAGTATAGAAGGAAAGAAACAACCTATGTATTAAACTTGTATGAATATGTGATTATAGGGAAATACAAGTGCTAATGTCAAGGAAAGAATGATTTAAAGTTAGCATGTTAAGGGCCATATGGGATTAAACCCATGTGACACGTATATGTGAGTTGAAGGAAAAAGCGAGGGATGGAAAGTACAGAGGATCGACTCAGGTAAGCAAGAAATCTTTTGAAAATATGAATTTCATTTGGAAAGTTGAAATGATTATAAATGCTTTATAATGATGCTTAGGTAGCATTTTCAAATGCTATTTTGTTATTAAATGTTGAAATGAATTGAACTTGTATTACTAAGATGTTTCAGGACTGCTGAAAATGTAAGTAAGTGAACCTTCATGAATGTTGATTTTGTTTCAAGTACATGTATTGTTGATTTTAAGTTTTGCTTGTAGATCAAGCAAATTTAATCTTTGAAAATATGACTTTAATGAAAAGTCTTAGCATTGCTTCAGTGTAAGCATGCTTAAATCTTGAAAGTATGATTTTACTCCTTATTAATGATATGCTTGAATATGGTTTCTGGATATGTCAGTTCCTAGTAATGCTATTTCAAAAGAATTTATGATGAAAGAGTTCTTAATTCTTTTCCAAGATGATATTAGAAACAAACATTGGGAATTCTATTCCTAAAGGGTTTTGAATAAAATTACACAATTTTTCATATAATGACATTTGTAAATAAATAGGGTATTTGAAATGACTTATAAATGTTTTAAAATGAGTTATATAGATGCTTTGAAATAAATTATCAAAATACTTTCAGTTTCTTTGAAGATTGAAATACTTTGGAAAAATGTCTTGTACTCATGTGTTTCTTTCTAAAAGAGTTTTAAAAATGACCCACTCAATACTTGACGTTATAAAAAGATTTGATGACTATTTTGAAATTCAAAAGATAGTGCAAATGCTTCTCTACATCAATGTGGTAAGGATGATATGTGGATGAGGCATATAATGCCAATAAAATACAAGCAGATGTGTTTGCCTATCCTTTGTTCATAAAAAGCCCAGAAAAGGGAATATAAAAATATTTGCAAGAAAATTTTATTCTTTTCAGTTATTGAATGGTTTCGAGATCGGTTTACAAGATGATTCTAAAACAGTTTATCAATAAACAAGAAATATTCTTGAAAATGATGTTTTCTCAAGTATTATAAATATTTTGTAAAATTTATTTATTAACGTGTTTTTAAAATTCTTTAAGGGTGGTCATTCTAACTTTATTGTTTGAAGATGATTTATGAAAATATTTTATCTTTGAAAAATAAATATGTCCAGTTCTCAATTTGAGATGGACTTAGTCTGAGGATTGCAATGGATCATGATGTCAAGTTGTTATTTGAAAAATCACATGGATTTAGGATTGTGAGGATTTTATGAAATCATGATAGCATGACGATGCGAATACAAATGAGTGCGCACAGGAACCACGTACTAGGCCCATGCTGGAGGTGGTTGCAGACCGAGATGGTTGCATACTAGGGCCAACCTCTACCTGTGGCCAAGTCGCTAAGGGAAGGCAGGAGACCGGCGGCGCCCTCCCTGAAATGGGAGCAGGATCATGGACAACCGCCTAGCTAGCGGTGTAGTCACATGAATGGTTTCTTTTCTATGGAAAGATGATCACTTGGTAAGTGTCACCTAACAGAGGGTTAGAAATGTATATGCATATCATTTATTTTAAAAACCCCAAAATAGGGACACGAGGATATGTTTTGGACATGATGATGTCCACATGAAGTAATGTTTATTCAATGATATTTTAGGACATAACAATGTCCACAGAAAATAATGTTTACTCATCTATTTCAGGACACTTTTTATATATATGCATATGCGTTGTATTGAAAAAGATTTATACGGAATTGTTTCAGGACATATAATTATCCTTATATAATAAGGTTTCTATGCAAATAATTTAGGACATAAGATTGTCCTCATGAATATAGGTTTATATGTAAACAATTTAGGACATACATTTGTCCTCTTATAAAAAGTTTATATGAATGATTGACAGGAATGATTTTCAAGAATGATTTATATGAATGGCTGTCATGAATAATTTAAATGGAAGATTTTATGAAGGATTTATATGTAAAGTGTTATGCAGGGTTTAAAAGAAGGTTTTCATGAAAGGTTTCTTCCTGTTGGTAGTTGATTCTTGATAAGTATCTTCTACCAAACAGAGAGAAATGCATTTATATGAAAATGTAAAATGCTTGCTTACTGAGTTCATTACTCACGTTTTGTTTTCCCAAACCTTAGACAGGTATAAGGAAGCTCAAGAAATGGAGAATATGATGTATTGGAGAAAAGGTATGAGATAGTACACATGTGTGTGTTATATGATTAGTTATGTGTATTGAATGATATGATTAGAATTTTTAAGATACGATAATGTATGTATACAAGTGTAAGTGCTTAGTATTCAATTATGAATGAATTTTATATGGTTATGGTTCGGCTAGGTTGTGTAAACCAAGAATGTAAGAAAACAAGATGAAAATTTTATGAATGATATATATAATTGATGATAATTTCCAGGGGATAAGTTTATGAAAAAATTATAACGAAACCATGTAATATGTTAAAATGCTATGAGCAACGAAATTTCAAGGGTATCGTTGCTTACAAGATAAATGAAGTGTGATTCAAAGAAAAGAAATGAGATTTGATAAATAAACGAATAAAAAAAAAATTTGGACGAGATCTAATTAAGAATCTGCCGCGTGATCAGGGCAACAATTCTGATTCACATTTACCAATTAAGAAGGTCTTGAGGTAAGGAAGTGACGTCTCGGTTTGGGGCGCCACAGCTCTATCTACTGCGGAAGCCTAATATATGCCGCCGGGAGCTGTTGTGCCCAATTACTTTGGATGAAACAAGAACTTAAGGATTATGGTGTTGATTATCATGATATTCCAATTAGATGTGATAATACTAGTGCAATCTGTTTAACCAAAAATCCTGTGTTGCATTTTAGAACAAAGTATATAGATGTAAGACACTATTTTATTCGTGAACATGTTGAAAATCATGATATTTGTTTAGAATATATGAAAACAGAGGACCAAATTACATATATTTTTACCAAACCTTTAGCAAAAGAATCATTTTATAAAATTAGGAATGATATGGATATGATTGAGTTTGATTAGAACCATAATATGATAGGGGGAGCATTTTAGAAAAACCAAGTCTGGAGAGCCAAATCGACTTCAGTTAGCCCAAGTCGACTTCGCCGAAGTCAACTCCACAAAATTCAAGTCGACTTCGGATGGGGCGAAGTCGACTTTGGTTAGGGTAAGTCGACTCTAGTGCGCGACGCTTCGCTTTCCCGCGCCATCTTCTTCCTCTTTTTTCTTCCTCTCTTCTCTTTTCTTCCTCATTTTTGAGAGCCAACTCCTCCTCTCCCAGCTCTGTCACCCTCTATTTCTTTCTCTCAATCCGTCTCATAGTTCTCTCTTGATTTCTCCCAGCTCTGTCATTCTCCATTTCTTTTTCTCTTCTCCCTACAAAGTTCTTTCTTGATTTCTCTCTCTCAATCAGTCTCACAGTTCTTTCTCAATCCGTCTCACAGATCACTCTCGTTTTCTATCTCCAGTTGTGATACACCTTTTTGCCATCCTTATTGCTTCCTAACAAGCACTACATTTGCTCAGATTCTCTCTTGCATTTGCTCGCATTTCTGGCAGTCACTTAGTTCTCCCAAATTCCTCTTTGCAAATCCATCTTAAAACCCATTTCGAGATAAATCCATGGAACCCAAAGCAGTCGCAAAGCCCTCCAAACTGGCCATATCCAGGCCATCCAGATCAAACACAGGCGGGGGAATACCCCACCGGCAACGAACCCCATCCAAACAGGTTCGGAAGGAGGCCTCTGCATCTGCGGGGTGCCGTGTGCATTTCTGTGAGGCCAATCCATCCTCGTCGGCACCCCGACATGACAGCTCCGAATCTGGGTCTAGCAGCGAGATGCTATCGGCTGCAAACAAACAGAGCACCCCAACTCAGAAGACACAGGTCCTGAAAATGCCGACTACTTATTTCATAACAGAGCGGCAACATAGCAGGTTTTACAAGCACTTTTACGAGCGTAAGATATTTATGCCCAAGATTATTGATTTTAAATTTCTGCGAGACTATGAGTTTGGTATAGAGGAGTTACTCGACTTTCAGGGATGGACTGGGCTTCTAAAAGCCGATGATAGGGTATACCTAGATCTGACCCGAGTATTTTACTATCTTTGGGATCAGGAGTACTACCTGACTTTTGTAAAGGGAAAAGATATAAACATAGGAATTGGAACTGGCAGTCATAGGGAAAATGCAATTCAAAGAATTGCACATATGTTGGATGTTCCAGAAGCAGAGGAGAATATTCCCGAAGGGTTAACCATCCCACAGATGTACAATTAGCTAATTAAGAGCAATAAGTATCACCCTGGGATAAAATTTCTTCATTATATGGATCTGTCTCCAAGATTGAGGGTTCTAAGGTTATTGATCGCCCATTGCATATACCCTAAAGGAGGAGGTCGGAACCAACTAAATCCACAGGAGGCTGAAATTTTATGGAAAATTGACAACTGAGTCAAAGTTAGCTTGCCTGCGTTATTGCTAGAACCTTGGCCTCAAAGAAAGACAACCCACGAGGCATGCCCCCATATGGAACTTGGATCACAAGAGTAATGCACTACATGGGTATTGATTTTGACGGTGAGCCGTTTGAAGTTTTAAAGCCAACCAATGCAATAAACAAGGCACTCTTGCAAAGAATGAAAATCAATGTGGATGTGGCGCCCCGGCCCGAGCGTCACATCCTTACCTCAGGATCTATCGATTGGTAAACGTGATCAGGATTGTTGCCCTGTCACACGGCAGGATTTATCGGATGTTTATCCTGACATATAGAGTTCATAAAACACTTCATATTCTCATAAATTCTTTTTCATACATTTCTAAGTCATTTTGAATCATTCACTTCATACAACACATGCTGTTCAGTGACATTTCATCTTTTACTAAATCAGATGTCACTACATGTATAAAACATAGTCATCCATACATAACATTTGAATAGTTTACATCTATTCAACATAAAACATTGCATATAATTTACGATCATTTCATATAATTGCATAATATGACTTTCTCCATGAATTCCTTATGCCGGTGCTAGCTCCTTTGCCATATCCTGTCCATCACCTGTCTTTGGGTTTGGAAAATGAAAACGTGAGTCGAAACTCAATAAGCAAGCTATTTGCATTTTTCAGGCAATTCATTTCAGGCAACATTTTTCATTTAAAATAACTTGGAAAGCATCTTATACCCATCACGGGTCTCATATGCATAATGCCATATGAAAAACATGAGCATGATCATCATTTCTCCCTTAGGATGGAAGCTAGTTAGGCGACCATCCGTCACGTTAACTCTCATTTCAGAGAGGGCGCCGCCGGCCATCGACCTATTACAAGAGACTTGGTCGCACCAAGGGGGGACAATCGGTCCGCTTACACCTTTCAAGTGGACCTAGTATTCTGTGCACATGATCTTTTGCATAAATCCATCTTTGATATGCTAGCATGATTTTTCAATCATAAACATCAATCCACATCATTTTTCCATAGCATTTATAAAAGAAACATTTCATAATCATTTCATTTGAAATAAAATAGCATTTCAACATGATTTTGCTAAGGGATGGCCATCTTTAAACCCATTAGAAATAATTTCATAGTTTCATCAAACAAGTTAGAATACAAAATTGTATTTATGGAAACAATTTAGAAAAGCAAAAATCCTTTAGAAAATTTGCTTGCTTACCTGAAGTACTTAGCTTTCCGTTACCACTTTCTCTTTGCCTTTGCCTACATGAACATAGTATGAATTTTCATACATTTTCTTTTTCTCATATTTTACTTAGTTTTCCAACCCATTCCATATACATATCATTTATTTGACCTCACAAGTCATCATACACATACATGGCTCATTTAGTACATATTAGCACCTTTTACACACATTCGGCTATCATACGTCGTGGCATATACACATAACCCTAAAATTAGGGTATTTATTCCAATATCATAAAATTCATTCCACACACATTATTTATAGCTTCATTAAGCTTACTTTGTCATTTTCCCGTTTTTTTTTCTAAAACATACATATGAGTGTACATAGCAACGCTTTAACTTCATAAATCAAGTCCAAAATTTTGGATTAATATCATATCATTTAAAACAGATCCATACACATGAAATTCATCTAATTTTCATGAATTTTTGCATAAAATCATTTTTCATAGGTCATTCATCACCCGTTTACTATTATCTTGTCACATAGGCTCATTTAGCACTCAAACATAATGCATTTCATAAAATTTCTTAACTCAGAAATTTAATACATTTTTCAGCGGGTTAATTAACCTTTAATACAACTTTTCTTAAGGTATTTTCATGGGGTTTTAAAATCCATTCTTCATAGGTTCCCATAACAACAAGTTTGGAACCCGTTTTTCCACCCGTTTAATGTGTCTTTTGACACATAACTATGGGCAGCCCTAAAATCCGATTTTTTCAGCAATATACCCATTTTTTCTCAACCCATTTTCTAGGGTTTAACACATATTCAACACCCATGCATTATCATTTCTCAAAACAGCAAGTTACCCTCACGTTTCGAGACCCGTTTCACGTCGGTTTGACGTTTCTTCATAAAAATCAGATTTAGGGTTTATTTCTTCCAAATATTTTGGGAATCCATCCTACCTTAAACCTATGGTATTTTACCCTACATAAAATGCCTAAAACATACAAGTCCGTTTCCATAACATATTTAACCCAAAAATTGAGAAATTAGGTCAAAATCCATGTTTTGCATTTCATAACTTCAAAATTTCATCACTTAAGCATAAACCCTCATATATTTGGCATAAATACATGATTAATAGCTTAATCAAAACATAAAATCTAAACAGAAACTTATCTTGGAGATTTAGGGTTTAACAACTTAAATTTTCCATTTCATATGCATGCATAACTCCATTTCTATCAACTTAAACTTAAAAATTCATGTTTAAAACTTAATACTCATTCCATATTCATGAAAAGGTATGTTAAAACATCATTTTACAAATTCTTTAAGCATGCTTTTCATTTCCAAGTTTTGAGTTTAAGAACTCAAGTTAAACAACCCAAAATCATCACATACTTACTTGGATTTGTAGTAAATCAAATCTTAGCAACTTGAGGTGATTTATTCTTCAAATTCTCCTTCTTTTTCCCTTGATTTTCTCCCCTATTTCCTTGGGAAAATTCGTGAGTTGCTGCTGGCTCCCTTGGACGTTTTCAGCACTTAGAATATTTTCCACAATTCCATCTACCATATGAGGTGGGTGAATTTGGGCCAAGTAAATTAGATTTTTACTTTTTACAAAAATCACAAAAGTATGCATCACTTTGACCGTAAACTGCATAGCCAATTCACGCCCAAACCTGTCCAGATTTTTGCATCCAATTTTTCATTTTTATTTCATGTATAAACATCGGTAATCTATGCTCCTAATTACCCTTTAATTCCTCCATAAATTTGGAGTTAAGAAAAATTAATAAAATGGCTAAAACTGCCATTTTTCTGCACATAATACCACCCACAATGCAACCTACGTTTTCAGCACCCTATTCCTACCTTTTTGCATTTTTTAATTGCTGAAACTCTCCATTATTGCTTGCACAAATTATGTACTTGCATCTCAGCAACTTGTGGCATTTTTAAAAATAAAAAAAAATCAATTTGGGCAGCCCCAAGGCCCTTGGACATCCATGTCTTGCCACCCTAGCTATGCTCCCATAGCTTCATCATTTTGGGCATTAAATGGTTAGATAATTCATGGAATTATGTATTTTATTTAAATGCATAAATTTCATCCAAAATCCCTGCAATGGACACCTCATATTCCCTTTTGCATCAAGCATTTATGTATGGTACTCCATCATTAATGCTTTGGTACTTTTGTGGAGCATTAGTCAAACTTGCCCACCTTTTTCAATGCAGAAATTTTCTCAATATTTTATGCACAATCCAATCCATTCAAAATAAATATCTCACCATTTCATTCAACCGTTTCAAATTTCAACTCAATTCGAGTTTTCTAGCTCCCAATATAGCTGTTTAAAGTTAACGGTTGAAATGAATATATACTTAAAAAAATTAATAATTCTCATTTCATCAAGAATTTTTATAATATTTTCATTCCATAATATCAAACCTAATATTAACAATTTTCATTTCAAATTTCACTTGAATCCGCCTTTTAGGCGTTGAGTTATGAATTTTTCAATATTTTCATCACACTTGTCAATTTCGATATTAATTTCCATAATTCATTTTAAATATTGGAAAATGATTTTTCATGATATAATTGCACATTTAAATCACAAATAATTCATTCTAAACCCATGGCCTCATTTAGGCTCAAAATCATTAATCGCATCATTAATGCTAACCCATAACCCTAATCGCCATAATTAGCAAAATCATAAAATACCTTCAAAATTCCATAATTCATAAATAATCATCAAATACATGTTTAATGCGTGCATATGGCCTACTTGGGTTAGGGTTTCACAGTGGAGGATTTTCGGGGCTGAAAGGATTCGGGAAAGAATGGGATAACCAGCTCAAGAAGAAGCGGGAGGTGCACATCTTGAGGGGGAGCAGCCCCCTCCGTCTCCACAGCAGCAGGCAGCCTCGTCTCCACCACCGGTTGTGCCTGTAGAGCCTGCATCGCCCTAATCACATGGGTCATGCTCTCTCCTAGAGGCTCACGGATCCCCGATCCGTGTCCACATTCGACCACTTGGGACACCTCAGTTACTGCCATCCGAGAGCATTTGAAGCAGATAGAAGATAGGATTACATCACAGTTAGTGGGATTCCACACCGCAATGATGGAAATGCATTCTCGACAGGACCGAATGGATCACGAACTGAGGAATATCAAGTATCAGCTTGCATCGGGGAACAGTCAGGTTCACCCAATGCCTGATATGGATCCATTTGTCAGTGAATTTGTGTGAACTGCACCCACCGCTCAGCCTTTATCATCCTTTTATTCCTCCGCCCACATCAGGCCTACCCCACCTGCTCATCGATCATCCTATCCAATCTCTGCCTTTCAATTCACTAAATTCTGATTTTCCTATCTCCTTTTTGATTCCTTGACAAAAAGGGGGAGAGAGTTTTGAGTTTTTAAGATAGTTTACTTTCATGGGACAGGTAGTTTGTACTCATATAGGACATTTTGTATTTTATTACTTCATATTGTATAAAATATTTGGTATTACATGAAAATGATCTGTTTTGGATGAATTGCAATGGTTGAATGACTATAACTTGTGCTCTTTATGATATATGTATGTAGTGGTTGAAAATGATATATGTATGTTGATTTCATTAACTCTGAAATGTAATGCAAATGATATATGTATGTTCTAAATTACCAAAACAAGAAAAAATGCTAATGTTTTAAGTAAATGAAAGGTATAACTCAAATTGGTTTTGTCAATCATCAAAAAGGAGGAGATTGTTGAAATCAATAGCAAATTAAGCACAATCTATGATTTGATGATTAACAACTCAATTTGAGAATATTTTGGGTACTAATATAACTTGTTGAAATTGTTTATAGGCTAAAAAGTTAAAATTCAGAACTTGACCGACCAAGTCGCAAAGCCAAGTCGACTCAGCTATCGACTTGAGTGAAGTCGATACCCAAGTCGACCTCGGGATCGACTTGGAAAGAGCAAAACATTCTAGCGCTGAAATCTGAAATAAAGAATGGTGAAGTCGCAGTCCAAGTCGACTCCAACTATGACTTGGGTGAAGTCGCAGACCCAAGTCGACTTCACCATTGACTTCAGATGCTCAAACCTTCCAGCGCTGAATTTGGGAACCAAGACAGGCGAAGTCGTAACCAAAGTCGACTCCATGTGCGACTTGGGTGAAGTCTCATTCCCAAATCGACTCCACAAGCGACTTGAAGTGAAGTTGGAACCCAAGTCGACCCAGATATTTGACTTGAGTCAGAATGAAGAAATATGCAGTCCAGACATGCAAATTTGCCTAATTTAATCATTCAAGATAGTATATTTCTCAAGGGATAATCATTGGGCTACATCTATGAACTCCAAGATCAAATTATTCTAAGTACAAGACATAAAGACAAATCTCTAAGAAAAGATGATCATGTTGAGTTCCAAAGAACAAACTTTCAAGATCAAGAATATCAGTGGAAGAACAAGATGTGATCAATATCAAGATACTAAGATCACTTTCAAGAAATCAAAGTTCTAACATGTGCATACAGAAAGTGAAGTCGCACCCGAAGTCAACTTCACCTGCGACTTAAGTCAAGTCCAGGACGAAGAAGTGGAACTTGAATTTTTTGCTGGAGACTGAAGTCGCACCTGAAGTCGACTTCACATGCGACTTGGGTAGCAACGGTCGGAAATTACTCCATCATTATAAATAAGAATTCAAGTGAACGTGCTAGAGGTTAGAAAAAATAATTACTGAGATCCAACTACCATCCTCTCCAAGCATTAAGTGATCAACACAAGTTTCAAGTGAAGAACTAAGCTCCAACTTGCTGCAAGCTCCAACTTGCTGCAAGCTCCAACGCTGATCAAATCATTTCTTCTACAAGTTCTTCCACGAGCTGAAATCTGCCTACACAATCTGTAAGGTGTAGTTTTCTTTATTCAATTCAATACTTGTATCTGATACTTGGTTTGATATTGGTGTTTTGAAACAAGTAAAAGCAAAGTAGCGTTGTGACTTGAGTGTGACTCGTCACCTACTTGTGCTGTGATTTGTACATGCTCCCTAGAGCTAGAATCTAGAAGAGAGCTGCTGCTCTAGCTGTATTTGATAATACAATAGTGAAACCCAAGTCACAAAGAGTGTGAGCTTGGAAGAGTGGAGTAAGGAGGTTGCCCGAACCACTATAAAATCTTTGCCTACTATTGTGATTTGTATTTTTTCTTTTATTGCTATATTTCTCTCCATATTATTCATTTGTTTCATTAAGAGGATTAAATTAAACAAGGAAAATTTTTTATTTAAGTGAAAATTTTAAAATACCCAATTCACCCCTCCCCTCTTGGGTGATAGCCATAAACTTGGGACCAACAACTATCCCTTCCCACCAGTCCTGTATCACGTTTAAGATGAGATTTCATTACTAATTCGAGAAGAGGCAATATCTACTTACTTCAATTTTGATTTCTCCTAAGTAACCTTAAACAAGTATCTCAGAGATTTTGAGCTCTCTTGATGTGAATTGGTGATCGTCTGGGCAGTTTAGAGAAATTTTGGGAACGATTTAGGGCAAGACTGAATTCTGGGAAGAAGGGGATACAGGTAGGAGAGGAAGCAGAAATGAGAGGAGAAGAAGAGGGGAGAAGGATCACGCGCGAGAATAAAACCCTAGCCATAATGGGCCTTTCTTTTAACAAGGCCCTTATCTAGATAGGCAAGGCCCAAGCATGGGCTCAGCTCAATCACAATGCGTAACTTACTTTCCTACTTATACGACTTAGTAAATTAAAAATTTCTTTAAGGGTGCTGCCCCCTTGACCCCCGTGACCTGACTAAGTAGGTCAACTCCATACTTATTTTGTAAGGTTTAGGATAGTCATTATGCCTCCTAAATGACTTGTCTGTTGGAATCAAAAGAAAAATAAACACAATCCATGTTTCGATGATTAACAACTCAATTTGAGAATGTTTTGGGTACTAATATGGTTTGTTAAACTTGGTTAAAGGACAAAAACTTAGAATTCAGAACATAGCAGACCAAGTCGAAATGGCAAGTCAATATCCAAGTCGACCTCAAGATCGACTTCGAGTGGGAAAAACCTTCCAGTGTTGAATTCGGGAACCAAGACAGGTGAAGTCGCAGTCCAAGTTGACTCCACTTACGACTTAGGTGAAGTCGCAAACCTAAGTCGACTCCAAGATTGACTTCAGGTGACCAAAAACTTTCAAAGTTGAATTTGGGCTCGGAGATAGGTGAAGTCGCAATCGAAGTTGACTCGGGTGAAGTCGCATTCCCAAGTCGACTCCGCAATGCGACTTGAGTGAAGTTGAACCCCAAGTGGACCTAAGCATTCTACTCGAGTCAAGCTGAAGACCAAGACAGTCCATACAACCAAATATCCATAACAGAATCATCCAAGATGGTATATCATTCAAGGGAAGATCATTAACTATATCTTTGGACTACAAACTCAAGGAAGGCAAATCTTTGTTAGATCAAGGCCACGGAGATAAAGTTCTCAAGAGTAGATGAACATGTTAAGTTCCAAGAACAAGCACTTAAGATCAAGAGTATTATTAGAAGAATAAGATTTGAGATGGTTAACAAGTGTCAAGGATCACTTTCAAGATGTGGCGCCCCAAACCGAGGTGTCCACATAGTCCTTATTCTAAGATCTTGTTGATTGGTAAACGTGACTTAGGATTGTTGCCCTGATCACACGACGGGTTCTTAATTGGATCTCGTCCAAATTTTTTTTTCTTTCATCACATAAACATATACTCATCATCATTCATAATGGACTTATCCATATCATCATAAATCATCAACTTCTCATATTATTCATAATTTCATAATTTCATACAACCTATGTCCTTTTTTATCATATCCCATTAGGGAATCTATTCATACAAAAATCTACAAACCTGTATAGATTCCTCTTTTCCTTTAGCAACACATGCCCTTCATCTCTTGGCTTTCCCTATACCTGTTTGAGGTTGGGAAAACAAAACATGAGTCGAAACTCAATAAGCAAGCATTTTTCATTTTAAATGCATTCCTCTCCATTCGGTAGAAGACACTTACCAAGTGATCAACTACCAACGGAATAGAAACCTTTTCGTAAACCATTTTTGGAAACCTTTCATAAACCATTTATGAAAACCATTCATGTAAACCGTTCGTAAATGCATTTCTCTCTATTCGATAGGAGACACTTAGCAAGTGATCAACTATCAATGGAATAGAAACCTTTTCATAAAAATCATTTCATAAATATTGGATGTGCAAATGCTTCATTTTTACTCCTGACATAAACCTTCGTATGTGGGTACGCTAGCCAGGGAACATCTCACATAGCATGGTCCAATACGCCGGCTGTCTCCGACTTGGCCTCATCAAGGGGAACCTCTCTTCCTCTTGACGCCTACATGGTTCCTACATGCATGACTTTTGATTTTTCTGGCATTATATACCTCTTACACCAGGTGACTTGTCATTCTCATGTAGAGAGTTATTTGCACCATCCCTTAAAAACATCATTTCAAATTCGTACTTTCTTTTTCAATCCATGTATGAAAATGCAATGCATTCATTCACACATAACATTCCTTTACCTCCACCTCTGGGGAGGACGCCGTCGGCATACAGCCCATACGGCTCGGCAATAGTGAAGGGGGACCCTCTGATCCGCTTTTTACCTCCACCAAAGCCTCGATTATACATCATACATGCGCACATGTCCATGAACATCACATGATATCAACATGCCGGCATGACTTTTCATAAAAACTCATAAACATTCATCATTTCAAAACATTATAGGAATGACCACCCTTAAACACATTTCATAAATACTTGAGAATAAAACATATTTTCGAAAGGGTTTGCTTGCTTACAATGAATCAATAAAATCACATTTTCAAAGTTGTGCTTGCTTATAATGAAGCAATAAAATCACATTTTTAAAAAAAGTTTGCTTGCTTACCTTCTCAGTCGGTGTCCTCAACCTTCTCCTTCCTTTTTCCCTATACAAGGAAAATGAATATTTTATCCATCCATTCCATGTCTTAGGTTGCTTTCCATTCTTGCTTTATAACCATTCATTACCTCATTCTCATAGAGGTTAATCTTATGAAGATACTTGGTCATTACTCATTTATATGGATTTTTATCCATGAATCCTTTAAAAATTTCATCCATATATCCTCTTAAAATATAAAAATAAATCTCAATTTTTCTCAAAATCACGATGTTCACTGTTCATAGTTATTGTTCATGACACTGTAGCAAATTATTGTTCATGATCACTATTCATGGTACTGTTCACGTTTATTGTTCAACCCGAGGTTACTGTTCACAGCAACAGTGGTTACTGTTCATGGATTCCAGAAATTGACATTTTTTCAAAAATAAAAAATACCATGACATAGATTATGCTTAGTATATCATGAAAAATTTCATGCATTTTGAATTTATCATCATTTACTTGGCTAAATAAATCATTTTCTCCATATACTAAAAATCAACATAAATTCACTTAAGCATAATTCTTAATTCCAAAAATTATAAAATTAATATATCATCATTCTAACATCATATTTATCGTATTCATACATCTCAAATCATCATTTATCATTTTTGGAGCATTATTTACACATATCATATGCTATCTTCCCGAATGCTCCATCTTTGCTCCACATTTTCGATGTTTCGGCATAATTCCAATTAAGCATTATAAATTTACTTATTTTCTTATGATTAGGCATTATCTAAGCATGGTTTTACCCTACTTAACATCCAAAAGAAATTTAGATAGAATTCACTTACCCGAAGTGGAGATATCCCACTTTTTCTTACACTTTTTCTCTCTAACTTCTTCCTCTTCTTTCTCCTCAAGGCTAAAACGTGGTGGGGGTGAAAAATGCTCAAATAGAGCTGGAATGAAGTGCCTTGGACGTTCACCCCTGCCCCCTATTTATACTTTTTGATTTTTCATCAAATTGGAATTTACCCCCTTGCTTGAGGTATTAAATTATAAAATGTATTTTTTTATAATTTTAAAAGGTGCATTGAGCCAAGAGCAGCCACCCCTAGCTATTTTTCAGGCCTCCCCTATGTTTTCCTATTTTTCTAGATTTTTTATTTATTAAAATTTATTTATTTTAAGCAAATTAAATCCTAGCCGTTGGTTTATGATGATGATGATCATGGACCATTGATTTTGGTCAAATTTCCCAACCACCTCCCTGCAACATCCCTTCCATAGCTTCCTTTTCATTTAATTTTTTTTTAAATAAAAAGTCAAAAGTAGCATTAATGAAAAATTAAGTTATTTTTGATCTCCTTTTGACGTATCATCTTGACCCTTAATTTGTGATTTTCATCACATCTTAAACCATTCATCATGTCCATCATGAATTTTTAACAATCCATAAAAAATTTCATCGAAATCCGACGTTTGAATTGCAAATTATGAAATTTTCTTTAATTTTTCAGTAAAATCCAAAATTGGATTAAAATATCAAAAAAAATTGTTATTTCATCCTGTAGTGATTAAATCTCCTTTTTTTCATTTTGTGATTAGGTTAATCTACATGATTAACTCTTAATCACCTCGGTAACTATTCACATTACTATTCCCACAATTGCATTTCTTTAACCTCTAATACACATGTTTTCATACTCATGAATATATATTTCATTAATACATTGCCTAGGGTTTACAACCCTAGGGTTTTATACACATGTCTAAAATTGGAGTTTCACACAAGGGAATCCAAGTTCCATTATATGCATACAGAAAGTGAAGTCGCACCCGAAGTCGACTTCACTTGCGACTTGGGTCCGGTTTAAGACCAAGTCGACCTGAAGTGGAACTTGAAGCCATGCTGAAAACCGAAGTCGCAACTGAAGTCGACTCCAGTCTGCGACTTGGGTGAAGTCGCATACGAAGTCGACTCCACATGCGACTTGGTTCGCAACGGTCGGAAAAATTCGAACGTTGGCGCATTAAATGCGCGCCACCTACAACAAAATGTTCGAATTTACTTCACTATTATAAAAGAGCAATCAAGAGGTCGTGCGACAGGTTAGAGAAGCATTCATTGTGTTCACCTTCCACCCTCTCTAAGCATTAAGTGATCTACACCCACTTCTAGTGAAGAACTTCACTTTAACTTGCTAAAAGAGACACTACTGATCAAATCATTCTCTCAATAAGTTCTTCTACAAGCTGAAATCTGCCTACACAACTTGTAAAGTGTAGTTTCCTTTATTTTATTCATTATTTGTATTTGACACTTGGTTTGATATAAGAAATTGGAACCAAGTGAAAGCAAAGTAGTGTTGTGACTTGAGTGTGACTCGTCACCTACTTGTGCTGTGTTTGTGTAATCTCCCTAGAGCTGGAACTAGAAAAGAGCTACTGCTCTAGTTGTATTTGACAATACATTAGTGGAACCTAAGTCACAACGGGTATGAGCTTGGAAGAGTGGAGTAGGGAAGGTTGCCCGAATCACTATAAAAATCGTGTCTATTACTGTGGCTTGCTCAATCGCTTTTATTGCTTTATTTCTCTCCATATTCTCTGCTTGTTTCATTAAGGGGATTAAACTAAATAGGGAAAAGTTTCTGTTTAAGTGAAAATTTTAAAAGACCCAATTCACCCATTCCCTCTTGGGTTATTGCCATAAATTTGAGATCAACAAGTGGTATCAGAGTTGGTCTTTGAGTTTAAACCAAAGAGATCTTACAAATGGCATCCCAACAAACTTCCACCCCTATATTTGCCTAAGGCCAATCATTTGCAAGGCCACCTCTATTTGATGGGAGTAACTACAATTACTGGAAGTTAAGAATGAAATAATTAATCATGACTACGGATATAGACTCTTGGATTACTATCCAAGATGGTGTTGTGTTTTCCATCGATGGAAGAGCCTCCACATGGTCTGAGGAGGAGGTTAGAACCGTTAAAAGCAATGCAAAAGCTATGAGCTTCCTCTTTTGTGCACTAACGATATCCGAATATGATAGAGTATTCTCTTGTCAAACCGCCAAAGAGATATGGGATACACTTACATCTATTTATGAGGGA
Source organism: Annona cherimola (assembly GCA_030490835.1). Taxonomy (NCBI): domain Eukaryota; kingdom Viridiplantae; phylum Streptophyta; class Magnoliopsida; order Magnoliales; family Annonaceae; genus Annona; species Annona cherimola. The sequence continues at coordinate 62,197,215 of CM059976.1, read as the reverse complement.
ACTTCTCAAGTCCAAGGGACGAGAAAAAATATTTTAATTGAAGAGCTAAAAAGATTTAAAATGCTTGAGACCGAAAATATTTCTAGGAACTTCTCAAGCCCAAGACTTTCAAAGAAAGGAGCTCAAAGGAGAAAAAGAAGGAAGCTACAAAGTGCTTCCAGTGTGGAGTAGTGGGGCATATGCAAGCCCAATGCCCTACACCCAAAGAAAACAAAACAAGGGAACGAAGGGAAAAGAAGGATCGAGGCGAAAACGAAAAATTCTAAAAGACAAAAGGAAGAGACATGCATGTCAATGAGGAGATGTCCACAACTTGTAGTTCTCCAAATGAAGAAAATGAGGTTGCAAAGTGTGCAAAGATCTATTGTATGGCTACAATGGAGGAAGATTTCAACCTATGCTTCTCCGCAACAGAAATTTTAGAGGATCAAACAACTTCAACAAACTGCACAAGTAGTGAAGAGGTAACCTCTAAGCCAAAAACTCTTTATATTTTCTCTTCCACAAATGAATGTCTCAAATGTGCTTAATTGGAAGAAGTACAACAAGCTTATGATTCATTATATGAGGAAATAAAGAAGTTGGGAAACAAACTCACAATAAAGAAAAGACAATGTGATACAGTAATCATTGTGAATGAAAAACTTGCAAAAAAAGTTGACCATCTAACAAATGAAAAAAACACTTTGACAAGTGAGGTGGAAAGACTTAAAAAGAAAAATGAATCATTAAATGAATCACTTGTTAAGTTCTCTAATCCAGAGGAAAGCATCAAAATATTTTTAAATATGACCGCCCAAAACAATAAAAGAGGACTTGGGTACTCTACATTTGAGAAGGAAGAATGTAGCAAGTCTAATGCTCCAAGGATTTACAAAAACCAAGCAAAGCCCATTCATGCTAAACTAAAAATGAATCATGTTGCTTGGACCAAAAGACCAACTTTGGAACCAACTACTACATGGATTCCTACTCCAAGATTCCCGGGAGCTTGTAATTTTTGCAACAAGATGGGGCACAAGGTATATCAATGTAAAATGAGAAAATTATATGACCTTGGTGCAAAATTGATTTGGGTATTAAAGAGCATTGGATTTATACCTTCAAGAATAGATCAACGTAGATTCCAATGGTTAACTAACCCAAATGGACCCATAAAATGGGTACCAAAAAAATAAGCTCCACTTGACCTTATTTTTGCAGGTATGTCTTAAAGCAAAGGCCAACAATATATGATTTATGGATAATGGCTGCTCAAGACATGTGACGGGAGAAAAAGGTTGTTCCATAAGATAAAACAGTGTAGTGAAGGAACGGTTGCATTTGGGAACAATGAAAAAAGTATAATCAAAGGTAAAGAAAATGTTTGTGGAAATTCAAATGCATGTATTGAGGATGTACTATTTGTTGAAGGACTCAAACACAACTTAATGAGTATTAGCCAATTATGTGATAAAAGTTATAAAGTTGTATTTGAATCTTCTATATGCAATGTATTTGATGATGATCATATAGTCTTTAGTAGAAAAAGACATGAAAATGTATATTTGGTTAGTCTTGATGAACTTGATGAAAAATGTCTAATAGCCATAGAAAATGATCCATGGATATGACATAAAAGGCTTGGACATGTAAATATGTCAAATATTAAAATATTGTGGAAAAGAGCCTAGTGGAAGCATTATCAAAGCTTAAATATGATAAGGACAAGATTTGTAAAGTTTGTCAATTATCCAAGCAACCTAAGATGCCATTTTCCACCAAAAAAGAAATTTCAACGACTGGGCCACTTGAATTATTGCATGTGGATCTTTATAGGCCGTCAGACACTTTAACTCTTGGTGGGAAAAAGTATGTGTTTGTTATTGTTGATGATTTTTCAAGATTCACATGGATAATACTCTTAGCTAGCAAAGATGAAACATTTTCTATGTTTGTCACGTTTTCAAATTTGGTGAAAAATGAAAAACAAAACACAATTATTTCTATTAGAAGTGATCATGATGGTGAATTTGAAAATAAATAATTCATAGAATTTACAATGAAAAAGGAATTCACTATACATTTTCTGCACCAAGAACCCTCCAACAAAATGGGGTAGTTGAAAGAAAAAATAGGACAATACAAGAAATGGCTAGAACTATGATAAATGAGAGTAAATTTTTCAAAAGATTTTGGGGTGAAGTTGTAACTACAGCATGTCATGTATTAAATTGAGTTATCATTAGAGCAATCTTGAAAAAGACCCCATATGAACTATGGAAAGGAAGAAAACCAACAATATCATATTTCCATACTTTTGGATGCACTTGATATGTGTTAAACAATGGAAAAACCAATTGGAAAAAATTAGATGCCAAAAGTGATGAAATAATATTCCTTCGTTATTTATCAAATGCAAAGCATATAGAGTCTTTAACAAGAAAAATCAAATAGTGAAAGAATCAATACATGTTGTTTTTGATGAATTTAACCAAACTTCGAAAAAGGAGGATGAGTTGAGTGATGCAAATGAGGCATCAAGAAAAACAAAGGTGGAACACCAAGAACAACAAGGAGAAGCCAAAGCAAAGCAAGAGAATTCCACGGAGGAAAGGGTAAGTGAAGGTAACAATTCTTATAAATCTCCAAATGATTTAAAATTCAAAAATGACCATCCAATTGAGCAAGTTATTAGTAATATCTATGAAGGAGTAAAAACTAGAAGGTCAAGACATAATTTTGTGGAAAATTTTCTTTTATATCAAAGATCGAACCAAAGTCCATTGATTAGGCTCTTAATGATGAAAACTGGATAATTGCTATGCAAGAAGAGCTAAATCAATTTGAAAGAAATAACGTATGACATCGAGTTGCTAGACCCAAAGACTGCACAATTATTTGTACCAAATGGGTTTTTAGGAACAAATTAGATGAAAGTGGATTTGTAGTGAGAAACAAGGTCAGATTGGTAGCCAAAGGATATTCCTAATAAGAGGAAATTAATTTTGAAGAATCCTATGCTCCTGTGGCTAGATTAGAAGCCATACATATTCTACTGGCATTTGCTTCTCACATGGACTTTAAATTGTTTCAAATGGATGTGAAAAGTGCATTTTTGAATGGATACTTGAATGAAGAAGTTTATGTCAAACAACCTCCGGGATTTGAAGAAAAGGATCAATCAAAATATGTTTTCAAATTAACCAAAGCATTGTATGGACTAAAACAAGCTCCACGAGCTTGGTATGAAAGGTTAAATAAATTCTTGATTTATCATAACTTTCAAAGAGGAAAGGTTGATACAACATTATTCATCAAGTATAAGGACAAAAATATTTTAATTGTTTAAATTTATGTTGATGATATAATATTTGGTGCTACTAATGAAACTCTGTGCCAAACATTTTCTAAGATTATGCAGAGTGAGTTTGAAATGAGCATAATGGGAGAATTAAACTTTCTCCTTAGGCTGCAAATTAAGCAACTAGTGGAAGAGATTTTCATAAACCAATCCAAGTATGTCAAAGAGATGTTGAAGAAGTTCGGAATTCAAAATAGCAAAGGTGTAAACACACAAATGAGTTCAACTATCAAGATTGACAAGAATGAAAAGGGTAAATCTGTTGAACAAAAATTATATAGAAGCATAATAGGTTCTTTATTGTATTTAACTGTTTCTAGACAGGATATTTTGTTTAATATTTGCATGTGTTCTAGATTCCAATCATGTCCTAAAGAATCACATCTAATAGCTGTAAAAAGAATTTTCAAATATTTGATAAATACAACTAATCTAGGACTATGGTATCCAATAGGGGTGTTAATGGTTATTGTCAACCCATCAACTCGCTCGTCCAACCCGTTAATAAATGGGTTTGGGTTGGGATTTTTGAATAAACGGGTTATGATCCGCCAACCTGTTTAACCATTTAATTAAATAAACGGATTAGGGTTGAGACTTTGCAACCCGTCAACCAGTCCAACCCGTTTATATAACCCGTCCAACCCGTATAACCCATCCAACCCGTATAACCCATTTATAATATATTATATACAATGATATATATAAATTTAGTCGGTTCCTGGCTTTCTGCTCTCGGCACTCTGTCCTGCCCAGCGCTAGTGCATGATGTTAACTTCTGCACTCACAGCCGAGACTGAGATATGAAGTTCCCTTGGATTTGCCGCCGCACGCACAACCATATTTCAGAGCTGGGACCCCTTCTACTAAAGTGCCAATTGCTTTTAACTCCCCCGCTCAATGACTGATGATAACTGCGCTGCACTGCGCTGTACTGTGCTGTTAACAAAGCTACATACAAATAAATGAATTGCATTTAATATTGCAGTTACATCAACTAGAGCATTCTTCAAGGGCATGGAGTGTCTCCCTCGCCCACTACTTTTTTTCCTTTTCTCTCCTGCTCGCTCCGGTATCGATTGGTGGACTGCGCTGGCTCTCTTCATCGCCCTTTCTCTCTTCTCTCCTCTCTTCTCTTACTTGCCACTAGAAAGGCTAGCTCGCCTCCTCCTCTCTCCATTGTGTACCTCTTCGATCCATTGAGTCTTCGAAGGGCTTGCCTGCAAACTGCAAAGGAACGGTCATCATATTCGACACTCGGCATAAGTCGGCAGTCGGCACCCGTTGCGACCTTCGATCTGCCACCACACGCACGAAGACTCGATAGATGTTGGCATGCTGCGACCTTCAGATCTGCGGTGCCGCACGCATGAAGACTTGGAAGATCAGGTATGTTAGCTTCGAGTTATTTAATTTATTTAATTTTACAGAGTTTATTGAATATTTTTAGCATTAAAACTAGTAACAAACACAACCCGTTAACAACCCATTAACCCGTTTATTAAATGAGTTGTAAATGGGTTAGGGTTGAAGTTTTTTAAATGGGTTAATAAACGGATTAGGGTTGAGATATATTAAATGGGTTAGGATTAGGATTAGGCTCCAACCCGTTCAACCCAATCCGTTAACACCCCTAGTATCCAAAGGGGTCAACATTTGATCTAATCGGCTATTCGGATGCGAATTTTGCCAGTTGCAAAGTAGATAGAAAAAGTACTAGTGGAACATGTCAGTTTCTTGGAAACATATTGGTTTCATGGTTTTCAAGAAAACAGACTAGTGTTACTCTATCTACCGTGGAAGCCAAATACATAGCCGCCGGGAGCTGTTGTGCCCAATTATTTTAGATGAAACAACAACTTAAGGACTATGGTGTTGATTATCATGATATTCCAATTAGATGTGATAATACAAGTGCTATTTGTTTGACCAAAAATCCTGTGTTGCATTCTAGAACAAAGCATATAAATGTGAGACATCATTTTATTCGTGAGCTTATTGAAAATCATGATATCTGTTTAAAATATGTCAAAACAGAGGACCAATTGCAGATATTTTCATCAAACCATTAGCAAAGGAACAATTTTACAAGATTAGAAATGATATGGGTATGATTGAGTTTGATTAGAAGCATAATATGATAGGGGGAGCATATTAGAAAAATCAAGTCTGGAGAGCCAAGTCGACTCCGATCCGCCAAAGTCGACTTCACCGAAGTCGACTCCACAAAATTCAAGTTGATTTCGGACAGGACGAAGTCGACTCAGCAAGGGACGAGGTCGACTTCGGTTAGGGTAAGTCGACTTCAGCGCACGACGCTTCATCTTCCCACGTGGCCGCCCTTCTTCCTCTTCTTCTTTCCTCTTCTTTCTCTCCTCCTCATTCCTCCTCTGGCCCCGTTCCTCTATTTCCCCCCTTTTTCAGCCCTTATGCTCTTAGCTATCTCTCTCTCCCCGATCACTTTCTCCAGATCTTTTTCACTTTCCGGCTCCATCTCTCCTCCCTGTTTCCTCCCTCTCCATCGATCTTTCTTTCTTTCTCTCTCTCTCTAATTGTCTGACGGTCGTTGTCACTTCTGGCAGCCATCTTCGGCCGCCGTCCGTGCTCACAGCCATCTCCAACTCTCTCTGTTCCCTCTCAAACTCCCAAGCTCCAGCCTTTACACTCCCCATCAACTTCCCTCTCTCAAAGTCACCATTTCAAAACCCATCTCAAATTATAGATTAATGGCTCCAAAAGCAGTTACTAAGCCCTCCAAATTGCCTGTATCTAGACAATCCAGATCTAATACTGGCGAGGGGGTGCCCTGCCGACAATGAATGCCATCAAAATGGGTTCGGGAGGAAACCTCCGCATCTGCGGGATGCCGGGTGCTATTCCGTGAGGCTAATCCATCATCGTCTGCGCCTCGGCAAGAAAATTCAGAATCTAGATCAAGCAGCGAGACAATGTTAGTCGAAAATAGGTAGGGAACGCCTACACAGAAGGGACAAGTGTTGAAAATTCCGACAACATATTTCAGAACCGAAAAGGAACACAGCCGGTTCTACAGAAATTTCTATGAGCATAAGATTTTTGTTCCAAAGATTATTGATTTCAAGTTCCTTCGTGATTATGAATTTGGGATTGTGGAATTATTGGATTTCCAAGGATGGACGGGACTATTGAAAGCCGATGATAGAGTATACCTTGATTTGACAAGAATTTTCTACTATTTATGGGATCAGGAGTACTATATCACATTTGTAAAAGGAACTTAGATGAATTTGGGATTAGGAAGTTTGACATACAGAAAGAATGCAATTCATCTAGTTGTACGCATTCTGGAAGTTCCTGAAGAAGAGGAGCAGATTCCTAAGGCGTTATCACTTACCCAAATGTATAATCAGTTGACAAATAACAATAAGTATCATCCGGGAATCAAATTTTTACATTACATGGATCTATCTCCCAGACTCCGGGTTCTACAGCTTCTGATTGCACACTGCATTTATCTAAAGGGTGGCGGTCAAAACCAACTAAATCCACAAGAGGCCAAGATCCTATGGAAGGTGGAAAATCGGGTAAAGGTCAGCTTACTTGTTTTGTTGATGGAAGCCCTGGCTTCGAAAAAGGAGAATCCACGAGGCATGCTACCCTATGGGACGTGGATCACCAAGATTATGTATTATCTTGGTGTTGACTTGGATGGGGAGCCATTCAAAGTCTTGAAGCCCATAAATGCCATCAACAGGGCTCTCTTGACTCGAATGAAAATCAACCTCGAAGAATTCAGAGCTGAGCGACTTCGGAAAAGGATGGGACAAGCAGTTCAGCTCGAAGTGGAGAGTGGTCTTCCTGAGGGGGAGCAGCCACCTCAGTCCTCGCAGTAGGAGGCAGTTCCATCCCCATCACCTGCACCATCCTAGCCCGCATCGCCATAGTCTCACGGCTCGTGCTCTCTGAGAGGCTCTCAGATCCCTGATCCACATCCGCATTCATCGAACTGGTCGGCTTCTGTTCATGTAATCCGAGATCACCTTGAACAAATGGAAGACCGGCTCACGCAATAGATAGTTGGGTTACACGGCGATGGAGCCGATGCATGCTCGCAAGGACAAGATGGATCAAGAACTACGAACAATCAAGTATAGACTCGCATCGAGGAGCAGTCGAAGTCGCCTGGTGCCAAGCTTACCTGATATGGATCCATACTTCGGTGAATCTGTGAAAGCCGAACACACTGTTCAGGTTGTCTCATCGCTTTACTCATCTGCCCACATTCAACCTATCAGACCGACCCTTTTACCATCCTATCCAATCTCAGCTTTCCAGTTTACCAAATCCAGATTTTCCTATCTCCTTTTTGATTCTTTGACAAAAAGGGGGAGAGAGATTTGAGTTTTTAGGACTTAGTTTACTTTCATAGGTTGGGTAGCATGTACATTTCGGTCTTATTTGCATTTTCTTGTTTCATATTGTATACAAATGCTTGATTATATATATGTGACTTGTTTTGCTTAAAATTGCAATGATTGTATGTTATGAAATGCATGTCTGTATGTGCTTGAAATAATATGTTGATTCATTTAACTTCGGAATGGAATGATAATGCAATTTGTATGTTCTAAACACCAAAACAAGGATGATATGTTATTTTTGAAAGAAAATGAAAGGTATATCTCAAATTGGTTTTGTCAATCATCAAAAAGAGGGAGATTATTGGAATCAAAGACAAATTAAGCACAATCCATATTTTGATGATTAACAACTCAATTTGAGAATGTTTTGGGTACTAATGTGGTTTGTTAAACTTGATTAAAGGATAAAAACTTAAAATTCAGAACATAGCAGACTAAGTCGCAAGGCCGAGTCGACTTAGCCATCGACTTGAGCGAAGTCGATATCCAAGTCGACCTCAAGATTGATTCAAGTGGGCAAAACCTTCCAGCGTTGAATTTGGAAACCAAGACAAGTGAAGTCGTAGTCCAAGTCGACTCCACTTGCGACTTAGGTGAAGTCGCAAACCCAAGTCAACTCCAAGATTGACTTCAAGTGACCAAAAACTTTCAAAGTTGAATTTGGGCTCGAAAACAGGTGAAGTCGCAGTCGAAGTTGACTCGGATGAAGTCGCATTTCCAAGTCGACTCTGCAATGCGATTTGAGTGAAGTTGAACCCCATGTTGACCCAGGCATCCGACTCGAGTCAAGCTGAAGACCAAGACAGTCCATACAACCAAATATCCATGACAGAATCATCCAAGATGGTATATCATTCAAGGGAAGATCATTAACTATATCTTTGGACTACAAACTCATGGAAGGAAAATCATTGTTAGATCAAGGCCACGGAGATAAAGTTCTCAAGAGTAGATGAACATGTCAAGTTCCAAGAACAAGCACTTAAGATCAAGAGTATTATTGGAAGAACAAGATTTGAGATGGTTAACAAGCATCAAGGATCACTTTCAAGGGAATCCAAGTTCCATTATATTCATACAGAAAGTGAAGTCGCACTTGAAGTCGACTTCACTTGCGACTTGGGTCAGGTCGAAGACCAAGTCGACCTGAAGTGGAACTTGAAGCCATGCTGGAAACCGAAGTCGACTCCAATCTACGACTTAGGTGAAGTTGCATCCGAAGTCGACTCCACATGCGACTTGGTTCACAACGGTAGGAAAAATTCGAACATTAGCGCATTAAATACGTGCCACCTACCACCAAACGTTCGAATTTACTCCACCATTATAAAAGAGCAATCAAGAGGTCGTGCTAGAGGTTAGAGAAGCATTCATTGTATTCGCCTTCCACCCTCTCTAAGCATTAAGTGATCTACACCAACTTCTAGTGAAGAACTTGGCTTCAACTTGCTGAAAGAGACACTGTTCATCAAATCATTCTCTCAACAAGTTCTTCCACAAGTTGAAATCTGCATACACAACTTGTAAAGTGTAGTTTTCTTTATTTGATTGGTTATTTGTATTTGACACTTAGTTTGGTATCGGAAATTGGAACCAAGTGAAAGCAAAGTAGTGTTGTGACTTGAGTGTGATTCGTCACCTACTTGTGCTGTGTTTGTGCAAGCCCTCTAGAGCTGGAATTTAGAAGAGAGCTGCTGCTATAGTTGTATTTGACAATACATTAGTGGAACCCAAGTCACAACGGGTGTGAGCTTGGAAGAGTGGAGTAAGGAAGGTTGCCCGAACCACTATAAAAATCGTGTCTATTGTTGTGGCTTGATCAACCGCTTTTATTGCTTTATTTCTCTCCATATTCTCTACTTGTTTTATTAAGGGGATTAAACTAAATAGGGAAAAGTTTCTGTTTAAGTGAAAATTTTAAAATACCCAATTCATCCCTCCTCTCTTGGGTTATTGATGCAAACCAAGTGCTTGTCGTTAAGAGCACTGTGATCACCAGTTTAATTTAAATTAACCGAAACACATTAAAGCTACCACTATATGAGTGATAGTGTAGAATAATGGTGAGTCGGGTCGAATCCACAGAGAGACGATGTAGTTTTGAATTGTTTTAAGAGAAAGAGAGGGTATAGAGAAGAGAGAGAAAGAAAAGGAAAGAAATTAAGAGAGAGAAGAGAGAGACATTGGAGAAAGAGAAGAAAAGAGAAAGAAGAGAGAGAAAGAGAGAAAGAGAAGAGAGAGAAAGAAAATAGAAGAAATTAGAGAGAGAAAGAAAAGAGAAAAGAAGAGAGAGAAAAAAGAAAATAGAAGAAATTGGCGAGAAAAGAAAGGGATACAAGAAGCTAAAAGAAATTATAATTAACTAGCAACTTAATTAAAACTATTCTAAGAAAGCAATAAAAGCTATGAAATTTAACTATTAAAGCAGAAAAGAGAATTACATTAAATTTAATCTAAAAATTACAAAGCATAAAATAAAGCAGTAAATCTAATCTAAAAATTAAAACTACAAATTAAAAATTAACAACTACGAAGCACTACAAATCATAAAGCAATAAAATAAAATTTACATCACCCGAATATGGAGAGCAAAATCTCCACGTAATAGAAAATTTTATTGCTTGGCCCCACCTCCTCACTACGGGTCCCACAAGATGGGTCCCACCCACTTGCTATGGGGTCCCACAAAATGGGTCCCACCCAAGGAGAGAAGTGTGGGGTATGGGGTGTGTTCCTTGGGATGAGTGGAGCCCTTTTATAGTTGAGGGAGGGGCCCTCCCTCTCACGTTGAGTCCGATGTGGGATTCCCACTTCTGGTTGCCGTAGCTGCTATGGCCTGCCTTCTCTTTACGCTGCCTTCGTTTTATTTTCTCTTGCTGCGTGCTGGAATATCTGCTTCTCAAATTCTTTAGCATTACCTTTGCACATCCCTCTGCAATCTGAGCAAGTGTGATAAGAGCCGCATGGTGCTTCTTTGCTTGCTGTCTCGCTGCAGACTTCCCCATGGCCTAGTTCTTCAGTTTCGGAGAGCTCCTGATGAAATTCTTCCATAGACATGAACCCGTCTTCGTCTTCAGCGTTAAGTCTGTCATCAACTTCAGCCTCGTCGCTTTTCCAATCCACAAATGATTCTTTGATGCTGAAATTCGTGACTTGGGGTTCGTCCACAAAGCCAGTGAAATCCTTCTGAGCGAGGAAAGAGTATTTAAGGACGTTTCCCGTGGACGATTTCTCCTCACCTTCCATGTCTTTAGAGACTCCATTACTACCAATGGATGAATTATCAAAAGAATCCGATAGCAAAGGGTTGCTGTTTGGTGGATTCGGTTGAATTTGATTGCAGCAGCTGCTCCCGGAAAAATGGGTGCGGGTTTAATCGGAAGCTTGGATTTCGGGCGTTCTTGCTTGCTGCCGCAAATGGAGATGCTAAAGATTAATCCAGCTCGAATGCAAGGACGATTTCTGCCCGGGTCGGTGACTGCAATTTTTTAATGGCTATTGATGGTGAATAGGTTGCTGTGGAGATGAAGAAAACGGCAGCCATGGGTATCTTCGAATTGGGGAGAACGGGGAAGAGATGGATTGTTGTTTTGGTTTGGGGGCAATGGAGAGTTCAGCCACGGGTTTTAATGGCTGCCCAGAATCGTGGCCGGAGACGACGGGCTGATTCCCGGTAGCCCATAGCTGGAAAGCTCGCATGGCTGCTGTCGGTTTGGGGAAAAATTGGAGGAAGATGGTGGAGCACTATAACTCGGCGCTCCGGTGGTGTACGGTGGCTCGTACCTATGCCATGTAAATCCAAATTTAATATTGATAATGTGAATAATGTCATGTATCAGCTTAGTTTTCATTTATTTTATCCAAATATAATAATTTACTTTGTTTCCCCATATCTTAAAATATAATTATAGTTGTATATGTATGATTTTCTTCCAATTACATAATTTTATAAATTTGCCCAACTTATATTAATAAGCAACATTAAAATTTTCTAAGGGATTAAGTCATAATTTTATATTTTCAAGAATGTTTGCAAAATGTCTATTTTATAGCAAAATTAGAGATTTTATGAAAAACGTAATTTTCATGAAATTCCACTTAAAACAAGCGTTTAATTAACATTTTAATATTTAATGGCGTGAATTTAACATGGAAATAAATGAAAATTTTTAGACTTATTAGTTATTGCCATAAATTCGGGTCCAACATTGTCAATCATACACCTCTAAATCAATGCCTAATAAATTATATCATAGCTAGGTAGTATAGGCTACAGAAACATGTCAGTGAACAACTCATACCCATGTCTGACATGCTCGTGAAATGGTGTTCCATACAACCTAACATGCTAAGATCATAATACGTGCATGCGCGCATTACATGTCTCCTAGATGTCATATCTACATGCGTTATGCACCACACCGCACTAACATCATTGATTCTTAGCAGTAGATTCATAAATTATCTTATGGTTAGGGAAGAGTTATAAAAAAATAACTGGTCCTCACAAGCTTGCAAGTGTGTAAAAAAATGATGTCCCATAGTTAACCACATGGCTACCTCTGTGTAGTTAATTGCATGAAATTAGGGTCTTATTTAAATGGTTCACATTTAAAAATATTTTATAAATAAAAGCAAGGGTTTATTACTTAATTAAGTCATAATTTGCTTGTATATGTCATTACCTATTGTAAAATATCTTAGAACTTATTAAATTATAAAAATTTGAGTTTATTTGAAATATTAACTCAAACTCAATCCAAATTTTATAAGTTTAGGATTAAGTTTTACTATTTAATTATTAATTATATTACAACATATCAGTTTCTTCTTTAAAAAATTTTCCTAACTCTTTACTTCACTAGTATTCTACACATTACAAGTTTTCATCAGGGCTATCTTAAAATTTTTTTATATTAGGGCCCAGTAAACAACCCTGATTAAGTAATCAAGCAGATATATAATTAGAACATAAAAAATTGAAAAACCATAAAATTCAAAAATACAAGTTATTGATTAGATCATGTCAAAGAGATGTACTTAACATATTTTTCCTTAAAACAAATATTATGCCTCTTATGGAGCTTAGCCTTGTTGTTGCTTTGCCAGAATTAATCTGGGAAATCCTAATTATATAGTCATTATGTTGGAGTTAACATAGGAAATCCTAGTTGTACTATCATCCTAAAAGAATTGATCCGACCTATCTTTATCCTGCTATCACTCTTCAAAGTCGGTTTAGCTCATCTCTTTTATATTGTAACTTTGTCCAATTCGGTCCAGAAAAACTTGGCTATATTGTCACTTTACTTGAGTCAACATAGAACAACCTAATCATTTCGTTACTTTATCAAAGTAAACTAAACTTAACTTAGTCATGCTATTGCATTGTTGGAATCACGTTGTTATTTTGCTAAAAATATTTTTGAAAGAAAAATACTTGTTTTTAGTATTTGATAAAACTTTTGAATAAAATTCTTTAGTGGAAAAATTTTTGAAATGAAAAAAGTGATGTGATAATAATTGGTAAAGAGAATGAAATTAAAATAGATAGGGTAGTTGTGACAACTTGGATGACCAAGTTGTTGACATGAATATGTATAGGGTATTAGGGTAAGTAGGTCCATTGTTAGAAGTTGGGTAAAGACAGTAGCCTTATTATACCTCACCTAGAGTATACTTTCATTAGGTACTTGGTCATCGAAGCTAAGAGACCCAATAAAAAAATGAATAAGGTATTTGTATGAAAAGTTTTAAAAAATTGATTGAAAATTAAGGTGTTGTATTGAAAAATGTGAAGAAGTGATTGAAAAATACAATTGTGGAGGAAAAACTTTTAAATGGAAAAGTTTTATTTTAGTGAATATCAAATGTACCTTTAGTTACTATGATTTCATCAATCATATCATGATGAATCTTCAGTGATCAAATTTAGACTAAGTTAAAGACTATCATAGTTGATCTCATACTTGTATTTGGGCTTCTTGTGTATAAGTGTGTTTAAATAGATATCACCACTAGTAGTGGAGCATCTGTTGTTGGAAACAATGTTCAAAATAATCTAAATTGACCAAAGTCTGAGTTTTGATGATTAACAAGAACTTATTTGAGTATATAAAGAGTACTAACATGTTTGACAAATGTTTAAGGAAAGCAAAGAGGTCAAGTCGATCTCCAAGTCGACTTGGACTTCGACTTGGGTGAAGTCGATCCCAAAGTCGACTCAAATATCGACTTGAGAATGAATCCCAAAAGGCAACAGGTGAAGTCGCAGGTCAAGTCGACTCCACTTGCGACTTGGGAAGCCAAGTCGCAGACGAAGTCGACTCAAGAATCGACTTGGGGTATCCAGAGTTGAAAACTGGAAACGAACATAACGAAGTCGCAAACGAAGTCGACTCCATGTGCGACTTGGGCGAAGTCGCAGGCGAGGTCGACTCCAACTTCGACTTGAGAAGTTTTGAAGTCCAAGATGAAGATTCAAGCATATCCAAGACATTCATTTGAAGTTTCTCACATACAAATGAGCTTTAAAGACTATTCTTAAAATGACTTAAGATCAAAGCAAGAATTCAAGTTCAAGTTCAAATCAAGTCTATCAAGCTCAAAGCAAAATCTTCAAGATAGCTTCCAAATGGAGTAATACCCAAGTCATGAAGATCAAGTGAGTCCAAAACAAAGCAAGGAACATACATATATTGTGCAAGGACTCAAAGCTTTCAAATGGTTTGCAAGATTCAAGACACTTCAAGAAGATCAAGGCATTTTTGCAATAGACCAAGACAAGTCGCAACCCAAGTCGACTTCAGGATCGACTTGAGTTAAAGTCTGAAAGCCAAGTCGACCCAAGTCTCAAACTTGAGTTTCTGAAGAACCCAAGTCGCAGGCCAAGTCGACTTCATCTTCGACTTGGAGTATAACGGTCAAATTTTCGAACGTTGGAGTTCATTTATTGCACGCCAACCACTTCTACAACGTTCATATTTTCCTCGATCTATAAAAGGACATTCAAATGAACGTGAGAAAAAACAAGTGACACTACTCTAAGGATCATAGAGAGAAAAGAAGTGCAAGAAAGACTTTCAAATCCCTTTTCTCCATATTTGAGTGTTTCAAAGGAAGAAAGAGCTTCAAACTGCAAGTTGCTTCAACGATCATCATCCCAGCTGTCTTTGATTTCTTCCTCGAGCTCAAAACTGCCTACACAAATCTGTAAAGTGTAGTTTTTATTCATTTCTTTATTTGGTTGTATAAATCTTGATTTAGCTTGGGTAGCTAAGATCAAGTGTATGCAAAGTAGGGTGTGATTGGAGTGAGACTCATCACCTACTTGTGCAAGTGATTGTATATGCCCCCTAGAGCTTTGAATCTAGAAGAGAGCAAGTGGCTCTAGTTGTATATGCCCCCTAGAGCTTTGAATCTAGAAGAGAGCAAGTGGCTCTAGTTGTGTATGCCCCCTAGAGCTTTGAATCTAGAAGAGAGCGGTGACTCTAAGTGTATTCTTGGAATACATAGTGGAACCCAAGTCACAACGGAGTGTGAGCTTGGAAGAGTGGAGTAGGGAAGGTTTGCCCGAACCACTATAAATCTTGTGTTATATTTCTTTTTACTGTTTTATCTTTATTGCTCTCTAGCTCTTTTCAAAAGGGGATTAATTACTCAAGGGGTTAAGTCTTTATTTATCAAAGATTTTTTAAAGAACCCAATTCACCCCTCCCCTCTTGGGTTTTGCCACTAACTCGGGACCAACAAGTGGTATCAGAACAGGTCTTTGAGTTTACCAAAGAGACCTTATCGATATGGCATCCCAATCTACTTCCGTTCCCGCTTTTGCTGAAGGCCAATCCTTTACAAGGCCACCGTTGTTTGACGGGAACAATTTTGAATATTGGAAGCTTCGTATGAAGAAACTCATCATGGCTACCGACATGGACTCTTGGATTGCTATCCAAGATGGAGTAACCTTGCCTACCGATGAAAGAGCTTCCGAATGGACCGATGAGGAAGTAAGAATTGTTAAGAGCAACGCCAAAGCTATGAACTCTTTATTTTGTGCTTTTAATGCTTCTGAATATGATAGAGTATCCTCTTGCTTGACCACCAAAGAAATATGGGATACGCTAACCTCTATCTATGAAGGAACTTCTCAAGTCCAAGGGACGAGAAGAAATATTTTGATTGGAGAACTAGAGAATTTTAGAATGCTAGAAACAGAAAATATTTCTGAAATGTTCGCTAGATTCTCAAAAATCACTAATGCTTTAAAAGGTCTTGGAAAGGCTATTTCTGAATCTGAGCAGGTTATGAAGATCTTAAGAGCTCTACCGGAATCATGGACTCCAAAGATCACTGCAATAGAAGAAGCCAAAGACCTAAACACTTTAAAGCTTGAAGACTTAATTAGCTCACTCATGTCACATGAGCTAATTAAGAAAAGGAATGAAGATCAACACAGGGGCAAAAGAGCAATTGCCTTAAAAGCCGCACAAGACACCGATGACACATCTTCTTCTCAAAATGACGACGAGATTGCTCTACTCACAAAACGATTCAGAAAATTTGTGAGGAAAGGCAAAAATTTCAGAAGCTTCAAAGAAAGAACTCCCCGAGAGAAGAAGAAAGAATCAACCAAGTGCTATCGATGCGGCGGTTCGGGACATATGCAAGCCCAATGTCCAACTCCCGAAGAAAACAAGGCAAAAGAACAAAGAAAGGATCGAGGGGACAATAGAAGATTTCAGAAATATAAAGGAAGAGGCATGTACGTGAATGACGAGGAATCTACAACGAGTAGCTCCTCAACCGACGAAATCGAAGCGGAAGAATGTGCGAGAATTTGCTGCATGGCACAAATCGAACAAGAAGAACGAATTACCTCAACAAAATGCACAAGCGATGAAGAGGTAAGTTCCAAACTCTCCCATTCTAAATCAAGTTTTACTTCCTTTCAAGAATGCCTCAAATGTACTGAATTAGATGAGCTACAAACTGCATATGATTCATTACATGAAGAAATGAAGAAATTAGGAAGCAAGTTTACAATTAAGAAAAGACAATGTGATGCAACAATAATTGTAAATGGTAAACTTGCAGAAAGATTAGACAAATTGAAAGATGAAAATGATCTGCTAAAAAAGGAGAACAAATCATTAAATGAATCATTAGCCAAGTTCTCTAATCCAGGAGAAAGCGTCAAAATGTTTTTGAATATGACCTCCCAAACACATAAAAGAGGTCTTGGGTATCATACATTTGAGCAAGGAGAAAGTAGCAAATCAAATGTACAAATATTTGAGAAACATCAAACTAAAAATGCATCTATATACAAGCCACAAAAGAAAAATTTTAAGTGGACTAGAAGACCAATAATGGAACCATTGCATACTTGGAGGCCTACTCCAAGATTACCTATGGCTTGTAATTTCTGCAATAAAATGGGTCACAAAACTTACAAGTGTAATTTTAAGAAATTATATGACCATGGTGCAAAATTAGTTTGGGTTCCAAGAAACACAAGATTTGGGCTTTCAAAGTTAGAACAACAAAGATTGATCTATATTACTAACCCAAATGGACCCATAAAATGGGTACCAAGAAGATAAGATTTATTTGCTTATTTTTCAGACATGTCTTAAGGCAAAGGCAAACAATGAATGGTTTATGGATAGCGGTTGCTCAAGGCATATGACCGGTGAAAGAAGTTTGTTTCACAAACTTAAGCCTTGTAATGATGGAATGGTTGCCTTTGGCAATAATGAAAAAGGTAAAATTAAAGGTAAAGGAAATATACATAGCATTTCAAATGCATGCATGGAAGATGTTTTGTTTGTTGAAGGACTCAAACACAATTTAATGAGCATTAGCCAATTATGTGATAAAGGATACAAAGTTGTGTTTGAATCATCTATATGTAATGTATTTGATGGAGAACATATCATGTTTAGTGGTAAAAGACATGGAAATGTATATTTGGTCTCACTTGATGAATTGAATGGTCAATGTCTAATGGCCATTGATAATGATCCATGGGTTTGGCATAAAAGGCTTGGACATATAAACATGGGAAACATAAAAACCCTATGGAAAAAGAGTTTGGTAGAAGGATTACCAAGATTGAAATATGACAAAGACAAGATTTGCAAGGCATGTCAATTATCAAAACAACCCAAGATGCCTTTCTCTACCAAAAAGGAAATTTCCACCACTAAGCCACTTGAATTGCTACATATGGATCTATACGGGCCATCCGACATTCTAACCGTTGGTGGAAAGAAATATGTATTTGTCATAGTTGATGATTTTTCAAGATTCACATGGATAATTCTCTTAGCTAGTAAAGATGAAGCCTTCTTTATGTTTGCAACTTTTGTAAATTTGGTGCAAAATGAAAAACAAAGTACTATTGTGACCATAAGAAGTGATCATGGTGGCGAATTCGAAAACAAACGATTCATGGAATTTTGCAATGAAAAAGGAATTCACCACACATTTTCTGCACCAAGAACTCCACAACAAAATGGAGTAGTAGAAAGGAAAAATAGAACTATACAAGAGATGGCTAGAACTATGCTAAATGAGAGCAATCTATCCAAGAAATTTTGGGGTGAAGCTGTAAGTACAGCTTGTCATGTTTTGAACCGTGTTACCATTCGAGCAATCTTGAAAAAGACCCCATATGAACTATGGAAAGGAAGAAAACCAAATATCTCATATTTTCATGCTTTTGGATGTACATGCTATGTTTTAAATAATGGAAAAACCAATTTGGGCAAATTAGATGCCAAAAGCGATGAGGCTATATTCCTTGGTTATTCATCAAATAGCAAAGCATATAGAGTATTCAACAAACGAAACCAAGTTGTAGAAGAATCCATACATGTTGTATTTGATGAAATTAACCAAAGTCCGAGAAAGGAGGATGAACTAAGTGATGCAGATGAGACAAAAAGGAAAGAACAACCAAAGGAACTCGAGCTCAAGCCAGAAAATCCAGAGGAGGAAGAGGTAAGTGAAGGTAATGACTCTTACAAACCTCCAACTGATTTAAAGTTCAAAAATGCCCATCCAATTGAACAAGTTATTGGAAACATATATGAAGGAGTAAAAACTAGAAGATCAAAACAAAACATTTATGGCCAATATGCGTTTGTATCGAAAATTGAACCAAATACCATTGAACAAGCTCTTAATGATGAACATTGGGTTATTTCAATGCAAGAAGAGCTAAATCAATTCGAAAGAAACAATGTATGGCATTTAGTTCCTAGACCAAACAATCATACAGTCATTGGTACAAAATGGGTATTTAGGAACAAATTAGACGAAAGCGGTCTTGTAATTAGAAACAAGGCACGATTAGTAGCCAAAGGGTACTCCCAAGAAGAAGGAATTGATTTTGAAGAATCATATGCACCCGTGGCTAGAATAGAAGCCATACGTATCTTATTAGCATTCGCTTCACATATGAATTTTAAATTGTTTCAAATGGATGTGAAGAGTGCATTTTTGAATGGCTATTTGAATGAAGAAGTATATGTTGAACAACCCCCTGGTTTTGAAGATAAGGATCAATCAAAATATGTGTATAAATTGACCAAAGCACTATATGGATTAAAACAAGCTCCAAGAGCTTGGTATGAAAGGTTGAACAAATTCTTGATTGATCATGAATTTCAAAGAGGGAAAGTAGACACTACTTTGTTCATCAAATATAAAAATAGCAATATTTTAATTGTACAAATTTATGTAGATGACATAATCTTCGGTGCTACTGACGAAAATCTATGCCAAGAATTTTCTAAGATTATGCAGAATGAATTCGAAATGAGCATGATGGGAGAATTAAATTTCTTCCTTGGACTACAAATCAAGCAACAAAGTGAAGGAATATTTCTGAACCAGTCCAAGTATGTCAAAGAGATGCTCAAGAAATTTGGAATGCAGAATAGCAAAGGGGCAGACACTCCAATGAGCTCAACAATCAAAATCGACATGGATGAAAACGGTAAAAGTATCGATCAAAAGCTTTATAGGAGCATGATAGGAACTTTGCTTTATTTAACTGCTTCTAGACCCGATATCTTATTTAGTGTTTGTTTGTGCTCTAGATTTCAAGCATGTCCCAAAGAATCACATCTACTTGCTGTAAAAAGAATTTTTAAATATTTGATAAAAACTACAAACCTTGGACTATGGTATCCAAAGGGGTCAACCTTTGATCTAATCGGCTATTCGGATGCAGATTTTGCCGGATACAAAGTAGATAGAAAGAGTACTAGTGGAACTTGTCAATTTCTTGGACATATGTTGGTTTCATGGTATTCAAGAAAACAAACAAGTGTTGCTCTATCTACTGCGGAAGCCGAATATATAGCCGCCGGTAGTTGTTGTGCCCAATTACTTTGGATGAAACAACAGTTGAAAGATTATGGTATTGATTATGTTGATATTCCTATTAGATGTGATAATACAAGTGCAATTTGTTTGACTAAAAATCCTGTATTGCATTCTAGAACCAAACATATTGATGTGAGACATCATTTTATTCGTGAACATGTTGAAAATCATGATGTGTGCTTAGAATATGTGAAAACAGAAGACCAAATTGCTGATATCTTTACCAAACCTCTAGCCAAAGATTCATTTTATAAGATTAGGAATGATATGGGGATGATAGAGCTTAACTAAGAAAAATACATAAGAAAATTAAATTTGAAAATGTCAAGTCGATGAGTCAAGTCGACTCCAGGGACGCCAGGTCGACTCCGCTTCAGAAGCGAAGTCGACTCCGCTAGGGTCGAAGTTGACTCCGCCTCCAGGCGAAGTCGACTCCAGAAGGACCGAAGTCGACTTCGCCTAGGGCAAAGTCGACTCCGCGCGCGCGACCGTCCGACTTCCGAGCCTCCTTCTCTTTTTCTTCTCTCCTCTCTTCTTTCTTCCTCATTTTTCCGGCCTCTCTGTTTTCCTCTTCTCCTCCGGCGATTCTCCTTTTCTCTCCGGGAATCCTCTCCCTCTCCGGCCTTTTCTCTCCGGGAATCCTCTCCCTCTCCGGCGACTCCTACTCTCTCACTGCCTCTCTCCTTTGCCTTTCTCTCTCTCCGGTTTTCTTCTCTATTTCTCTCTCTTTCTCTCTTCATTGCTTTCTCAGTTTCTTTTCTCATTTCTCCTCCCATTCTCAAAAATCTCTCAAGTTCTTTCTAGTCTTCATTTTCCTATTCCAAACTCCAAAACTCCCATCTCAATGGCCCCGAAGAAAGCCGTCTCCAAACCATCAAAAAAGCCTGTGCCTAGACCTCCCACATCTCACACTGAGGAAGAAGTCCCTAGGAGAGCTAGGACACCTGCAAAACGGGTTCGAGAAGAACCCTCAACTTCTACGGGTAGAAGGGTTCGGTTCCAAGCTTCTACTCATACATCGGAACAAGCTACAAGGTCGGAAAGCCAACCTCATGCCCAAGCTTCACAGAGCACACAATCCGGGATAAGCAAAAGAGGCACTGCGGCTGGGAAAGCCCAAGTATTGAAGATGCCCACTACCTACTTCAAAACTGAGCTCCAACATAGCCGTTTCTACAAAAAATTCTACGAACGGAAGGTATTCATACCCAAGATTATAGATTTCAATTTCTTGAAAGAATATGGATCCGACATAGAAGATCTATTGGATTTTCAAGGATGGACCAATTTGCTAAAGGAAGACGAAAGGGTCTATCCAGATCTTACTCGAATGTTTTATTATCTTTGGGATGAAGAATATTTTGGAACCTTCGTAAAAGGAGTCGAAATGGATCTTGGAATCGGGATAGTTGCAGGACCGACTGAAGTAATGAGTCATTTAGGACACATACTTGGAGTCCCGTACGAGGATGAGCCTATCCCAGAAGACCTCACTTTGGATCAAATGTATAATCAGCTCACTCGGAGCAACAAGTACCATCCGGGAATCAAATTCCTTCGGTACGTGGATTTGTCACCCAGACTTCGGGTACTAAGGCTTCTCATTGCCCACTGCATCTACCCAAAGGGCGGTGGAAGAAATCAATTGAATCCACAGGAAGCTGGGATACTATGGAAAGTGGCCAACAGGGTCAAAGTGAGCATACCCAAATTATTTCTAGAAGCCTTGGCAAGTAGAAAGGACAACCCACGAGGAGTCCTCCCTTATGGCACGTGGATCACAAAGATCCTTGAATTCTTCAAAGTGGATATTGAAGGCGAGCCTTTCGAAGTGCTCAAATCCACAAATGCCATAAATAAAGCTCTCATCCAGAGAATGAAGATAAATCTGCTTGAACTAAGGCATGAAGCTACAGAAGAAGAACAAGCAGACAATGCACAAGCTGAGGGGGAGCAACCTCCCATGGCTTCACCTGCACGGGCCGCTTCTCCTCCATCGCACGGATCTTACTCTCCACAAGGGTCCGTTGCAAGAGAACGGGTGCCTCCCACCTCTTCTGAGGAGGTCACCCTAAAAGATTTAAAAGCTGAAATTGTTGCTATGAGGACCGAAATGGGCTATCAAGAAGACCGGATGACAAGTCTTATCACCGGCGTTCACAATGCCCTCGAGGATATGCACTCCCGGCAAGACAGAATCGAACGGGAAATGTGACATATTAGATATCATCTTGCCTCCGGCCATCACAAGAAGAGGCCCATGCCTGAACTCGATCCCTACGAGTCAGGTTCAGTTCACAGAGAAGCAACTCCAGATCACGCTTCTCTTGTCTATTCATCCGCCCATCATTGTCCCATCAAACCAACTAAATCTGTCTATCCCATCTCTCAATTTCAATTTACCAAGTCTTTAGTACTTTTTGAATGATTGACAAAAAGGGGGAGGAAGATAGGTTAGATTTAGATTTTGAGTGTTTTTATTTTTGGGTTGGGTAGTTTGTATCTAGGATAGTTTCATTTATGCTTCATTGATGAATGTAATGAAACTTCATATATATATGAAATGATGTTTGGTATGATAATTGGTTTATGATTGATATATGATTGATATTAAAACAGAGTTTGAATAAATGATATATTTGATCAATGATTACAATACAAAGTACTCTTAATGATTAATACTCAATATGTGGCTTGTAAGATATTCAAGCATACTCTATGCCAAAATGATTAAATGTTCTCAAAACTCTAAATTATATGTTCAACGATACCTATATGCTCTGTTTTCTCAAATGAATATGTTTGAAATTTTTGAAAGGTATCAACTCAAATGAAGTTTTGTCAATCATCAAAAAGGGGGAGATTGTTGGAAACAATGTTCAAAATAATCTAAATTGACCAAAGTCTGAGTTTTGATGATTAACAAGAACTTATTTGAGTATATAAAGAGTACTAACATGTTTGACAAATGTTTAAGGAAAGCAAAGAGGTCAAGTCGATCTCCAAGTCGACTTGGACTTCGACTTGGGTGAAGTCGATCCCAAAGTCGACTCAAATATCGACTTGAGAATGAATCCCAAAAGGCAACAGGTGAAGTCGCAGGTCAAGTCGACTCCACTTGCGACTTGGGAAGCCAAGTCGCAGACGAAGTCGACTCAAGAATCGACTTGGGGTATCCAGAGTTGAAAACTGGAAACGAACATAACGAAGTCGCAAACGAAGTCGACTCCATGTGCGACTTGGGCGAAGTCGCAGGCGAGGTCGACTCCAACTTCGACTTGAGAAGTTTTGAAGTCCAAGATGAAGATTCAAGCATATCCAAGACATTCATTTGAAGTTTCTCACATAAAATGAGCTTTAAAGACTATTCTTAAAGTGACTTAAGATCAAAGCAAGAATTCAAGTTCAAGTTCAAATCAAGTCTATCAAGCTCAAAGCAAAATCTTCAAGATAGCTTCCAAATGGAGTAATACCCAAGTCATGAAGATCAAGTGAGTCCAAAACAAAGCAAGGAACATACATATATTGTGCAAGGACTCAAAGCTTTCAAATGGTTTGCAAGATTCAAGACACTTCAAGAAGATCAAGGCATTTTTGCAATAGACCAAGCCAAGTCGCAACCCAAGTCGACTTCAGGATCGACTTGAGTTAAAGTCTGAAAGCCAAGTCGACCCAAGTCTCAAACTTGAGTTTCTGAAGAACCCAAGTCGCAGGCCAAGTCGACTCCATGTACGACTTGGAAGCCAAGTCGCAGGCCAAGTCGACTTCATCTTCGACTTGGAGTATAACGGTCAAATTTTCGAACGTTGGAGTTCATTTATTGCACGCCAACCACTTCTACAACGTTCATATTTTCCTCGATCTATAAAAGGACATTCAAATGAACGTGAGAAAAAACAAGTGACACTACTCTAAGGATCATAGAGAGAAAAGAAGTGCAAGAAAGACTTTCAAATCCCTTTTCTCCATATTTGAGTGTTTCAAAGGAAGAAAGAGCTTCAAACTGCAAGTTGCTTCAACGATCATCATCCCAGCTGTCTTTGATTTCTTCCTCGAGCTCAAAACTGCCTACACAAATCTGTAAAGTGTAGTTTTTATTCATTTCTTTATTTGGTTGTATAAATCTTGATTTAGCTTGGGTAGCTAAGATCAAGTGTATGCAAAGTAGGGTGTGATTGGAGTGAGACTCATCACCTACTTGTGCAAGTGATTGTATATGCCCCCTAGAGCTTTGAATCTAGAAGAGAGCAAGTGGCTCTAGTTGTATATGCCCCCTAGAGCTTTGAATCTAGAAGAGAGCAAGTGGCTCTAGTTGTGTATGCCCCCTAGAGCTTTGAATCTAGAAGAGAGCGGTGACTCTAAGTGTATTCTTGGAATACATAGTGGAACCCAAGTCACAACGGAGTGTGAGCTTGGAAGAGTGGAGTAGGGAAGGTTTGCCCGAACCACTATAAATCTTGTGTTATATTTCTTTTTACTGTTTTATCTTTATTGCTCTCTAGCTCTTTTCAAAAGGGGATTAATTACTCAAGGGGTTAAGTCTTTATTTATCAAAGATTTTTTAAAGAACCCAATTCACCCCTCCCCTCTTGGGTTTTGCCACTAACTCGGGACCAACATCTGTAACATAATCTCTAGCAAGGCTCGAGTTGCATTGCACTAGCTTAAGTCATGATAAAATTGCTTACCAAGACAAGGTTAAGATTTTGTAACATTTACTATGATCTTTTAACTCTACTTTCATAATGCTTGCTCTTAGAATGACCTTCGTGTGACTTAACTAGCTAATTTGCAAATCAAGGTTTACTTAATTTTTGATGATTAACAACCAAATTTGAGAATATTAAGGGTACTTATGTATTTGATTTAATGTTTGAAGTTAGAATTTTTGAAATTTAAGTAAAAACAATCTAAGTTGCAAAGTAAAGTCGACCTCAGCATTGACTTAGGTCAAGTCATGTGAAACCTCGATCTTAGACACATGTATGAAACTCTAGAATTATAAACCCTAGGTTATGTATTAATAAAATATATATTTATGAGTATGAAAATATGTGGAAATAGAGATTAAAATAATTATAAAATTAGGATGAATAGTGCATGTGAATAGTGAACGTGAATAGTAACCATGTGGTTAAAGTGAAATGATGAGTTAATCACTTTGGATTAACTTAATCATAAAAAGAAAAAATAGGAAGCTTCCCACAAAAGGACAAAATAGAAACTTTTTGATTTATTTAGTATTTTCGGATTTTTATGGATTTTTGTGAAGAAAATGAAGAAAAATTCATATATTGCAATTCGAACGTCGGATGAGATAAAATTTTTTATGGATGACCAAAATATGATGAAGAACATGATGAGTGGTCCAATATTGATCAAAAATCATGAATCAAGGGTCAATATTAAACGTCATTTGAAGATAAAAAAGTAGCTTTACTTTTTCATTAATTATATTTGACTTTGGGGTTAATTGTAATTAATTAAAAAATCAAATAATTAATGAAAAGCTGCAATGGTTGCTGGAGGCTTGAATTTTGGGCCAAAATCCAATGGTCCAAAATCAATCTTATCAAAAATCAATGGTTGAGATGAATTAGTTTTAAAAAAATCAATTTTAATAAATCAAAAATCATTAAATAAATAGGGGCTAGCTAGGGTGGCATGAACAGTATCTAGGGGGGCTGCACATTGCTCAAGGGTTGCTTGGAAATTTCCTTGGAAAAAATATTTATAATTTAGTCCAAATTCAAGGGGGTAAATTATAAATTCATGAAAAAATCAAATCCTATAAATAGGGGCATGGGGTGAACGACCAAAGCACACAAACCCAGCTCATTTGACCTTTTTCAAACCCCACCCACACGTTTAAGCCTTGAGGAGGAGAGGAGAGAAGGATAGAGAGAGAAAGTGAGAAGAGAAGGAGGATATCTTCACTTAAGGTAAATGAATTCTTCTCAAATTTCTTTTGGGTGTTAAGTAAGATAAAACCATGCTTCGATAATGCCTAAGCATGAGAAAATAAGTAAATTTATAATGCTTAATTGGAATTATGCCGAAACATCGAAAATTTGGAGCAAAGATGGAGCATTCGGGAAGATAGCATATGATATGTGAAAATAATGCTCCAAATTTGATAAATGATGATTTGGGGTGTATGATTATGATCAATATGATGTTGGAATGATGATATATTAATTTCATGATTTTTGGAATTAAGGATTATGCTTAAGTGAAATTATGTTGATTTTTAGTATATCCAGAAAATGATTTATTTAGCCAAGTAAATGATGATAAATTCAAAATGTATAAAATTTTTCATGATATAATAAGCATAATCTATGTCATGATATTTTTTATTTTTGGGAAAAATATCAATTTTTGGAACCCATGAACAGTAACCACGTTTCTGTGAACAGTAACGTCTAACAGTAACTGCTACAGTGATGTGCTACAGTACTATGAACAGTAACAGAGTGATTTTTGGAAAAATTGAGATTTATTTTTTATATTTTATGAGAATATATGGATGAAAATTTTAAAGAATTTATGGATAAAAATCCATATAAGAAGGTAATGACCAAGTATATTTATAAGATTAACCTATATAGAAATGAGGTAATGGATGATTATAAAGCATGTATTGGAAGTAAACTAAGACTTGAAATGATATAGGTAAAATATCATTTTTTCCTTGTATAGGAAAAGGAAAGGAAAGGGGGGGAGGATACAGACTAAGGAGGTAAGCAAGTTCTATTTTGAAATTACTTTTCAAATATTGCAAATGATTGCAAATGATTGCAAATACTCCTATAATGTTTGAAATGATAAATGTTTATTTACTTCTCAAATGATTTTTATAAAGTTTATGGTCATGTCATGCCGGCATATGTATGTATGAACACAGTGCACAAGGAAGAGGCTTTGGTGGAGGTAGTAAGCGGATCGGGGATCCCCCTTCACTATTGCCAGGTCGCAAGGGCTGTATGCCGGCGGCATCCTCCCAAGAGGGTGGAGGCAAAGAAAAGTCATGTGTGAATGAATGCATTGCATTTTTATGAAATGCAAAAGTATGAAAAGATTTACATGATGTTTTATCGAAATAATGTTTTAAAAAAGGATGGTGCAAATAATTCTCTACATGAGAATGACAACTCACCTGGTGTAAGAGGTAAATAATGCTGAAAAAATTAAAAGTCATGCATGTAGGAGACCATGTCGGCTAATCAAGGTAAAGGACACAAGGTCCCCCTTGACGAGGCCAAGTCGGAGAGAGAGCCGGCGTATTGGACCATGCTATGTGAGATGTTTTCTGGGCTAGCGTACCCATACACGAAGGTCTATGTCAGGAATGGAAAGGAAGCATTTGCACATCTAATGTTTATGAAATGATTTTTATGAAAAAGTTTCTATCCCATTGGTAATTGATCACTTGGTAAGTGTCTCCTACCAAATGGGGAGAAATGCATTTGAATGAAAGGAAAATGTTTATTTGCCAAAGAAAAAAACTTGCTTACTGAGTATTATTACTCATATGTGTTTTCAAAATGACAAACAGGATATGGAGCTGACTCATAAAGGATGCCTCGGTTTGGGGCGCCACAAGTCAACTCTAGTATCAACCTCAAATAGCTTTTTGGAGATAAAGAGAAAATTTTGGATACTTGATAGGTTGAAGTCGTACTCCAAGTCGACTTAGCTTGCTAGTTGAGTGAAGTTATAAACTGAAGTCAATTCAGAATGTGACTTGGAGTCCATCAGGTGGCTAAAACTCAATCTAATTAAAGCTTGAGAAACGAAGTTGAAATATAAGTCGACTTCACCATGCGACTTTGGTGAAGCTGGATCTAAAGTTGACACAGACATTGAGACTTGAAGATTTAAGAGCTAAAATAAAAATTCTGCTAAGTACTAGAACTAAAGTTGCATCCCTAAGTCAACTTCATATGTGACTTGGGTTAAGTCTCACATGAAGTTGACCCAAAAGCAAGACTTGAAGGAAAAAAAGCTAAAATAAGAAAGATTTGAAGATATTGAATTTCAACATATAGGGAAGTTGAAGTCCAAGTTAAGACTTGAAGGAAAAAAAAGCTAAAATAAGGAAGATTTAAAGATCTTGGATTTCAACATATAGTGAAGTTGAAGCCCAAGTTGAATTTATATGCGACTTGGGTGAAGTCCCAAGTCCAAGTTGACTTAGAAAGGAACTTGGAAGAACACAAGATGAAGACAAACTATTTGAAAGCAGTTAGAAGACCAAAGTTGCAATCCAAGTTGACACTAGTGTGCGACTTGAGTTAAGTCGCACTCGAAGTTGAATTCAGTTGCAACTTGAGTCAAAATTGTTATAAATTTTTTGAACGTTGGCACATTTAATGCATGCCACCTACCTCCAATATTCAAATATCCATCAAATCAATTAAAGCATGTCAAGAAAAGTTATGGGGGTTACCAAGAGAATTTACTGAGCTCTCACCTTCCTACTTTCAAGAAATTAAGAGTTAAATTAAAGATTTTGAAAGCAAGACTCTCAAATTCACTACAAGAGCTACAACTTGTCATCTTCTTCATTCTCTCGAGAGTTTGCTCAAATGCTTCAACTACTCTACATGAATTCGTAAAGTGTAGGTTTATTTATTACACTTATTTTCTATTGTATTAAGTTACTTGGCTTGGTGTTGGTGACCAAGGTAAGGAGTAAAACAAGTAGTGATTGATTAGAGTGAAACTCCCCGTCTATTGTGAGTTTATTGTAAAGGTCCTCTAAAGTTAAAATCTAGAAGAGAGTTGAGACTCTAGTTGTATTTTTGTAAAAATAATGGAACCCAAGACACATGTGAGTGTATGCTTGGAAGAGTAAAGTAGTGAAATTGCCTAAACCACTATAATTCTGCATGTTCTTTGTGTCTTTGCATTTATTCCATTTTTTGCTCTTTTAGTAGCTCTCTACATTTCATTCAAGAGTATTGATCCAATCCATCCTTCTAAATTTCTAATAGTGCAAATTTATATAAATGATATAGGTTTTGATGCTATTAATGAATCCTTGTGCCAAGAATTTTCTAAGTTGATGCAGAATGAGTTTGAGATAAACATGATGGGTAAACTCAACCTCTTCCTTAGATTGCAAACCAAGCAACTTAAAGAAGAAATCTTCATATGTCAAATAATAAAAAAATGCTCAAGAAGTTTGAGATACAAAATTTTGAAGGAGCAAACACATCCATGGGTTCATCAATAAAAAAGGACAAGGATGAGAAATGTAAATTAGTAGATCAACACTTATATAGAAGCATGATTAGTTCATTATTACATTTGATTACTTCTTGACCCGATATATTATTTAATGTATGCTGGTGTTCAAGATTTCTGTTTAATCCTAAGGAACCTCATATGAAGATTGTTAAAAGAATTTTCAAATGTCTACTTGACTCAACAAACTAAGGATTATGTTATCGTAAAGGTTCAACTTTTGACTTAATAAGTTACTTAAATGTAGATTTTGCTGGTTATAAAGTAGATAGAAAAATATTAGTGATACTTGCTAATTTCTTGGATGCATATTGGTATCATGGTTTTTAAGAAAACAAACTAGTGTCGATTTATTTATTGCAGAAACTGAGCATATAGCTACAAGTAGTTGTTGTGCCCAATTCCTATGAATGAGACAATAATTAATAAATTATAGATTAGAATATAGAGATGTCTCAATTAGATGTAATAATACATCATCATAAGCCATTTCCCACCTAGGTGGGGTCGGCTGCATGGATTCTGTTGCGCCATTGTTAGCTATTTAAGACTAAATTTTCTATAATTTGTATTATTTTTAAATCTCGTTTAATTACTTCTATTCATATTTTTGGGGGTCTTCCTCTCATTCTCTTACCGACTTCTACTTGGATAGACTCTGTTTTTCTAATCGGTGCTACTTCGGGCCTCCTTTTAATATGACTAAACCATCTTAATCTATTTTCTCTCATTTTATCACAAATTGGTCTCACTTTTAAATTTTCTCTAATTATTTCATTCCTAATTTTATCTTTTCTTGTTTTACCACTCATCCACTTTAACATTCTCATTTCCGCTATGCTCATTTTTTATATATGTTGTTCTTTAACTGCCCAATATTCTACCCCATAAAGCATAGCAGGTCTAATAGTAGTCTTATAAAATTTTCTCTTTAGTTTGATTGAATGTGGCGCCTCAGCCCAAGCGTCACAACCTTATTCCAAGATCTATCGATTGGTAACCGTGATCAGGATTATTGCCCTGTTACTTAGCGAGTCCTTTGGATATTTATCTCTTTTTATCTTAACTCCTTAGGAGTTTATATCATTTTATATATTCCATTTGAAATATATATACACACGTTATCTTATAACTTTCCATACATAACCATTTCATGATGAATCATTCTCAATAATTGACCATAATTTTTTTTCACTATTTATAGTCATGTCATCACATAGTCATAAGCATAACATAAGCCTTATACATCATTCAACTCATCAACAATGTCATTAATATACAACCATACAAACTCATAGAGTCAATCACAGGAACTTGTAGAAATTCATTTTTTTCCTTGAATCTCCACCTGTGCTCCTTGCATGGTTCTCTCCTTCACCTGTCTTTAGGATTTGGAAAATAAAACTATGAGTCAAAACTCAATAAACAAGCTATAGGTTTTCAGGAAATTCATATAAATGTATTTTCCTCCATTCGATTGAAGACACTTACCAAGTGATCAACTACCAATGAAGTAGAAACCTTTTCATAAATCATTCATGGAAAGTCACTTTATACCCGCTTGAGGGTATATCTTTAAACATGCTTCTCATACCCATTCAGGATATGTCATAAACAATGCGATGCATCATTTAAAATTATGACATTCCTTTGGATAGATGTTAGCTAGGCAACTATTCACTTTCATCCTTTCTCCCAATCCAGGGAGGCGCAGTCGGGCCTCGGCCACTTTAGTGACTTGGCCGCACCAAAGGGAGACATTCGGTCCGCTTAAACCTTTGAGGTGGACCTCATGCTTTTGTACACATGCTTCTTTCACAAACATGACTTGACATGCTAGCATGATTTTTCATTCGTAAATCATGACTTCATCATTTGTCACAAATACTTGAAAAGCAGTAAGCAGTTCATTTATTTCAATAGAAATAATATTTCAACACTCATTTAGACAAGGAATGGTCATCCTTAAACAATTTATAAAGAATTGAAATCATTCATTTGCTAACTCATATAAACAGTTAGAACATCATTGATAAGCATTTTATCACATTTGATAAAACAAAGCATTTTAGAAAACTGCTTGCTTACTTTTCTTGCTTAGCTTTCCTCCTCGTTAACTTCTTTGCCTTTGCCTATACATAAACATAGCATTGCATTCATAACAAGTCATTTTCTTGCATTCACTTAGTTTTTCAATCCCATAATCCAAATCATTCATAATCAACTTGGATTTTCAAGTCGATCATACATACAAGACAGGTACTTATGAAATCATAGCATTCATTCCATACTTTCCATAATGTGTTTTAATCCCATATTTAGGTTAAACACATAATATACATTAACATACATTCATAACTTAACATATGGGGATTTATATCTCCCATTAATCATTTTTCATGCATATTCTATTTTTCTTACGTCTTTGCTCATTCTAAGCATATAAGTGACATTTCAAACTTTTTAAATAAATCTAAAAAATTGAGATAATTAATCCTTAATCATACAAAAACTTTCTCATGCATGTTATCACATTTTCATGCATATTTTTCATTTTAGCAAATTCTCATAAGTCACATCTCAACTATTTACACATATGCTTCACATATGTTCAACATACAACACATATATTATGTGTTTCTTAAATTTTATTAACATAGAAAATTCCACCCATTTTCATCATTATTAAAAACCTTAATTAACATATAATTTAGAGTTAAATTTCAGATTTTTAATCCCTTTATCACTGATTTCCAAAACAGCCATGTTAAGACACATGTTACATCATTTCAACGCTCCTTTCATGACTTAAATCATTATAGATTTTTAAGTCATCATTTTCAGAAATTAAACACACTTTTCTTAACCCAAATTTAGGGTATTATCACATATTTAAAATTTAAAATTCGTTGGCTTTCATAATAGCAACATATTCATGCATATAGGGTGTCCATTTAACCCATTTTTACGTGTCCAAAACATATATCCATAAAATCAGATTTAAAGATAATCTTTTCAAACCCTTTTGGAAATTTGAAGTAACTTAAATATAAGGTATTTTACCCTCCATAACATTCATAAATCATTTCATCACAAACAGCAACAAAAATCATATGAAAACCATCCATTTTGGCTCCCATTTGGACGTCCCTCATGCATACCCTAAAAAATCAGATTTAGGAAAAATTAATCCAGAATAATTTGGCTGTCCAAAGGGTCCTTAATTCAGGGTACTTAACCCTAAAATTCATCCATAAAAAAATTTAAGCACTTCCTTTTATCATTTTTAACCCAAAAATAGAGAAATCGGGTCATTTCTTGAAACTTAGGGTTTCATATTTGCTAAAATCATCAACCAATGCTTAAATCATCATATATAATTCAAAATAACATGAATTAAATCCAAATAAATATGCTTAAATCATACAACAACTTATTTTAGGGTTTTGAGATTTTCCAAATTGGTTTTCATCTCAAAATTCAACCTAAACTTCCATTTTCACTCTCTTGAAATCTTGATTTCATTTAAATCTTTCAAAAATCATTCAATACTCATATTAAGGCATCATAACTCAGCATTTAAGATTTATTTATGAACCATATTTATGGCTCATGAATTGAGAGAGAAAAACTTGGTTTAGGTGATTCAAAACATAGATTTCACTTACTTGAATCAACCCTAATTTGATTCCAACTTGAGTTGCTTGGTTCCTCTTCTTTTTCTCCTCTTTTTTGTTCCTATTTTTCTTCTCCTTTTTCTTCTTTTCCCTTGATTTTTTGGACGTGCAAAGGAGTGCTCAAGCCTTAGCCAATTTTGGGAAATTTCTCCCCCCTTTCTCACTTATACACGTTCCAAGCATATCTCCCATTTCATGATTTTTTAACCAGCTAGTGGGACCCATTTGCCATATGCCATGAGGGTAATTTATTTCTACCTTATCCCTTGATGACATGGAATTTTTATATCCAAGTAAAATATGCATTTTCTATTTTACAAAAATCCATAAAATCCATGCATTTAAGTTCCATGTTGCTGTCCATTGGTAGACGTCCCCTTTTTAGCTAGGTTTTGAAATTTTTCTGTCAAATTTTCCACACATTTACATGTTCATTTACTTCCCCAAGACATTAGGCAGCTTAGACATATTTTTTAGGATTTTAAAAAATCCACATTTCATGCCAAACATGCCCTTGGACGTCCATACATATGCCACATAACCTATGCTCAAATTTGAGCTAAACTTAGGCATTAAACTAATGCACTTAAATCTAGAAATTTTCAGGGATTTGACCATTAAATAATGCTTTAAAATTCAGCTCAATCCACTCAATTTTTGACACCTTGCATAGCATTTAAATATGTTATTTTCAAAAATATTTTTTATTAAATGCTATGGTAGTCTAGGATACACAAAGTCAATGCTAGGTACCTTTTTCTAATTAACCACTTTTTCATGATAATTATCTTAATCAAATCCACTCATTTGATATATTTCATAATTTTATTCCATTATTTCAAATTTCATCTCAAACCGACATTTCTACGTCAAGTTATAAACCTTTGAAATTTTCTTAGGAGTGTGAGATTAAAAATAAATAATTATCACCTTAATCTCATCAATTGTGACTTAATCCAATCCACTTATAAGGTTGAGCCCAAAATCATGAGCTTGCCTTTAAAATTTTAACTCATTTCGCCTTGTCGGCGTAAAGTTATGATTTTTCTATGATTTTCAACACAATTCCATAATTTCCATTTTAATTTTCATTAATTAAATCATGAAAATTAAAATAAATATTCATTCCACATTAGCATGTTCTAATCCTCATTAACCCCTTTAGTCACCTTGACTCATATTGGGCTTTGGTGATTAATCTTAATCATCATTCGTAATTGCAAACTCTAATTGCAAAATTTATAAATTTATGAAAATCATCCAAAATTCAATCATTTCACACATAAGTCATGCATTAAACTTTAAATGCAATTATATGAGTCCTACTTGGGTCTGGGTATTACATTAGAACTCGACGGTCATATAAAATTCCTGACGCACTTCTCCATTTCTTCCATCCCACTTGAATTTTATGTATTATGTCTTTCTCAATTTCCCCGTTCTCTTGAACTATTGATCCTAAGTACCGAAAGTGATTAGTTCTTGTTACTACTTAATCTAAAATCTTAATTGGTTCCTCATCTGGGTTCTCACTATTAGTAAAATTGTATGTGGCGCCCCAGTCCGAGCGTCACATCCTTACCTCAGGATCTATCTATTGGTAAATGTGAATCAGGATTGTTGCCCTAATCACGCGGCGGGTTCTTATTGGATATTTATCCACTTAATCCTAACTCCTTAGAATTTTATATCATATCATACATTCAATTTCCAGCAAATGCCATTTTAGGCCATTAACTCATTTGAGAATTTCACATCTCATCTCATAATCTTCATACTTAATCATATCATGATATTTCATGCCTTAGCATTTATCCATAAAAAAATTTCGCCTTCTATGATCACAAAACCATAACATAATTCATATATAAAATTAAATAACAATTTAATGTCATCATTCATATAACCATTTAACCCTTAGGTTCATACATAGGTACTCATGAAAATTCATACATCCTTGAATCTCCACCTGTGTTCCTTGCCTCCTTCCTCCTTTCTTCAGTCTATGAGTTTGGAAAACAAAACGTGAGTTGAAATTCAACTCAATAAGCAAGCTATGGGTTTTCAAGCAATTCATTTTGAAAGCAACATTCTTTAAAAATATTTCTCTCCATTCAGTAGAGACACTTAGCAAGTGATCAACTACCTGCGGAGCAGAAACTTTTTCATAAACCTTTCACGAAAATCATTCATGAAAAACCATTCACGTAAACCATTCGTAAATCCCAGTTTTTGGGCATTTCATAAACATTGGATGTGAAAATTCATCATTTCCATTCATGACATTATCCTTCATGTGACGGTACGCTAGCACGGGGAACCCTCTTTCATGATATGATCCTTTCAATCCTTGGTGCCAGACCTTCCGACTTGACAATGTCAAGGGGGACTCCTTGTCCACTTAGTACCTCGACTAACCTGCTTGACTTCCATTCCATGCATGACCTTTGGTCACCCCGGCATTATATACCTCTTACACATGACATCTTATCATTCTCATGTAGAGAATTCTTTACACAATCCCTTTAAAACATCGTTTCAATGAAACATTATTTAATTCCATGCTTCATCACTTTTCATAAATATTTGCGAAACAATAAGCAATTCATTTATCATGATTGAAATAACATTTCAATACACATATAGACAAGGAATGACCATCCTTAAACAACTTGGAAAGCATTTAAAACAAAATTCATTTAGAAAGCTTCTTGCTTACCTTGCTTGCTTACCTTCCCATTTCGCTTATCCCTTTGCTTTTGCCTATACATATAAGAATGACATAGAATTCATATACTTTCTTTTGCTTGCATTCAACTCAGTTTTCCAACCCATTTCTATTAACATTCACAACCCACTTGAATTCCAAGCCGGGTGTACATGCACATCATAACTTATGCATTATACTATTCATTTCATCATACGTTTAATTCCCATATTTACGGTATCATTTCCATATATCATTAATCATTCATTAACAATTCATTAGACATCATATGGAAGTTTATTACCTCCACTTATCATTTTTCACATATTTTCTACATTTTGCACATTGTGCTCATTCTTAAGCACTTAGTTGATGTCTTAATCCCCAATATTAATCTCAAAATTTGAGATTATCATTATTTATCTAAATAGAAACATCATCTATGTTTTTCATCATATTTTTCATGCATTTTTTCATTTTAACAACTTACATAAACCATATACCATTTATTCATATTTATCTCTTCATATACATCCACTTCACAACACCTAAATCATGTGTTTCTTAAAATATTTCAACACAGAAACTTGTGTCCTTAATCAGAATGATTAAAATACTTAATTAAGCTATAATTACTGGTTTAATTTTGGATTTATAATCCATTCATCATAGGGTTCCAAAACAGCAACGTCAGGACCTGTTTTTCATCCTTTCAACGCCTCTTTTGATACTTAAATCAAAATAGATTTCTAATACATAAATTTCAGAAATTAATCATGATTTTCATATTAATTTTTAATTTAAATTCCATCCAAAAAATCTGGAATTTAACATTTATCTTGATTTATTCCTTAAGCTGTCCATAATGCTGAATTCAGGCACATTGAATTATCAAAATCTTGAATTAATATCAAATAAAGTATTTTGATCTAAAATTTCAACCATACATTAATAACTACATTAATTAACCAAAATAAATATTTTCATCATGAAATATTTAGTATTTATATTTATTTTGGTATTTGTACTCTGCTGGACAGCAACATCCCTTTTCAGACAGCCTGAATCACGTAAATTATGGGAAATACTTATACCCATAAAAACCTAAATTTTATTTTATTCTTATGATAATAAATATGTATTATGTATCCTCTAAAATTTTTAGACTAAAATTCCTTGTATAAAAGTTATTAAAAATTATTTGGTGCAGCTGATCCTGCCACCCATGCAATCCTGTTCAGGTTGATTTTCCTGGATTTTAATTTATAATGTGCTTATCCTTTTAAGATAAAAATTGGTTCATTTCTTAATGACCACATCATGATTCTTTTCACAAAGTTTCATGCTAACAATCATTCATTAACTATTTCTTACATATTTTCCTTTCCAGGTCCAGATTTACTACACATGAGGGTAAATTAGAGTATATGGGCTGATTAATCTCCAAATTAAACTTTATAAATCAACTCATTTAGCTCAGGATATTTAATCCTTGAAACATGTTCTTTAAGAGGTATTTTATGAATTTAAATCATGGTTCAAAATCAAGAAGGAAACTTGGAAATTGGAAGGCTTAAACTCAACGGGTACTTACCCAATTTCGTCGATTCTTTGCCCCGAGCTTCCCGAGCTGCTACCAAGTCTTGCCTTCCTCTTTTCCTTCTCCTTTTCCTCCTCTTTTCTCCTCTTCCATGCTGGGTTGGACGTGCCCTAGCTGATCCTTAGAGAAAATCCCCTTTTTTTCTCCCTTTTTCCTCTCTTCTCTCTCTCTCTCTCTTTCTCTTTCTCTCTCTCCTATGCTGGAACTTCCAGCCCCATGCTCCCCCTCTTTCCTCATTTTATTTTTCACTTCTTGGTGCTCAAGCAACCCCTAGGGCATTTTAGTAAATTCTACTTTCACCTTCCCAAATTGCCCTCATTGCAACGTCTATGAAGCTTCCTACCTTGACTTGCATTTAATGACTTTCATCTTTTTGTGATTAAGAAAATACAATGATAATTAGCTTAATTCATTCCATTCATATCATATATTTCATAATTTTATTCAATTGTTTCAAGTTTCATCTCAAACTGAACTTCCTAACTCCACTTGTAGACGTTTGAAGTTAACGGTTTTAATTAAACTATGATCAATAAATCATCACCCTAATTTTATCAAGGATTTTCATAACCCAATAATCCCATAATTCAAGCCCATTATCATCAACTTTCCTTTCAAATTTCACTTGAATCCGCCTTACAGGCGTTGAGTTATGAATTTTCTATCATTTTTCAACATAATTCCATAATTTCCATTTTAATCTTCATTAATTAAATCATGGAAATTAAAATAAATATTCATGCCACATTATCATATCCTAATCCTCATTAATCCCCTTTTAGTCACCTTGACTCATATTGGGTTTTGGCGATTAACCTTAATCACCATTCTTAATTGCAAACTCTAATTGTAAAATATCATTAATCATAAAATCATCCAAAATTCATTTAAATAACACATGTGTCATATTTAAAGACCTACTTAGGTCTGGGTATCACATTGCATTCTATATATTCAGTTTTTGTGCGACTAATTCTAAAACCATTAGATTCTAAAGCATCTACCCACCTATTCAATTTTAAATTTAGTCCTTCTTTAGTTTTATCTATTAGAATAATGTCATATGCAAATAACATACACCAAGGTACTTCTTCTTGGAGATGT
Organism: Annona cherimola; assembly: GCA_030490835.1. Lineage (NCBI taxonomy): Eukaryota > Viridiplantae > Streptophyta > Magnoliopsida > Magnoliales > Annonaceae > Annona > Annona cherimola. Next base: position 62,158,736 of record CM059976.1, on the reverse strand, counting down.
CTAGTAATTTCATCTATTACTAAGGTAAAAAGGTAAAGACTCAAGGTTGAGCCTTGATGTAGCCCTATTTTAACTAGGAAGATATTAGTATCTCCACTAATGGTCATCACATTCGTAACAACCCCCTCATACATATCTTTAATAATATCAATATATCTGTTATTAATTCATTACTTTCTCATCACTTGCCATATTAACTTTCTTGGTACTCGATCATAAACATTTTCTAAATCAATAAAAACCATGTATAAGTTCTTTTCTTCTCCCTATACTTTTCAATTAGTTGTCTAAGTAAGAAAATAACTTCAGTGGTTGATCTTCCTGGCATAAAATCAAATTGATTTTCAGATACATTAGTTTCTCTTCTTAGTCTATGTTCAATTACTCTTTCCTATAATTTCATAGTATGACTCATAAATTTTATTCCACGATAGTTTGCACAATTTTGAATATCTCTCTTATTTTTATACATTAGAACTATAATTTTTTTCTCCATTCATTTGGCATTAACTTTGTTTTTATAAGTTTATTAAAAAAATTTGTTAACCATGTTGAACCTATATCTCCCATGCACTTCCATGCCTCAATTAGTATATTATCTGGGCCTAAGTATTTTCTGTTTTCATTTTCCTTTGAGTTTCCTTTACTTCAGATATTCTGATTTTTGAGAAATAACTGATATTCCTATTTTTTCTCTATTTAAACTAACATCTAATGTTAAATGTTCATGTAGTGTATCATTTAGTAAACTATAAAAATAAGTTTTCTATCTTTCTTTATTATCATCATCTTTGACTAGAACTCTTTGGTCCTCGCTTTTAATACGTATAATATGTGTTAAATCTTTGCCCTTATTTTCTCTTAATTTAGCCAACTTAAAAATATCCTTTTCACCTTGTCCGGTTCCTAATCTGTCATATAAGTTCTCATAAGCTTTGTGTTTAGCATTGCTAATAATCTTTTTAGTAGATTTTTTTGATAGTTTGTATTGTTGTAAGTTTGTATCATTTTTATTTCTTTGGAACGTTTTAAACTTTTCTTGTTTAGCAGTTATAGCTTTTTAAACATCCTCATTCTACCACCAAGTTTCTCTATGTGAGGAACTACGATTTTTATATATACCAACAATACTTTGTCCTACTTGTTTTATGTTAGTTGTGTTGGTCCCGAGTTGATGACAATTACCCAAGAGGGGAGGAGTGAATTGGGTATTTAAAAATTTAAAACTTGAATTAGAGACTTTACCCCGGTTTAGTTTAATCCCCTTTAATAAGACAAATGGAAAGCAATAAGATAATGAAAGCGGAAATGAAAAAACAGTAGACAAGATTTATAGTGGTTCGAGCAACCTTCCCTACTCCACTCTTCCATGCTCACACTCCTTGTGACTTGGGTTCCACTATGTATTCTGCGAATACAACTAGAGCCTCCATTCTCTTCTAGATTCTAGCTCTAGGAGGCATATACAATCAGAGTCTCCGCTCTCTTCTAGATTCTAGCTCTAGGGGGCGTATATAACACACAACACAAGTAGGTGACGAGTTCCACTCCAATCACAACCCTACTTTGCTATAACTTGGTTTGAAACACCAAACTCAAGCCAAGCACCAAAAACTGAATATCAAAATGAAATGAAAGAAATCTACACTTTACAGATTTGTGTAGCAAGTTTTAGCTCGAGGAAGAATTTGTGGAAGCGACGAATTGTTTTGCGTTGAAGCAAACTGCAACTTTGAAGCTTGTTCTTCCTTTGAAAGTGTATGGATCACTCAATTGTAGAGAAAAATGGATTGAAACTCTTAGTAGCACTTCTTTCCTCTTTTTCAGCTCTTACTTGTGTATATCAACGTTTGCTTGAGTGTTTATATATAGAGGAGGGATAATTTTGAATGTTATAGAGTTGGTTGGCACGTAATAAATGTTCCAACATTCAAAAATTCGAACGTTATTTCTCCATGTCACAGGTGGAGTCGACTTTGTGTGCGACTTCGCCCAAGTCGCATGCTGGAGTCGACTTCAGTGCAACTTTGGCTGTGCTCCACTTGTTCAAGTTGATCCTTGGGTTGACTTGGCCTTGAACTTGACCCAAGTCGCATATGGAGTCGACTTCGGGTGCGACTTCGCCCAAGTCGATGCTGAAATCGACTTCGTTTTGCGACTTGACCTTCATGATCTTGCCAAGTCTACTTAAGCTTTCTTGAAATGTCTTTTGCTTGCTTAACTTCTTCAGTATAGGTGTTCCTCCTTTGATTTGCATTATTTAAGTTTTAATGTTTTTACTTTGCATGAAAATGCTTTAGTTTCATATCTAAGGAATCTTGAAAACTTGAGTCTTGGTGTGCAAGAACAAGTCCAATATATTGTCTTTGATCTAAATGGATGAATTTATGCAACCTTCTTGCTTTGGACTTGGATTAATCTTCATATGTTCCAAGTCGAATATTTAAGTCGACTTGGTCTTCAACTTGACTCAAGTCGACCTTAAGTCGACTTGCCTTCGACTTGACTTCTGAAATTCTACCGTCCAACTGAAGTCGATGCTGGAGTCGACTTGGCCTGCAACTTCACCCAAGTCGCATGTGGAGTCGACTTCGTCTGCGACTTCGGCACCTCTTGGTCCTCAATTTCAACGCTGGACAAAAATAGGCACTTGAAGTCAGTACTTGAGTCGACTTGGGGATCGACTTGGCCTAAGGCGATGTCTGAGTCGATTTGGAGATCGACTTGACCTGCCATACTTCATATTTTTCATTTTTATATCCTTAAATAAAACACAAAACACATTAGTAGCTAAAATTTACTCAAATTGTGTTATTAATCATCAAAACACATGCTTGGGATATTTTGTATTTGATTTTATCAATTGTTTCTAACAATCTCCCCCTTTTTTATGATTGACAAAACCAATTTGAGTTTATACCTTTCAATATGTCATTTTATCCTTTTTTGATGTTTTTAGGATAAGTATAAGTCATTTGCCTTTTGATTTTGATGAATTTATTTTATTTTCATCATCTGTATATGTTGTTCCAAATGATTATAAATTGACAATCATTTAACTGTGTCAAAACAAAATGTTAGTGATCAGAGCTAAACATAATTAATAAACAGAACATAACATAAACAAAACATTTCGTGAATATCCTTTTCAAGAATTCATACAAGTTTCAAATGCAAATGAAAATGAAACCTATATACAAGCTACCCAACCCAAAATCCTAAAAATCTAACTCAAAACACAACTATTCTCCCCCTTTTTGTCAATCGAGCAAATAGGGGTCGACTCGGAGAGATTTGGTGAATTGGAACGCAGATATGGGATAGAAAATCAGTCGGATAGGCCTGATATGAGCTGAGGAGTAGAAGGATGATACGGGTGCCGGAGTTTGATCTCTGCGAACGGATCCTGTGTCAAATGGATCAAGTTCAGGGATGGGCTGAGCTCGATGGTGCCCTGATGCTAGATGATATCTGATCGTCCTGAGTTCCCGATCCATATGATCCTAGCGGGAATGCATATCCATAATCGCATTTAGTACCCTGGCAATCTGACTAGTCAACCGGTCCTCGATCTGCTCTAGATGTTCTCGGATTGCATTCACCGAGTTGTCCCAAGATGGCGGTCGTGGTGCGGGATCTGGGATCTCTGAGCCACGAGGTGAACATGAGCCATGTGAGGCAGGCGATGCAGGTGCGTCGTGATCATCCTGTGGTGGAGCAAGCTGCTCCTCTGGAGGTGACGGGGGCTGCTCCCCCTGTCCCTGTGCATTCCCGGCTTCGTCTTGAACCGGAACACCCATCCTTTCTTGAATCCTCTCAGCTCTGATTTGCTCCACATTTATCTTCATTCTCTGGAGAAAAGCCTTGTTGATGGAGTTGGTAGTCTTTGGACCCTCAAACGGCTCGCCATCAATGTCAACCTCAAAGTGCTCGAGGATCTTAGTTATCCAAGTCCCGTAGGGCAATACCCCTAGTGGGTTGTCCTTCCGTGAGGCCAAAGCTTCTAGAAACAGTCGCGGTAGGCTGACTTTGAACTGATTTGCGACTTTCCAGAGAATTCACGCCTCCTGTGGGTTTAACTGGTTCCTTCCGCCACCCTTTAGATAAATGCAGTGGGTTATCAGCAGCGTAGAACCGGTAGCCTTGGGGATAAGTCCATATAGTGCAGGAACTTGATCTCAGGATGATACTTGTTGCTCAGAGTGAGCTGATTATACATTTGATCAAGGGTAAGATCCACAAGGAGCTGCTCATCCTCAGCAGGAACACCTAGAATTCTGCCTATCTTGATTAAGGCATCTGCTTGATTTGGGGCTACCATTGAACCCAAGAACATTTCAACTCCCTTGACATAAGTACAATAGTTCTGATCATCCCATACATAGTAAAATATCCTAGTCAGGTCGGGATATACTCTGTCATCGGCTTTCAACAAACTAGTCCAGCCTTGAAAATCCAACAATTCTTCAATCTCGAATTCATAATCGCTCAAGAACTTAAAATCGATAATTTTTGGGATGAATACCTTCCGTTCATAGAACGATTTGTAGAATCGGTTGTGCTGGATTTCTGTCTTGAAGTATGTGGTCGGCATCTTCAAGACTTGGGCCTTGGCAACTGGGGTTCCCTTTCATCTAGTCCCTGTATGTGTACTTCCAGTAGTCTGACTTTCTGCTCCCCGGGCAGCCGTTGTTGATGGGGTTGCAGCTTGAAATCGGACCCTACGGCCAGTAGAGGTCGAAGGCTCTTCCCGAGCTCGCTTCGAGGGGGTTCATTGCCTTATAGGTATGTCTTCTTCATTTTGGGAACTATATAGTCTGGGAACGGGCCTTTGGGATGGTTTGGACATTGCTAGCTTAGGAAAACGTGATTTGGGTGCCATTTTGTAATGGGATTTGATACCAATTGGCTGAAATATGGAGAGACTGTGTGTGAGAGCTGTCTGAGCTAGAGAGAGAGGAAAATGAAACCAGAGAGGGGAATGAGACAAAAAGAGAAGGGAAATCAGTGAAAAAGAAGGATAGAGGGAGAGCTTGGAAAAAAGGGAGAAAATCTGAAAAATCTTAGACAGATAGAGACTGATTGAGAAATAAGATGAGGGATAGCTAGAAGGATGAGAGGAAGAGAGAGTAAACAGAGTTCGGAAGAGAGACAAGAGAGGAGAGAGAGAGAATCGAGCGAGAGAGAAAGAGATGACAGAACGAGGGTTAGCTAGAGAAGGGGAATGCCGGAGAGAGAGGGGAAAAGAGAAGAGAGAAAAGGGAATGTCGGTGGAGAGATGCCGAAGAGGAAAGTCGCCGGAGAGAAAGATGAGAAGAGAGGCTGTTGCGCAGGAGAAAATGAAGGAGAAGAGAGAAAGAAGAAAGAAGAAGGAGAAAACGGGAAGCCCGACGGTCGCGCGCTGGAGTCGACTTTGCCCTAGGTCGACTTCACCTTAGTGCGGAGTTGACTTTGCCATGCCCAAGTCGACTTGGGGGCTTCGGAGTCTACTTGGCTTATCGATTTGGACTTTTCTAAGTCCATTTTTCCATCTTAATTATTCCTAATTTAACTTAATCATCCCCATATCATTTCTAATTTTGTAAATTGATTCCTTTGCTAAAGGTTTGGTAAAAATATCTGCAATTTGATCCTCGCTTTTCACATATTCCAAACAAACATCATGATTTTCAACATGTTCACGAATAAAATGATGTCTTACATCTATATGTTTGATTATAGAATGTAATACTGGATTTTTAGTTAAACAAATTGCACTTGTATTATCACATCTGATTAGAATATTATAATAATCAATACCATAGTCTTTTAATTGTTGTTTCATCCAAAGTAGTTGGGCACAACAGCTCCCGACGGCTATATATTCGGCTTCCGCCGTAGATAGAGCAACACTAGTTTGTTTGCTTGAGTACCATGAAACCAACATGTTTCCAAGGAAATAAAATGTTCCACTAATACTCTTTCTATCTACTTTGTAAATGGAAAAATCCGCATCCGAGTAGCCGATTAAATCAAAAGTTGACCCCTTTGGATACCATAATCCAAGATTAGTGGTATTTATCAAATATTTAAAAATTCTTTTTACGGCCAATAAATGTGATTCTTTAGAACATGCTTGAAATCTAGAACACATGTAAACACTGAAAAGAATATCCGGTCTAGAAGCAGTTAAATACAACAATGATCATATCATACTTCTATAAAGCTTTTGATCGATACATTTACCGTTTTCGTCCGTGTCGATCTTGATTATTGAACTCATTGGAGTATTTGGTCTCTTGCTAGTTTGCATTCCAAATTTCTTTAGCATTTCTTTGATATACTTGGACTAATTTATGAATATTCCTTCTGCTTGTTGCTTGATTTGCAGTCCAAGGAAGAAATTTAATTCTCCCATCATGCTCATTTCGAATTCGCTCTCCATAATCTTAAAAAATTCTTGGCACAGAGTTTCTTCAGTAGCACCAAATATTATATCATTTATATAAATTTGCACAATTAAAATATTTTTGGTTTTATACTTGATAAATAAGATAGTGTCAACCTTTCCTCTTTGGAATTCATGATCAATCAAAAATCTATTTAACCTTTCATACCAAGCTTGTGGAGCTTGTTTTAGTCCTATAATGCTTTGGTTAATTTATAAACATATTTTGATTGATCCTTTTCTTCAAATCCAGGGGGTTGTTCAACATATACTTCTTCATTCAAGTATCCATTCAAAAATGCACTTTTCACATCCATTTGAAACAATTTGAAATTCATGTGAGAAGCAAATGCCAGTAAAATGCATATGGCTTCTAATCTAGCCAAGGGTGCATATGATTCTTCAAAATCAATCCCTTCTTCTTGGGAATACCCTTTGGCTACTAGTCTAGCTTTGTTTCTTATTACAAGTCCGCTTTCGTCCAATTTGTTCCTAAATACCCATTTGGTACCAATAATGGTGCAATCATTTGGTCTAGGAACTAAATGTCATACATTATTTCTTTCAAATTGATTTAGCTCTTCTTGCATTACAATAACCCAGTTTTCATCATAAAAAGACTGATCAATAGTTGTTGGTTCGATTTTTGACACAAAAGCATATTGTCCACAAATGTTTTGTTTTGACCTTCTAGTTTTTACTCCTTCATAGATATCGCCAATGACTTGCACAATTGGATGGGTATTTTTGAACTTCAAATCAGTTGAAGGTCTATAGAAATCATTACCTTCACTTACCTTTTCTTCCGTAGAATTTTCTGGCTTGAGCTCGGTTTCCTTTTGTTGCTCTTGTTGTTTTGCTTTTATATCTTCTGCATCACTTAGTTCATCCTCCTTTCTCGGAGTTTGGTTAAATTCATAAAAAACAACATGTATTGATTCTTCTACTATTTGATTTCTTTTGTTGAAAATCCTATATGCTTTGTCATTTGATGAATAACCAAGGAAAATAGGTTCATCACTTTTGACATCTAATTTTTCCAAATTTATTTTTCCATTATTTAACACATAACAAGTACATCCAAAAGTATGGAAATATGATATGTTCGGTTTTCTACCTTTCTAGAGTTCATATGGGATTTTTTTCAAAATTTCTCTAATGGTAACTCGGTTTAATTCATGACAAGCTGTACTTACAGCTTCGCCCCAAAATATTTTGGACAATTTACTCTCATTTAGCATAGTTCTAGCCATTTCTTGTATTGTTCGGTTTTTTCTTTCAACAACTCTGTTTTGTTGAGGAGTTCTTGATGCAGAAATTGTATGGTGAATTCCTTTTTCATTGCAAAATTCTATGAATCGATTATTTTCAAATTCACCACCATGATCACTTCTAATGGAAATAATTGAAGTTTTTTTTTTCATTTTGCACCAAATTTGAAAACGTGAAAAACATAGAAAATGCTTCATCTTTGCTAGCTAAGAGTATAATTCAAGTAAATCTCGAAAAATCATCAACAATTACATACACGTACTTTTTTCCTCCAAGAGTTAAAATGTCCGATGGCCCATAAAGATCCATATGCAACAATTTAAGTGGTCTAGTCATTGAAATTTCTTTTTTGGTGGAAAATGGCATTTTGGGTTGTTTAGATAATTGACAAGCTTTGCAAATCTTATTCTTATCATATTTGAGCTTTGGTAACCCTTGTACTAGATTTTTTTTCCATAATGTTTTAATATTTGACATATTTATATGTTCAAGCCTTATATGTCATATCCATGGATCATTTTCTATGGCTATTAGACATTTTCCCTCGAGTTCATCAAGAAAAACCAAATATACATTTTCATGTCTTTTGCCACTAAATACTTTGTGTTCATCATAAAAAACATTACATATAGAGGATTCAAATACAACTTTATATCCTTTATCACATAGTTGACTAATGCTCATTAGGTTGTGTTTGAGTCCTTCAAAAAATAGTACATCCTCAATACATGCATTTGAAATACCATAAATATTTCTTTTACCTTTTATTTTACCTTTTTCATTATTTTCAAAGGCTACTGTTCCTTCATTGCATGAGTTGATCTTACGGAACAGTCCTTTTTCTGCTGTCATATGTCTTGAGCACCTACTATCCGTAAACCATATGTTATTGGCCTCAGCTCTAAGACAAACCTGCAAAAATTAAGTCAAGTGGAGCTCATCTTTTTTGTACTAATTTTATGGGTCCATTTGGGTTAGTTGTCCATTGGAGTCTATGTTGATCTTTCTTTGAAGCCACAAATCCAATGCTTTTGGGCATCCAAACTAATTTTGCACCAAGGTTTCGTAATTTTCTTAATTTGCATTGGTAAACCTTGTGTCCCATCTTGTTGCAAAAATTATAAGCTCCCGGGAGTCTAGGAATGGAAAGCCATTTGGTGATTGATTCCCCAATTGGTCTTTTGGTCCAAGCCACATAATTTATCTTGGGTTTAACATGAATGAGTTTGGTTTTGTTCCTTGGAGCATTAGATTTACTCTACTCAAATGTGGTATACCCAAGTCCTTTCTTACAACTTTGGATAGTCATTTTCAAAAATATTTTCACACTTTCTCCTGGATTAGAAAACTTGGCAAGCGATTCATTTAATGATTCATTTTCATTTTTGAGTTTCTCTAACTCATTTTATAAGGTATTCTTTTCATTTTTCAATTTATCTATCTTTTCAGCAAGTTTACCATTCACAATCATTACTGCATCACATTGTCTTTTCTTTATTGTAAACTTGTTTCCTAATTTCTTTATTTCCTCATATAATGAATCATAGGCTTGTTGGAGTTCTTCTAATTCAGCACATTTGAAGCATTCATTTGAAGAGGAGAAAATTGAAAAGAATTTTTGTTTAGAGGTTACCTCTTGACTACTTGTGCAGTTCGTTGAAGTAGCTTGATCCTCCAAGATTTCTGTTCCTGCAAAACATACGTCGGAATTTGCCAGGCAACAAATTCTTGCGCAATCCGCTTTACATTCTTCACTTGAAGAGCTGCATGTTGTTGATTCCTCTTCATTTACATACACGTCTCTTCTTTTGTTTCTTTGAAATTTTCTATTATCGTCTCGTTCTTTTCTTTGCTCCTTTGCTTTAGTTTCTTCGAGTGTTGGGCATTGGGCTTACATATGCCCCGAACCGCCACACCGGTAAGCATTTTGTTGTTTCTTTCTTCTTTTCTTTAGAATTTCTTTCTTTGAAGTTTTTGAAATTTCTACATTTCCTTACAAATTTTCTGAATCGTTTTGTAAGTAAGGCGATTTAATCGTCGTTTTGTTATGACGAGGTGGTGTCATCCGAATTTTGTGCAGCTTTCAAGGAGATGACTCTTTTGCCTTTGTGGTGATATTCATTTCTTTTCTTGATTAGCTCATGTGACATTAACAAGCTAATAAAATCTTCCAACTTCAATGTGTTTAGATCCTTGGCTTCTTCTATTGCATCTTTGGAATCCACGATTCCGGGAGGGCTCTTGGAATCTTCATGACCTGCTCAGATTCTGAAATAGCTTTTCCAAGTCCTTTCAAGGCATTAGTAATTTTAGAGAATCTAGCAAATATTTCAGAAATATTTTCTGTTTCTAGCATTTTAAAGCTCTCCAATTCCCCAATCAAAATATTTCTCCTTATCCCTTGGACTTGAGAGGTTCCTTCATAGATAGATGTTAATGTATCCCGAATCTCCTTGGTGGTCAAACAAGAGGATACTCTATCATATTCGGAAGCAGTAAGGGCAAAAAATAATGAATTCATAGCCTTGGCGTTGCTCTTTACAATTTTCACTTCTTTATCAGTCCATTTGGAAGCTCTTTCATCAGTAGGCAAGGTCACACCGTTTTGGATTGTAATCCAAGAATCCATATCTATAGCCATGATGAGTTGTTTCATACGTAGCTTCCAATAGCCAAAATTGTTCCCATCAAACAATGGTGGCCTAGTAAAGGATTGACCTTCGACAAATGCGGAAACGGAAGTGGATTGGGATGACATATCAAAAGATCTCTTTGGTAAAACTCAAAGACCTACTCCGATACCACTTGTTGGTCCCGAGTTGATGGAAATTACCCAAGAGGGGAGGGGTGAATTGGGTATTTAAAAATTTAAAACTTGAATTAGAGACTTTATCTCGGTTTAGTTTTATCCCCTTTAATAAGACAAATGGAAAGCAATAAGAAAATGAAAGCGAAAATGAAAATTAGTAGACAAGATTTATAGTGGTTCGGGCAACCTTCCCTACTCCACTCTTCCAAGCTCACACTCCTTGTGACTTGGGTTCCACTATGTATTCCGCGAATACAACTAGAGCCTCCGCTCTCTTCTAGATTCTAGCTCTAGGGGGCGTATATAACACACAGCACAAGTAGGTGACGAGTTCCACTCCAATCACAACCCTACTTTGCTATAACTTGGTTTGAAACACCAAACTCAAGCCAAACACCAAAAACCGAATATCAAAATGAAATGAAAGAAATCAACACTTTACAGATTTATGTAGCAAGTTTCAGCTCGAGGAAGAGTTTGTGGAAGTGACGAATTATTTTGCGTTGAAGCAAACCGCAACTTTGAAGCTTGTTCTTCCTTTGAAAGTGTATGGATCACTCAATTGTAGAGAAAAGTGGATTGAAACTCTTAGTAGCACTTCTTTCCTCTTTTTCAGCTCTTACTTGTGTACATCCACGTTTGTTTGAGTGTCTATATATAGAGGAGGGAGAATTTTGAACATTATAGAGTTGGTTGTCGCATAATAAATGTTCTAACGTTCAAAAATTCGAACGTTATTTCTTCAAGTCACAGGTGGAGTCGACTTCGTATGCGACTTCGCCCAAGTCGCATGCTAGAGTTGACTTTGGTGCGACTTTGGCTGTGCTCCACTTGTTCAAGTTGATCCTTAGGTCGACTTGGCCTTGGACTTGACCCAAGTCGCATACGGAGTCGACTTCGGGTGCGACTTCGCCCAAGTCGATGCTGAAGTCGACTTCGTTTTGCGACTTGACTTTCATGATCTTGCCAAGTCTGCTTAAGCTTTCTTGAAATGTCTTTTGCTTGCTTAACTTCTTCAGCATAGGTGTTCCTCCTTTGATTTGCATTATTTAAGTTTTAATATTTTTACTTTGCATGAAAATACTTTAGTTTCATATCTAAGGAATCTTGAAAACTTGAGTCTTGGTGTGCAAGAACAAGTCCAATATATAGTCTTTGATCTAAATGGATGAATTTATGCAACCTGCTTGCTTTGGACTTGGATTAATCTTCATATGTTCCAAGTCGAATATTTAAGTCGACTTGGTCTTCAACTTGACTCAAGTCTGACCTTAAGTCGACTTGGCTTTCGACTTGACTTCTGAAATTCTGCCCTGTCCAACTGAAGTCAATGCTGGAGTCGACTTGGCCTGCGACTTCACCCAAGTCGCATGTGGAGTCAACTTTGTCTGCGACTTCGGCACCTCTTGGTCCCCAATTTCAATGCTGGACAAAAATAGGCACTTGAAGTCGTTGCTTGAGTCGACTTGGGGATTGACTTGGCCTAAGGCGATGTCTGAGTTGACTTGGAGATCGACTTGACCTGCCATACTTCATATTTTTCATTTTTATATCCTTAAACAAAACACAAAACACATTAGTAGCTAAAACTTACTCAAATTGTGTTGTTAATCATCAAAACACATGCTTTGGATAGTTTGTATTTGATTTTGTCAATTGTTTCTAACAAGTTGTCATTTTATCCCACATTAATTCTACTCCATCTTCTCGTTTTAGCATGTGTTTTACTAAAAAGTTCTATATTTTTTTTCTTTAATTTCACCATTTAATTTTTAGAATTATATTGCCTTTAGTTTTTGTTGATTCTTTTTGTGTATATATATCCATCACTAATAATCTATGATGCATGGCTAAGCTCTCACCTGGGATAACCTTACAATTAATACAAAGGGATCTATCAACTTTTCTTATAAGGAAGAAATCTATTTGGCTAGAATTGATCCTACTCTTGAAAGTTATCAAGTGTTCATTTAAATTTTTGAAATAAGGTATTTGCTATAACCAAATCATATGCTATAGCAAAGCCCAAAATAGCATTCCCCATTTTATTCCTTATTCCAAAGCCAAAACCTCTATGACTTCTCTCATATCCTATATTTTCCTTTCCTACATGTCCATTTAAATCTCCACCTATCACAACCTTTTCTTGGTTAGATATCCTTTGCATAATACTATCTAAGTCATCCCAAAATTGTTTCTTGATTATATCATCTAATTCTACTTGTGGTGCATAAATACTAATCACATTTAAGACCTCTACACCTAATACAAGTTTTATTTGAATAATTCTATCATTTACTCTATTAACATCTACAACTTTATTTATGAATTTTTCTATCTACTATTATCCCTACACCATTTCTATTATTATCCTTTCCTATATACCATAATTTGAATCTATTAATCTCTTTAGCCTTTTCTCCTTTCCACCTAGTCTCTTGAAGGCATGTTATATAAATTTTTCTCCTTCTCATAACATCTACTACTTCCATACATTTCCCTGAAAGAGTCCCAACATTTCATGAGGCAAAATGGACATTGTATTTTGGTATCACCTTCTTCCCTAAACCATGTCCATAAAGGCATGGGAACCTTTGCCGACTTTTTGCCACAACCGAACATTGTTGTGGCTCGTTGCTTCCGGGGAGATGTCCTATCATCCCTTACCTATTTCTCACTATATCTGGGCTCCGATGTAGCGTGTCGCTTCTGGGGAAACGCCCTAGTAACCCTTGCTCATTTCTCACTACAGCCGGGCTCCACTGCAGCTCGTCGCTTACAGGGGACACCCTAGCGTTAATAACTTTTAGTATATTTTTAGAATCCATAAGAGATACGGCGGTGATTTTTAATAGCACCGGCTGCCAGCCTGACATGCCAACCCTTGATTTTTTTCTTACTGACATGGTTAATTAGATGTAATAATACAAGTGTCATTTATTTAATAAAAAATTCTAGTTTTACATTCTAAAACTAAACATATTAATGTTAGGCACCATTTTATTAGAGAACCTGTGAAACATCATGATATTTATTTAGAATACGTAAAACCATTAAACATTGAATCATTTTATAAAATCAAAAAAGAAATGGGAATGATGGATATAGAAGCATGAAATTTTGATGAATGAGTTTCTTTGTTATGTATAGATGAAATGTATATTACTTGTGATGAACGATTTCTTTGGAATGGTTAATGAAATCATTAGAATAATTAAGGGAAAGGTGTTGCATTAGAGAAGGGATTTGGACATTTGGACAGGGGTATCACTTGGCTTGAGCGAAGTCGACTTCGAACCCGACTTAGAGTTTAAAGTCGAACCTGCGATGCACCACGTTTCGTATTTTGAAGTGTCTTTCTTCATTTTTCTTCTCATCCCTCTTTCTATTTGAGTTTTTCCCTCTCTCTCTCGCTCCCTCCCAAGCCCTCAGGATCCTTGCATTATATTTACCACTCTCTGAATCTTATCCCTATCTATTGCACTCTCATTCTTATTTTTTCACTTACACATGGCATCCAAAAAAGTTCCTGGCAAACCATGTGAATTGCTCATTTCTCATCCCTCCTAATCCAATGCAGAGGGAGAAGTCCTTAGAATACAAAGAACACTAACAAAGACGTCGAGGGATGAAGCCACAACATCCACTAGGTGTCGAGTCTAATTTCAATAAGTTAACCCATCCTCATCTGATTTCAATAAGTTAACCCATCCCCATCCCATCTTAGAAAAATGGAAACTTCAAGTATTGATGAGGAAGAGGTAAGAGTAGGAAAGAAAAAGCATATTCCACTCCAAAAAAGCCTAAGTCATGAAGATGCCTGAAGAGTATTTTAGGAACACCCAACAACAAAGGAGACTCTATAGGCATTTTATGAAAGAAGTATTTTCTTCAAAAATTATTGATTTTGAGTTCTCGAAGGAATATGAATTTGGAATAAAGGATTTGTTAGATTACCAAGGATATACAGGGCTCCTAAAAGAAGAAGGTAAAATTTATCCTGATCTTTTTTGATAATTTTACCATATCAGGTTTGCGGATGAATTGAGAACTTTTATCAAAGGTATAAAGATAACGATAGGACATGCATATGGAATCTTTAGAAGGAACACAGACATAAGCAAGCCAACATTTTAGGAATTCCATTTGATGAGGAACCCATTCTAGAAGGGTTAACTCTAGCTCAAATGTATAATCAATTGACAAAGAACAATAAATACACTAAGGGAATGAAATTTCTCCATTACATGGATCTTTTCCTTTCGCTTAGAGTTCTCAAATTGTTAATTGCCCATTGTATATATTCCAAAGGGGAGAGAAATTAGTTGAATTCATAAGAATAATTTTTTTTTATAGAAATTGGTAAATGATAAGAAGATCAGCTTACCTAGGTTGATTATGGAGGCATTAGAACTTGATAATGCAAGATGAATTATACCGGATCACCAAAATTTTGGAGCACTATAGGGTTAGCTTGGAAGAGGAACCATTTGAAATGTTGAAGCCCATGAATCCAATTAACAAGGCACTCCTCACAAGAATGAAAATATATATTGAACAATTTAGGCAAGAGAAAATACAAGCAAGCATGAGAGGAGATCAAGCCCAACCAGCTTCAAAAGTTCAAGAGGAAGAAACACCATTTCAAGGGGAGTTTCAAGCCCAAGTCCCATAATATCCACTTGAATCACAATCTCCTCACTTTGCACCTCATTCTGCCTCTCCTACATCCCATTCTCATGAATCAAATTCTTTAAATACATCTCAAGCATAAGATAGGTTTGCATAACCTACCAGTACTCACTCCATACATCTTACAAATCTTGAATATCTCCAAGCCATGGAGACCAGGCTAACACAAGTAGGGTGTTAACGGATCGAATTGGACGGGTTGGAGCCTAATCCTAATCTTAACCCATTTAAAATATCTTAACCCTAATCTATTTATTAACCCATTTAAAAAACCTCAACTCTAACCCATTTAATAAACGAGTTTTTGGTTGTTAACGGGTTGTATAGCAAATAACCTAAAAGCCTAAACTTTAGTAGATAATGATATCGCAGAGAGAGACGAGAGACTGTTTTCAGTGTAGGGAAAATGGAAATAGGGCAGTAATGGAAAAATAGAATTATGGCAGTAGTACAAAAATAAAAATTAGGTGACTTGAGGAAGACTTAGAGAGGGAAAGTAACCAAGGGGTTTACATGTATATATATAAAACTTTAATAAGTTAAGCGAGTTAAATGGGTTAAACGAATTAAACGGGTTGAATAGGTTATATAAGTTAAATGGGTTACTAAACGGGTTAACGAGTTATAAAATCTCAACCCTAATTCATTTATTTAATTAAATGGTTAAACGGGTTGGCGATTCAAAAATTTCAACCTAAACCCATTTATAAACGGGTTGGACGAGCGGGTTGACGGGTTAACCATGACCATTAACACCCCTAAACACAAAAGTTAGGCTCCATCACTATGTCTCTCATAACCGTGCATGAGTGATAAGATAAGTTAGAGCAAAAGATCAAGCATATTTCATACCAACTTACCTACGGGGCTAGGCAACATCAAACCATTCCTAACATTCCAAGCATAGATCCTTATTTTGTTGAATCCAAAATCTCATCCCTTACCATAGAACAAGAACCCCCAGTTTTCACACCCTATGACTCCTCCTCACCCTCATATTTACTCATGACAAATGTCCTATCCTATTATCCCATTTGCACATACCAATGCATCAATTGCATTTATGTGATCCCCTTTTGATGATTGTCAAAAAAAGAGAGAATAGTTAAGGAGGATAGAAATTTGAGATTTTATCTTTTGAGTTTCATTTTTGTGAGGGGTAGAATGGATATAGGGGACTCTAAAAATTTTGAAAGAATTTTTTTGATGACTGCTTCATACTTGTAATGATGCTTTGAATATGAAATGAAATATCTCAATTTGCTTCCTTTAATGAATATCTCATTTTGTATATTTTGTATTCCTGGATGTGCTACTTCTCTTAAATTGAGGGAATTATAGTTGTATTGAGTGAATACATTATGGAATTTAAGGAATATATGCATTAAATGACTTTTTAACCTTTCCAATAAGAATTTTTATCTTACTGTCGGTCCCAAGTCCAAAAAAGCAAGGGTTGGCATGTCAGGATGGCAGCCGGTGCTATTTAAAATCACCGCCACATCTCTTATGGATTCTGAAAATATACTAAAAGTTGTTAATGCTAGGGCGTCCCCTATAAGCGACGCGCTACAACGGAGCCCGACTGTAGTGAGAAATGAGCAAGGGTTGCTAGGGAATTTTTCCAAAAGCGATGCACTACATCGGAGCCCGAATGTAGTGAGAAATGGGCAAGGATTACTAGGGCGTCTCCCCAGAAGCGACGCGCAACAACAATGTCTGGTTGTGGGGAAAAGTCGACAAAGGTTCCCATGACTTTATGGACATGGTTTAGGGAAGAAGGTGATACCAAAACACAAGGTCCATTTTGCCTTATGGAATGTTGGGACTCTTTCAGGGAAAAGTATGCAATAGTAGATGTTATGAGAAGGAGAAAAATTAATATAGCATGCCTTCAAGAGACTAGGTGGAAAGGAGAGAAGGCTAAAGAGATTAATGGATTCAAATAATGGTATATAGGAAAGGATGATAATAGAAATGGTGTAGGGATAATAATATATAACAAATTCATAAATAAAGTTATAGATGTCGATAGAGTAAATGATAGAATTATTCAAACAAAACTTGTATTAGGTGTATAGGTCTTAAATGTGATTAGTGCTTATGCACCACAAGTAGAATTAAATGATAGAATCAAGAAATAATTTTGGGATGACTTGATAGTGTTATGCAAAGGATATCTATCCAAGAAAACGTTGTGATAGGTGGAGATTTAAATGGACATGCAGGAAAGGAGAATGAAAGATATGAGAGAAGTCATGGAGGTTTCGGCTTTGGAATAAGGAATGAAATGGGGAATTCCTTTTTAGACTTTGCTATAGCATATGATTTGGTTATAGAAAATAGTTTATTTCAAAAACGAGATGAACACTTGATAACTTTCAAGAGTGAGACCAATTCTAGCCAAATAGATTTCTTTCTTATAAGAAAAGTGGATAGATCCCTTTATATTAATTATAAGGTTATCCCAGGTGAGAGCTTAGCAATGCAACATAGATTATTAGTGATGGATATATATACACAAAAAGAGTTAACAAAAACTAAAGGCAATATAATTTCAAAAATTAAATGGTGGAATTTAAAGGAAACAACATAGAACTTTTTAGTAAAAGAATGATAGAAGAAGGAAAATGGGACACATAAGAAGATGGAGTAGAACCAATGTGGGATAAAAAGACAACTAACATAAAAGAAGTAGGACAAAGTATTGTAGGTATATATAAAAATTATAGATCCTCACGTAGAGAAACTTGGTGGTGGAATGAGGATGTTCAAAAAACTATAAATGTTAAACAAGAAAAGTTTTAAACATGGCAGAAAAATACAAAATGATACAAACTTACAACAATACAAACTATCAAAAAAAGCTACTAAAAAGATTATTAGCGATGCTAAACATAAAGCTTATGAGAACTTATATGACAGATTAGGAACTAGACAAGGTGAAAAAGATATTTTTAAGTTGGCTAAATTAAGAGAAAATAAGGGCAAAGATTTAACACATGTTAGATGTATTAAAAGCTAAGAGTTCTAGTCAAAGATGATGATATTAAAGAAAGACGGAAAATTTATTTTTATAGTTTACTAAATGATACATCACACAAACATTTAACATTAAATGTTAGTTTAAATAGAGAAGAAAATAGGAATATCAGTTATTTTTCAAAACTCCAAATATCTGAAGCAAAGGAAACTCTAAGGAAAATGAAAACAAGAAAAGCCTTAGCTCCAGATAATATACCAATTGAGACATGAAAGTGCATGGAGATATATGTACAACATGGTTAACAAATTTTTTTAATAAAATTATAAAAATAAAGTTAATGCCAAGTGAATGGAGAAAAAATATTATAGTTCCAATCTATAAAAATAAAGAAGATATTCAAAATTGTGCAAACTATCGTGGAATAAAATTAATGAGTTATACTATGAAATTATGGGAAAAAGTAATTGAACATAGACTAAGACGAGAAACTAATGTATCTGAAAATCAATTTGGTTTTATGCCAGGAAGATCAACCACTGAAGCTATTTTCTTACTTAGACAACTATTTAAAAAGTATAGGGAGAAGAAAAAGAACTTATACGTGATTTTTATTGATTTAGAAAAAGCTTATGATCGAGCACCAAGAAAGTTAATATGACAAGTGATGAGAAAGAAAAGAATTAATAATAGATACATTGATATTATTAAAGATATGTACGAGAGGGCTGTTACGATGTGAGGACCATTAGTGGACATACTAATGCCTTCCTAGTTAAAACAGGTCTACATCAAAGCTCAGCCTTGAGTCCTTATGTGGCACCCCGAACCGAGGTGCCTAGAAGCCTTACTCCGGGATCGTTTTGATTGGTAAACGTGACTCGGGATTGTTGCCCTGATCACACGGCAGAATTTTTTTTTCCATTAATACACGGAAAATTTCCATCATTCATCTAATATGAAATACATATCACAGTTATAAACCAAAACTGTTTCATAAAACAAAAATATTCATTTCCATCTCAAAATTATCATCATTGTCTTTACATAAAATTTACATATACAATATTTCATCAAAACTACATGTCATTTTACATGCTGCCTTCATCATCTTTTCCTGTCTGTTGTTGAAAAAGCATGGGTGAGTAATAATACTTAGTAAGCAAGCTATACATAATTTTTCAATCATTTTCATGCATTTCATAAAATACAAATGCAATGCATACATAGCATTCATGACATTCCTTTGGATGCGATGCTAGCTAGGCGCCCATTCCATACATGCTCCCATTTCAGGGAGGTCGCCGTCAGCCTGGGCCTATTAAGCGACTTGGCAATAGCGAGGGGGACATCCGGTCCGCTTACTACCTCGACTAAGGCCTATTCCTCGTGCACATGCTCATTCTCATACACATGCCGGCATGATATTTGCAAATCATAAACAATTTCATAAAAATCATTTAATAAATAATTTCACAAAACGAACTTCAGTTCATGTAAAGCAGTTATAGGTATGGCCAACCTTAAATAAATTTCATAAAGCAACTTGCAAACAATTTCAAGCATTTTGGAAATAATTTGCAAAACATATAACTTGCTTACCTTCTTAGGAGGTGTCTTCGACCTTCTCTTTTCCTTTTCCTATTCGAGGACAAAGGATATTTCATTTCCTCTATTTAAGCTGCTTCCCATGTATGCTTTATAATATTTGGGCATTATTTCTTTACATAGATATTTTTGTCCATAAATTCTTCAAAAATTCCATACTTATATCATGACATTCCTTATGCCTAGTATGTCATTGGACATTTCATATATTTTGAATCTATCATCATTTACTTGGCCAAAAAAATCATTTTCTCCATATACTAAAAATCATCATAAATTCACTTAAGCATAATCCTTAATTCCAAAAATCATGAAATTAATATATCATTATTATAACATCATATTTATCATAATCATACATCCCAAATCATCATTTATCAATTTTGGAGCATTATTTTCACATATCATATGCTATCTTGCCGAATACCCTATATTCGCTCCAAATTTTTGATGTTTTGGCATAATTCCATTTAAACATTATATCTATACTTATTTTCTCATGCTTAGGCATTATCTAAGCATGTTTTTACCTTACTTAACATCCAAAATAAATTTGGGTAGAAATCACTCATCCGAAGCGGAGATACGCCTCTTTTTCTCACACTTTCTCTCTCTAACTTTCTCCTTCTTTCTCTAAAGGGAAAAAACGTGTTTGGGGGTGGGAATGCTTGAAGTTTTCAAGCTTGGAGTGCTTCTGGTCGTTCTCACCTTGCCCCCTATTTATAGTTTTTGATTTTTCACAAAATTAAATTTTACCCCCTTAGCTTGAGGTATTTAATTATAAAAATGTATTTTTTTCTAATTTTGAAAAATAACTTGAGCCAAGAGCAGCCACCCTAGGTCTTCTCCAGCCCACCCTATGCAGCCCTATTTTTTTCTATTTTTATTATTTTTTATTTAATTAATTTTAAGCTAATTAAATCTAAACCCTTGATTTGTGATTTGGATGAATTTGGACCATTGATCAAAGTCAAATGGCCATAACTCCCCTGATACTCACGCCCCTGCCATGTTTCTTTTCATTTAATTTTTAATTTTTTTATTATTTAATTTATTAAAAAAAGTCAAAAGTAGCATTTAATTAAAGTAATGCTACTTTTTGATTTTTCATTTGACGTTTCATCTTGACCTTTGATTTGTGATTTTCATCACATCTTGATCCATTCGTCATGTCCATCATGAATTTTTAACCATTCATAAAAAATTTCATAGAATTCCGACGCCCGGTTTGCAATTTATGAATTTTTTTCTATTTTTCCACAAAAATCCAAACTTGGATTAAAATATCCAAAAGAATTGCTATTTTGTCTTGTAGTGATTAAATCTCTATTTTATCTTTTTGTGATTAAGTTAATCCAAGTGATTAACTCTTAATCACGGGTCTTAGTCCTTGGTTACTATTCACGTGCACTATTTACATGCACTATTCACAGGGTTAAATTCCTAATTGCATTATTTCAATCTCCAATACACGTATCCATCAATATAATTCATGAATTTTCATTTATTCATAAAATAATTACAAAATTACAAATGTCGAAATGACGCGTATACAGTCGAAACAACGCGTATACGGTCAGGGTTCCACACCTTACCTTTTACCTTAGTAATAGACAAAATTACTAGACATCTCCAATAAGAAGTACCTTGGTGTATGTTATTTGTAGATGACATTGTTCTAATAGATGAAACTAAAGAAGGATTAAATTTAAAATTGAAAAGGCGGGTAGATGCTTTAGAATCTAATGGTTTTAGAATTAGTCGCACAAAAACTGAATATATGAAATACAATTTTAATAATAGTGAGATCCCGGATGAGCAACTGATTAAGATTTTAGACCAAGTAGTAACAAGAAGTAACCACTTTCGGTACTTAGGATTAATAGTTCAAGAGAATAGGCAAATTGAGAAAGATATAATACATAGAATTCAAGCAGGATGGAAGAAATGGAGAAGTGCGTCAGGAATTTTATGTTACCGTCGAGTTCCAATCAAACTAAAAGAAAAATTTTATAAGACTGCGATTAGACCTGCTATGCTTTATAAGGCTGAATATTGGGCAGTTAAAGAATAATATATACAAAAAATGAGCATAGCGAAAATGATAATGTTAAGATGGATGAGTGGTAAACAAGAAAAGATAAAATTAGGAACGAAATAATTTGAGAAAACTTAAAAGTAAGACCAATTTGTAATAAAATGAGATAAAATAGATTAAGATGGTTTGGTCATGTTAAAAGGAAGCCTGAAGTAGCACCGGTTAGGAAAACAGAGTCTATCAAAGTAAAATGTGGTAGGAGAATGAGAGGAAGATCCAAAAAACATGAATGAAAGTAATTAAATAAGATTTAAAAATATTACGAATTATAGAAAATTTAGTATTAAATCGCCAAGAATGGCGCAACAGAATCCATGCAGCAGACCCCACCTAGGTGGGAAATGACTCATGATGATGATGATGATGATGATGATGATGATGATGCATTAAATGACTTTTTTTCATGATAAATGAATTAAAAAGGCCTTTAAGTAACCAAAATGTACTATGTTGGTAGAAAAATGCCAAAAGAATTTGAATTGATGTTGAAAATGTGCTAATCTTGCCAAATAATAAAGGTTCAAATACAAAATGTTACTCAAATGCAAAATAAAGAATTCATTTTCAAGTGTACAAGCATGAGTTATATCAAAAGAAAGGTTAATCTCAAATCGGATTTGCCAATCATAAAAAAAAGAGATTGTTAACTCAACTAGCTAATTTACAAATCAAGGTTTACCTAAGTTTTGATGATTAACTACCAAATTTGAGAATATTAAGTGTACTAATGTATTTGATTTAATATTTGAAGTTAGAATTTTTGAAATTCAAGTAAAAACAATCCAAATTTCAACGTCAAGTCAACCTCAACATTGATTTGGGTCAATTTGATACCCAAGTTGACTTCGGTACAGACCTCAAATGGAATTTTGGAAATAGAGAGAAAAATGTTGACACTTGACAGGTCGAAGTTGCACCCCAAGTTGACTCAGATTGCGACTTGGGTGAAGTTACAAACCGAAATCGACTCAAAATGCAACTTAGAGTACATTAGCTGAACGTAAGACTTGAAGGAAACAAAGCTAAAATAACAAAGGTATGAAGATCTTGAATTTCAACTAATAGTGAAGTCGAAGCCTAAGTCAACTTCACATGTAACTTAAGTAAAGTCCCAAGTCCCAAGTCCAAGTCGACTTAGAAAGGAACTTGGAAGAACACAAGATGAAGATATACTATTCGTAAGCATTTGAAAGATCAAAGTCATAAGCGAAGTTGACCCTAGTTGGTGACTTGGGTAATGTCACAGCCGAAGTCGACTTCAGTTGTGACTTGAGTTGTAATAGTCATAAATTTTTTAAACATTGGCATCTTTAATGTGCGTCACCTACCTTTAACATTCAAATATCCATCAAATCTATATAAAACACGTCAAAGGGAGTTACAAGAGTTGGTAAGAGAGTTTATTGAGCTTTCACCTTCCTATTTCAAGTAACTAAGAGTGAAATTAAAGACTTTCAAAGCAAGACTCTCAAATTCACTGCAAGAGCTACAACTTATCTTTTTCATTCTCTCAAGAGCCTACTCAAGTGCTTCAACTGCTCTATACAAATTTGTAAGGTGTAGTTTTATTTATTACACTTACTTCCTTTTGTATTGAGTTACTTGGCTTATTGTTGGAGACTAAGGCCAAAGTGTATAACAAATAGTGATCAATTGAAGTGAGATTCCTTGTCTACTTGTGAGTTTGTTATAAAGGCCCATAGAGCTAAAATCTATAAGAGAGCTAACTCTATTGTTGTATTTCTACTGAAATACTGGAACCCAAGACACAAGGGAGTATGGAGTAGAGAGGTTGCTTTAACCATCATAATTCGGCATGTTGTTTATGTCTTTGCTTTTATTCTATTTTCCTGCTATCTTACTATCTCTCTATGTTTCATTCAAGGGGATTGATTCAATCTAGGATTAAGTTTTAATTAGCCAAAAAATTTTGATAACCCAATTCATCCCTCCCTTCTTGAGTTGAACTAATAATTCGGGACCAACACTTTGTATTGGTGTTGCCACCACGTGCCATGAACACCTAGATTATTTAAGGTGGAAGCATGTTACCTTACCCTAGTTTATACTCATTTTTATTCCATCTAGTTAATTGTAGTCATCTATATCAAATAAGGCTAGCATCTCCGATACTAATAATTATTTACTAAGAGTTGACATTGTTGGATCAAAGGCAAATTAAGCACAATCCATGTTTTGATGATTAATAACTCAATTTGAGAATGTTTTGGGCACTAATGTGGTTTGTTGAACTTGGTTAAAGGATAAAAACTTAGAATTCAGAATGTAGCAGACCAAGTCGCAAGGCCAAGTCGACTTAGCCATCGACTTGAGCGAAGTCGATACCCAAGTCGACCTCAAGACCGACTTCAAATGGGAAAACTTTCCAGCGCTGAATTTGGGCATAAGGACAAGCGAAGTCGCAGTCGAAGTCGACTCCACCTGCGACTTGGGTGAAGTCGTAGACCCAAGTCGATTCCACTATCAACCTTAGGAGATCAATTCCTTCCAGCGTTGAAATTGGGCTAGGAGACAGGTGAAGTCACAGTTGAAGTGGACTCCACCTACGACTTGGGTGAAGTCACATTCTGAAGTCGACTCCGCAATACGACTTGAGTGAAGTTGAACCCCAAGTCGACCCAGGCATCCGACTGGAGTCAAGCTGAAGACCAAGACAATCCACACAAGAAAATATCCATGACAGAATCATTCAAGATGGTATACCATTCAAGGGAAGATCATTAACTACATCTTTGGACTGCAAACTCAAGGAAGGAAAATCATTTTTAGATCAAGGCCACGGAGATAAAGTTCTCAAAAGAATATGAACATGCCAATTTCCAAGACCAAGCACTTAAGATCAAAGATATTATTGGAAGAACAAGATATGAGATTAATAACAAGCATCAAGGATCACTTTCAAAGGAATCCAAGT
This sequence comes from Annona cherimola, assembly GCA_030490835.1. Lineage (NCBI taxonomy): Eukaryota > Viridiplantae > Streptophyta > Magnoliopsida > Magnoliales > Annonaceae > Annona > Annona cherimola. The sequence continues at coordinate 62,133,912 of CM059976.1, read as the reverse complement.
TCCATTATATGCATATAGAAAGTGAAGTCGCACCTGAAGTCGACTTCACCTGTGACTTGGGTCAGGTCCAAGACCAAGTCGACCTGAAATGGAACTTGAAGCCATGTTAAGACCGAAGTCACAACTGAAGTCGACTCTAGTCTGCGACTTGGATGAAGTCACATTCGAAGTCGACTCCATATGTGACTTGGTTCGCAACGGTCGGAAAAATTCGAACGTTGGCGTGTTAAATGCTCGCCACCTACCACCAAACGTTTGAACTTACTCCACCATTATAAAAGAGTATTCAAGAGGTCATGCTAGAAGTTAGAGAAGCATTCATTGTGTTCACCTTCCACCCTCTCTAAGCATTAAGTGATCTACACCAACTTCAAGTGAAGAACTTTGCTCCAACTTGCTAAAAGCGACATTGCTGATCAATTATTTCTCTCGACAAGTTCTTTCACGAGCTGAAATCTTCCTACATGAACTTGTAAAGTGTAGTTTCTCTTATTTCATTTATTACTTGTATTTGATACTTGGTTTAATATTGGAAATCAAAACCAAGTGAAAGCAAAGTACTATTGTGACTTGAATGTGACTCGTCACCTACTTGTGCTGTGTTTGTGCAAGCCCCCTAGAGCTAAAATCTAGAAGAGAGCTGTTGCTCTAGTTGTATCTGATAATCCATTAGTGGAACCCAAGTCACGATAGGTCTGAGCTTGGAAGAGTGGGTAGGGAAGGTTGCCCGAACCACTATAAAAATCGTGTCTATTGTGGTGGCTTGCTCAACTGCTTTTATTGCTTTATACCTCTCCATATTATCTGCTTGTTTTATTAAGGGGATTAAACTAAACAAGGGGAAAGTTTCTGATTAAGTAAAAATTTTAAAATACCATATTCACCCATTCCCTCTCGGGTTATTGCCATAAACTCGGGACCAACAGACATTCCCTTACTATAATAGTTCCCTAGGACGATATCCCCTTGACCATAATACTAATTTAGTAGTATCACCATCTTATTCCATCTCAACCTTTCATTCTCCATACTCTCATCTATTATACTAAGGAATGATATTTCCTGCCTCTATCTCTTAAGGGATAATATTCCTTATACCTGCACTGCTCAAAGATAATAGTCCCGTGACCATACTACTAACCTCTTTAGATAACCCTCATTTTATTCAAATTTATCCTATATTTAGATACTCCATTTCATCACAATTCACCACCTCAAACATTATTAATGCCCTTTGGAAGGTTATTTATAGGGTTGTAACCAGAAACTATTGCTCTAATTAAATTATAAGTATTTACAATTTGATCCATATAAGTGGATTTATATAAAAAAATAGATGCATCTTGGGATTAAATTGGTTTGAAGTATTTGTAGGCATGGTTGAGATGGCTAACATATTTAAATATATTTAGATGACTTTTATAATATATAGATTTAGAAAAGCGATCCTCGACCCATGGGCTATGAGACCGGTGTGATCTTGTTCGCTGTATCTTGACAACTTAATCGTACAGTTTTAAAATGCATCAACTATGTTTAATCTTAAACACATTTGTAAATCACTAGGAATTCTATCACATTTTTTTATGTGGGATTCAGTTCTAACCGGTTATAGGCCTTTGATAAATCGTATTTTTACGAGTTATCATGGCCCATTTCAGGCTTAATTTGTGCGTTAGTTCGAGAGATTAGGCATAGTTTGCACTCATTTAGCTTAATTTTCATTCGCTTTTCATTTTAGGAGCATTAATTAGTTTTTAGGCAATTTTAGCATTATTTAGGCAATTTTAGTTTATTTATTTAATTTTTCCATCTTTTGTAGGAAGGACGGGACACACGAAGGCAAAGCGGACGAGTTGAACGCAAGCTGAGGATCCAGAGGCAGAGAATTGGCGCCTAGGTGCCACCTCATCTACATGCAACTCGAGTGCAGACGTAGTTGAAGCCACAGTTCAAAAATTACATCCAAGAAGTTGGCGCCTAGGCGCCACCCAAGGGAGCCAAGCAGGGGAAGCTACAAAAGTTAAGGAGAAGCTTCAGACAAGGACAGTCCAGAGAGTTGGCGCCTAGGCGCCAATATGCATCCGTACGCGAATATTTCAGTGCGTAATCTGCGCAAATAAGACTCTATATATAGTTCCTAGGGGTTCGCGCACGCAAAAAAAAGAGAGGGAAGAAGGGAGAGAGCCTGAGAACGAACCAAAGTACAGAAGAAAGTGGAAATCAAGATTTAAGCATGGATTGAAGAGAGGATTCAAGACCCGTTGGTGGAAACTGCCGGAAAACAATTTTCTCTTATTCTTTCCAATTTTCCTTCTCTGTCTTTATGGATACTTTCTATATTGATGTATTGGATGTTAAGATCATGTCTTTGAACTAAACCTCCATTTAATGGATAGTTAGGATGAATTTAATTCTAAACTATGTTGTTCTTTGGTTCTTAGAATATTCAGTAATGAATATTTAAGTTTATATATGATTGTGTATGATTTACCTTTGCATGTGTGGATTTAATATTTTTTACAAAATTAGCTACCTTGTAAGATGATTTAATTACTTGATTTATCCTTAGAAGAGGAAGACCTTTGTCGGATCCATGTGCAAGGCATAGGTTTCGACCTTTGTGTAAGCAGAGTTGTTTAACGTATAGGAATATACCGTTAAACCATGTGTAGTCATTATACAGGTTATGAACTTATCGATTTCACTTTATTTAATAGCATGGGATCATAGCAATTAAATAGGGTGTAATTAGCTTTATATAATGTTGGAAGACATATATAAAGATATATGAACTTGGGCTAGTAAATCTATATGCAATCCAATTAGAAAGAACCAAAGCAATATAGTTTAGATTCAAGGATTCCAAGCTATCCATCTGCCATCCCTAATCAAAAAACTCGTTTAAAGTATCCAGTAGTCTCGAACTTTTACTCTAATTTCTCATTGCAATTGTTAGCTTAGTTAAATCACAAACTCAGAATTTTTCACCCATCGAAAGCAATTTGACTAATTAATAATTCCGGTTAACAATTCCTTGTGGGAACGATACTCTACTCGCTCTTTATTACTTAACACGGCACGTATACTTGCGTAAATAGCAAGCATTCTAATTGACATATACGCAGCTCGTCAACTTTTTGGTGCCGCTGCTGGGAAATTGTTAGATAATTATTTCTAGTCTTATTGCTTCCTTGTATAATTCTGTAGAATAGTTTATTTTCATAATTTCTTTTTCTGCTAGTTCAATTTCATTGGTTTTTGCCGAGTTATATTATATTGCATGCGCCGAGGCAGAGCCGGAAAGGAGATTGTCATCCCTTTTGATCCAAAATCCTAAAGAACCTATTTGAGAAGGCCTCAAAAGAGCAAGGAGGCAAGAAACCAACAGCATACGATGGAGCGCATCAAGAACCAGGACAAGAACGTTCATGCAAATAAGCAGGGAAACCAGAGGATTGAGATCCCGAATCATCCGCCTCAAGATGATTTGGACCAACCCATTTGGGATCTGATTGCGCTTGGCCAAAATGCTATTCAAACTAGCATTGCACCTCCTCCGATCGACACTAACAACTTTGAGATCAAGCTGGTAATTTTCCAGATGCTCCAGTCTATTGGGCAGTTCGGAGGTCTTGCATCTGAAGATCCGCACCACCATCTACAGAATTTTCTGTAGATTATGAACACTTTCAAGCAGAACGGAGTCTCCGATGTGCGTGATCGAGGTTTCGAGTGGCTAGACTCTTTGCCACCGAACTCCGTCAATACATGAAATGACTTAGCTCAGAAATTCCTAGAGAAATACTTCCCGCCTGCCAAGTTAGCCAAGCTGAGAATGGATATAGTCTCGTTCAAACAACATGGCGAGGAGACCCTATCAGAGGCATGGGATCGCTTCAAGGACCTACTCTAAAAATGCCCGCATCATGGAATTCAACCGTGGGTCCAGATTCAGATTTGTTATAACGGTCTCCAGGATTCCACCCGTCACATGGTGGATTCTTCATCAAACGGCTCTCTCCTACGAAAAAGCTATCAAGAATCATACGCCCTGCTTCAAAACATGGCGGCCAACACTTATCAACTGCCATCGGACAGAAGCCGAGGTGCGGGTCTACTTCAGCTGGATGCGGTTTCATCGATAAAGGCCCACATCGACGCTTTATCTCGTTAAATTTAGAACCTGTCTAGGCCAGCCAACGTAAATACATTAGGGGCAACTACACCACAGTAGTTGACAGCAGTAGACATTTGCACGTGGTGTAGCGAATTCAACCATCCCAATAATGAATGTGCCTCCAACCCGGAGTCCATTAATTATGTGGGAAATTTTCAGAGAAATCCAGCTAATCAGTATGGAAACAACTACAACCCAAGCTGGAGAAATCATCCTAATTTCTCATGGAACAACCAGATGAGATCGAATCATCTGCCTGGATTCCCTTAGCAGCAACCGCAGCAACAGCCTACAAGACCAATACAGTTCAATCCACCACCGCGAGAAGAAAAGAAATCGAATTTGGAAAATCTCTTTATGCAGTTTATGCAATCCCAGATCACGACAAACAGGAACCTAGAAGCTCATATACGCCAGCTGGCCTCAGCTCTAAACAATCGACCTCAAGGATCGTTGCCAAGCGACACAGAGCAAAACTCGAAAGGAAAAGGCAAAGAACAGTTCCAAGCAGTCACATTGCGTAGTGAAAAGCAGTTATCCGATCCAACTCCACCGGAATCGGTGACTGAACCCACTAATCCTCTGATTCAGTAGTCGCAGGAGCAAGAAGAACCCGTTGCAACCCAGAACCAACTGGACGTTGAAATCGCCACAAATCCAAGGCCGCCTCCTTCATTTCCTCAGCGATTTGAAAAGTCTAAAAAGGAGGGCTAGTTCAAGAAATTTCTTGAGGTACTGAAGCAGCTGCACATTAATATACCTCTCGTCGAAGCCTTAGAACAGATGTCGAGCTACGCCAAATTCATGAAAGATGTGGTATCGAAGAAAAGGCGGTTAATGGAATTCTAGACAGTGGCGCTAACAGAGGAAACTAGTGCGAGGGTGCCGAGAAAACTACGTCCTAAACTCAAGGACCCAGGGAGTTTCACAATCCCGTCACGATTGGCGACCAATACTTCGAGAGAGCATTATGCGACTTGGGAGCCAGTATTAATCTCATGCCCAAGTCCATTTTCAGAAAGTTAGGCTTAGGGGAAGCCCGACCTACCACAGTGACACTGCAGCTGGCAGATCGATCCATCACGTATCCAGATTGTTTCATTGAGGATGTCCTTATCAAGGTGGACAAATTCATCTTTTCAGTAGATTTTATCATCCTGGATTATGAAGAGGATCGAGACGTACCCATTATTCTCGGTCGGCCTTTTCTCGCAACAGGGAACACCATAATCAATGTACGAGCTGGAGAATTAACCATGCAGGTGCAAAATGAAAAGGTTACATTCAACGTGCCCAAGACTATACAGAACCCGACTGACCTAGAGGATTGCTTAAGGATTGATATGGGCAATTCAGAGGTTCAAAAGCTTCCTCAGAATGATTTTAAGAAGGACCAAGAGGAGATTGTGACTAGGGGTCACAAATTATTTGTCGGTGTTAAAGACCGACTCATTGGTTACATCGGGCCCAAACAACTGACCAAGCCGTTGGGAAGTCAAGACACTGATATTAAAGCCAATAAAGGAGTAGGGGAGTTTATATTTGATAAAACTGGAAAATTTCATACCAAAATACCCCTATCTCATCGGCCGAAAAATCAAATCTGGCACAACTTTATGGAACGATGGGCTAATATCAGATCAGAACTTCCAAGTTGCAGCCCTAATGGTCGGGAGTTCGAGGTGGTGAAATTGAAAAAGGACTGAATAGCAGAAACGTCGGGCTGAGGACGTTAAGCTTAGCACTGAATGGGAGGCAACCCATTGCTTAGTTTCAGTTTGATTTGCAAATTTGTTTTTGTTTTTATTATTTTTGGGGTTTTTATTTTTGCAAAAAAAAAATTGGCGTCTAGGCGCCAGGTCGTGGACAGCTCGACCGTACGGCGTTATAAAGCTCGGGTTAGGGTTCCAAACCCTGACCCAAGCCCCGACGCCGACCCCTCTTCCTCCTTTTTCATTTCCAATCAATCTTCTTTTGATTCCAAGCCTTTCTAACTCGAATCCAACTGCATTTCATCAAGGATTCATCCTCCCATTCCATCCATTCCAACCATTCCATTTTCATTCTTTTCCCCCTTTGTTTAGATCCACTCAAATCCCTTTAAATTTTTGGTACCCCCACATTGAAGTTCCCATCATTTTCCCCTTGGATTGGGCTCCATTTTGAGCTCCACCATCATCTTTTCTTCGTCCAGCGCCGGAAAATAGTTGATAGCAGGTTGGTGCCTAGGCACCGCTACCTCCGCACCCCGGCGCCAGTGCAGCAGCAAGGCAACTTCGAATTCTCGGGTGGAAACTTCTGCGGGTAACAATTTCTCCATCTTTGGAGCCTTTTCATTAATTTGAAGTGTGGTGGTAGTTGTTTGAGTGGAAAAATTGGGTAAATTGGTTGACCTTTGTGGATTAATCGCCGGTTTGGAGGCCGAGCTGGGTGGTTGATTCCGTGGAATGCGTGATTGGTTTACGGATTGAATAGTAACTAGAGTTCGGCTTGTGGATTGGTCCTTGGTTTGGTTTGTGGATTGAGCTTCTTGGAATTGGTTGGTGCTTGTTTGGTATTGGTTGCATGGTGATTGCTTCAGGTGCATTTTGGAGTTTAGCTTATTATCTTGTTGGACTGCTTGTTGGATTACTGGATTGCTTGGTTGTGTATTGGCTTGTTGGGTTGCTTGGTTGTGTTGGAATTTGGTATGCAAGAGCCGTTTGAGACTGCTTTGGGACAACATGGCTTCATCATCTGCTAAGAGAAAGAAAGTTCAGGAGCCCGTCAAATTCGATGCAAACAAATTTGTGTCCGCTTAGGCGTTTAAGCGGTACACAGATGCACCACAGAAAAGGCACCTGATTCTGGAGAGAGGAATCAAGATAAACGAGTTCTTCGACGCTCCGCTCCTCAACTTGCATGCTCGAGGTTGGCAGTAGTTCGTGGCACAGCCCCAACATGCTATTACTCCTATGGTCAAGGAGTTTTATGCAAATGTAGTGGAACATGAAGAGGGGCGAGTAAAAGTCAGAGGCAAGATCGTCCCATTCCATCCGGAGGTGATCAACTCATATTATGGGATTGCTTCTTTCGATCATCCAGACGAGTATGAGGCGTTCCTAGCAGGCGAAGACCGAGATATCGACTCTATCACCAGGTCGTTTTGTTAGAGGCCACCGGTTTGGAAGTCGACGGGTGGCCAGCTAACCTCCTTCAAGCGGAGTGACATGCTGTCTCACGGGAGGATGATCTTTCACTTTATCTCGGCCCAGATGATGTCGTCGACCCACGTCAATGAAGTGACAATGAACGGAGCGCTTCTACTCCATGCCATCTACAGCAGCATGACGATTGATGTGGGCCGCCTTATTTACCAGCAGATCTATGCCTATGCAACCACACCCCGGGGCAGCTACTACTTCCCATTCCTCATCACCGGGCTCTACAAGCGGGCTGACGTCAGATGGGAGCAGACGGAGGAGGTCCTAAACTGTTAGGCCATCATAGACGACCTCTCCTACCGCACCCAGTCCAGGGTTCGCACCGCCACCACGCACCCCAGCACAGCTCCATCCTCAGCGGGTCCCTCCTCGCAGCCACTATCTATAGCCGAGCGGCTAACAAACTTGGAGAATCTGGTGGCCGCCCAAGCCAGGTACCAGCGTCAGCATGACCAGGCAATGGAGGCCTACCTACGGCGGATCGCAGAGGATCACCGGATCGACATCTCCACCCTTCCGCCCTTCCCACCGACACCGCCAGAGGTCCGAGCTTGCTTCGGGCAGCAGTCTCAGCCCCAGCCCGATGACGAAGATGACGAGGACGCGACGGAGTCCGATTCCTGAGTGGAGCCCCAGTCCTTTCTTTTTGCTTTTCTTTTCTTTTATTTTTTCTTTTCATTATATTTTCATTTTTAGTCTATCTTAGGATCATACATTGAGGACAACGCATCTCGCAAGTTTGGGGGGGTGTATAATTCTCAACCATAGGTTAGTTTTTTCTATTTTAATTTTTCATGTTTTATTTTATGTTGCATGTATGTAAATTCCAGCTACTGAAAGTTGTCTTTGTTTCAATCCATCTTATTGTGAAAGTGTACAAGATTATGATTAATTTTGACTTGAAATTGAATTTATGAAAAAAATAGGCTATTCAGATTAATCACGATCGTGTGAAATGGCTAAGTGGATTGATCAATGCATAACCGGAAGCAAAAGGAGTTGACAGAGTCTGCATACATTCATTCATTCATTCATTCTGTTCGCATGTATTGCTCGAGGACTAGTAATATTTAAGTTTGGGGGTGTTATAACTCATATGTTTACGAGTTATCATGGCCCATTTCAGGCTTAGTTTGTGCGTTAGTTCGAGAGATTAGGCATAGTTTGCACTCATTTAGCTTAATTTTCATTCGTTTTTCATTTTATGAGCATTAATTAGTTTTTAGGCAATTTTAGCATTATTTAGGCATTTTTAGTTTCTTTATTTAGTTTTTCCATCTTTTGTAGGAAGGACGGGACACACGAAGGCAAAGTGGACGAGTTGAACGCAAGCTGAGGCATCCAGAGGCAGAGAGTTGGCACCTAAGCGTCACCAAGGGGCGCCCAGGCGCCACCTCATCTACATGCAACTCGAGTGCAGACGTCGTTGAAACCACAGTTCAGAAATTACATCCAGAAAGTTGGCACCTAGGTGCCACCCAGGGGCACCCAGGCGCCAAGCAGGGGCAGCTACAAAAGTTAAGGAGAAGCTCCAAGCAGGGATAGTCCAGAGAGTTGGCACCTAGGCGCCAGTGCAAAAATTCCTAGGGTTTCCAGAATGTGTCCAAACTGCTCAGCACACAGAGAGTTGGCACCTAGGCGCCAATACACATCCGTACGCGAATATTCCAGTGCATAAGCTGCACAAATAGGACTCTATATATAGTTCCTAGGGGTTCGTGCACGCAAAAAAGGGAGAGGGAAGAAGGGAGAGAGCCTGAGAATGAACCAAAGTACAGAAGAAAGCGGAAATCAAGATTTAAGCACGGATTGAAGAGAGGATTCAAGCCCCGTTGGTGGAAACCGCCGAAAAACAGTTTTCTCTTATTCTTTCCAATTTTTCTTCTCTATCTTTATGGATGCTTTTTATATGGATGTATTGGATGTTAAGATCATGTCTTTGAACTAAACCTTCATTTGATGGATAGTTAGGATGAATTGAATTCTAAACTATGTTGTTCGTTGGTTCTTAGAATATTCAGTAATGAATATTTAAGCTTATATATGATTGTGTATGATTTACCTTTGCATGTGTGGGTTTAATATTTTTTACAAGATTAGCTACCTTGTAAGATGATTTAATTGCTTGATTTATCCTTGGAAGAGGAAGATCTTTGCCGAATCCATGTGCAAGGCATAGGTTTCGACCTTTGTGTAAGTAGAGTTGTTTAACGGATAGGAATATACCGTTAAACCCTGTGTAGTCATTGTACAGGTTATGAACTTATCGATTTTACTTTATTTAATATCATGGGAACATAGCAATTAAATAGGGTGTAATTAGCTTTATATAATGTTGGAAGACATATATAAAGATATATGAACTTGGGCTAGTAAATCTATATGCAATCCAATTAGAAAGAACCAAAGCAATATAATTTAGATTCAAGGATTCCAAGCTATCCATCTGCCATCACTAATCAGAAAACCCGTTTAAAGTATCCAGTAGTCTCGAACTTTCACTCTAATTTCTCATTGCAATTGTTAGTTTAGTTAAATCACAAAATCAGAATTTTCCACCCATCGAAAGCAATTTGACTAATTAATAATTCTGGTTAACAATTCCTCGTGGGAACGATACTCTACTCACTCTTTATTACTTGACACGACACGCATACTTGCGTAAATAGCGAGCATTCTAATTGATATATACGCAGCTCGTCAGCCTTCAACTTTTACTTAGTTTGTTATCGAATTACAACTTCACTTAGTTTGTCCTTGAACTACAACTTCAAGCTTTTGCTTATAGCCCTAGCTTACTAGATCAATTCTACTCTCTAAATCACATCTACTGGAGGGGCATAACTGCTTTGATACCACTTGTAACACACAAACCTAAAAAAAGTGATCTTATATGGGCTATGGACCTCATAGTATGATATTATTCATTTTGGGTTAACAATTCATCACAGTTTTAAAATACGTCACATCATATTTAACTTGAGATCCACTTATAAACTTTTATGAACTCTCTCTCTCTCTCTCTCTCCCCCCTTTCGATGTGGGATTAAATCTTAGGCGGTTACAAGCCCACTGGTTTTTGCCTAGTTCGTGACCAATCATAACTCAATTATGGACTTTTGCTTACAGTCTTGACTTTCACTGGATCAACTCTTTGACTCTCCAAACAACATTTATTCGAGGAGGTCTTCCTTTGTTATCATTTGTGAGATACAAACCATAAAAAGAATCTTGCAAGGGCTATGAGTCTTACAGTGTGATATTATTCACTTGACCTAGTAGTTTAGTCATGAGGTTTTAAAATGTATTATACTACGTTTAATATTAGAACCACTTTTAAACTATAGAAAACTCTATCCCCTTGTTGATGTGTGCATTACAACTTTAAAGGAGATTTCACTCATAGATTTAGTGAATTGAAGAAATTAAGTCTTTGTGAAAATTTAAGTATGAAATAATAAATGTAGTGAAAATAATTAAGTATTGTAGAAGGAAACTGTGATATATATGATAGTGACTTTAATATGAGAAAATCATCATCCTAAAGTTATGGGATGAGTTTAGAATGTTAGTTTTGGGATTTTGAAATTTTGGGTGCTAACTATAAAAATTTGGCAGAAAATAAATTCAAAGGGTGAAATTTTACAAATAACATAAAATTCGATGATTTTTAAAATGGGTGAGGTACTAGATATATATAAGATTTGTAGGAATTAATTTTGGAGGCATTGGAGTATTGAAAATGAATTGGGTCATAAGGACCGAATTTATATGTATAGAAGTTAAGAATTTAATTAGAAGGTCAAATTTATTTAAATATGATTTAATTAAATAAATAATTTGGATGTGAATTTGAAAGGATAAAAGATGTAGTTGGATAGGCATTGAATTGCTGAATATGTGATATAGCTATTAAGTTAGTATTTTGAAAAATTTTGCTAAGAAGTTTGAGTCTAGACACAATAGGAAATTTGATTGACATGTTTGAAATGTTATTGTTCACAATCTCACCGCAAGTGCATAGGTCATAGATGTTCGTCCTCAGTTTATAGCAAAACCCAAGAGAGGAGGGGTGAATTGGATTTTAAAAATATTTTGGTGTATTAATTGTAACCCTATTTGTAAACTAAGTCCTTTTGAATGAAAAATGTGAAGAATTAGACAACAACAAGAACAAGTAAAAAAAAATGTAAGCGATTATAGTGGTTTAGGACTACCCTCTCCACATCACTCCGCAAAGAATACTCTCTTGTGCCTTGGGTTCCACTATGTCGATGAAAATACAGTTAGAGCATTTGATTTCTTCTAGATTCTAACTCTAGGGGGCCTTGACAAATTTTGCATAAGTAGGTGGTGAGTCACACTTCAACTATACACTACTTTGCCTTCACTTGGTCTTGGTCTCCAACACCAAACCAAGTGGAATCAAAAGTAAAAAGAGCAAACAATAAGAGTTTACACTTTACAGATATGTAAGCAAATTTTTATCTTGTAGAAGAACTTGTATGTGAACAAATGAATGAACACTTGAGCACTTGTAGTCAAAGAGCAAAGTTTTCTTATAGATATCTTTGATGAGCATTTGAATGCTAGAAAGTTGGAAGGTGAAGCTTAATCAATGCAATAGCTAACTCCCTCCCTTTCATTTAATGTGTATTAAATAGAAGATGAGTAAATTCAAAAGTTTGGTGGTAGGTGGGGCACATTTAATGCGCCAACGTTCAAAGTTTTCCTACCGTTGCAATCCAAGTCGCACTCAAAAGTCGACCTCAGGAAAGTCACTGACTATAGTCAACTTAGGTTGCTAGTTCGGTCTTCAGTTCTTCAGTCAGGTTCCATTTTAAGTCGACTGATATCAAACTTTGCCGAAGTCGCATGTAAAGTCGACTTAGGTTGTGACTTCACTCTCTACATGGCTTATTGGAACCTTGGCAGAGTGTAAGCTTGATCCTTTAGGATAGTTGCCCTTGTTTCTTCATGTTTTATCCTCATAAGTCTTCATTTGTGCATGTGAGCTTTGGAACTTCTTGATTATTGAGCTTGGTCATGTTCATTTGAGCATTCCTAAATGAACTTGCCTTGGATCTTAAATCATGTTAGAATGATGTTGCCTAAGTTAAACTTGTCATCCTTGAGCTTGAAACTTCATGATTTGATCTTCTTGTATCCAAGTTAAATGCTGGAGTCAACTTGGTTTGCAACTCCACTCAAATCGCATGCCTAAGTCGACTTCATAAGAGACTTCACCTAAGTTATATTCAGAGTCGACTTCGGTTGCAACTTGACTTTGTCAGATTTAGCTACGGACCCTTGAAGATACCTCAAGTCATTAACGGAGTTGACTTGGGTTGCGACTTTACTTGCATACGCGTCCACATTTTCGGCGTTGTCAAAAAATGGCCCTTTAAAGTCGATACTGGAGTAGACTTCGGTATCGACTTGACTTAAGTCGATGCTTGAGTCAACTTAGCGTGCAGCTTCACTTGCCAAGTTTTGAATCTTGAACTATCTAATCCTTAAAACATCTCAATACACATGTTAGTGCTTTAAAACCTCTTAAATTAAATTGTTAATCATCAAAATGTAGATTGTGCTTGATTTTCCTTTTGTTTACAACAATAATTGCAGTATATAAAATATCGATCCACAGAGAATTTTAGACTGAAGAAGTTGGATTTAAGCACTTATATTAAATATAGAGAGAATAAAGTGAAAGAAAAGAAATAAGAAAAGAAGAAGGTTGATCTTAAGAACATAGAATTATGAATTGAAAATCAAGGGATGCGAGTACCTAGGATCTAGGGTTTTACATACATGTTCTGCAACGGATATGTGGATTGCTTACTTAAAACAAACATTATGTGTTAAAGGAGAGCAAATGCTAAATTATTCTTACTCCTTTCGAAACCTGCAAGGCGTAATCCTAATATATTTTTAATCACATATTCTCATGGGATTAAGTCAATTAGGATTCATTAAGTTCTGTAGCTAGTCATAGGATTCCTCTAGGTCATCAAGCTTATTTTCATGATCTTAGATTTTCTAGCTTAATATCTTGATTATTGTATATTAGACTTTCACCTTTCGGTTCCATCACTTAATATATGAGAATCATTGTCAAAATATAGGCTTTCATGCCAAGTAAGAATTAAATCACAGGATATTAGATTAACAAATAATATCCTTCATAAATAAATTAAAACCACAATATCCGCTACATTATACGTATGCTACATCCTAAATTCTAGATAACAAATTTATCCTAACGTATTTATAATAAAAATCAAATACAAAATAATATTGTATTTAATATTTATCATAAATAAGATAATTAAAATTAAAAGAAAAAAAAGGAAAGCTTGTTGATCAGAAGCTTCGATGGTGTCTCAACCGCTTCAAGCAACTCGTCGCCTCATGTTCTTCACTCCTCTCACTCCTTAACCTCAACCCTAGCTTCAAGGTCATTTTAAGAAGCCTTAGGACTTTCTCAAGGGGTGTTTATATAGAGTACAAGGGAATACTTGCGCAACAGTCCAAAACAGACTAGAAATTGTGCAACTAGTGCGCACACTGCCTAGGCCGTGTTGCCCTTGCCTGAGCATGGCCTAGGCCATGTTTCACACACCCCAACATGGCCTGGGCTGTGTTGGTCTCTAGTTTCATGCATTTTGTTTTATTTTGTAAAGTTTTGCTACTCGTTTCACTCTGATTATTGCCGAAACTTCCCCGACAGTTTTAGGTTGATCTAGTCCTTTCTCCTTTTAACCTTTCAACATATAAAATCAAAAGTGATCTTGGTCCTTGAGCTTTAAACTTATTAAGACAGACAAGACAGACACATGTTGCGCCGAATAAGCGAACAATCTTCAACTGCTCATAATTTTTAATCTAGGAAGAGTTACAGGAGCCACAACATATTAACAGAAAGCATTTTTTGAGCTTGTCAATGTGGCAACTAGAGAAAGCCTAGTCGAGATCATCCTCAATGTCAAAATTTGCTATTTTTTTATGATTTGGGTCCTAAAATTGCACGGACTTTCCTATTTTGTATAAATTGCATCAATTATGAGTGTTCACACATAAATAAGCTAAATCAATTAACATTCAACTCAAATAATCTCAATCACTCACATTTTTATCTAATTATCATCCAAAATAAATGGCATAAAAATTGCATAATATTTTGCACATGTGGGAGGGGACGACAAGTTTAGAATTAATTTTAGTAGTGTCAAATGGCAAATTTATGGGAAATGGGGTAAAAATTATAGTTTTTTTTTAAATAAAGCAAGTGGCAAGTGGGTATCCATTCAGGTGCCTAGGCTCATGTGGAGTGGTGACTCCACATAGACAAGCCATGTATTCTCTCGAAGGGCTTTAAGTGCGGTAATATTTAGTTAGAAAATCGTGTATTTGAAAAAAAATTTCATACTCGGTATTGCATGAATTTGTTAATTTTTAGCTTAATCCCTTGTAATTGTTGTGATTATTTAAGGAATACATACTTACATACGAGTTTGGATGAAAATATACTGAAAAAGCAGCAAAGAAAGGAGGTTCCATCAAAACACGGTCCTCGACACTTGAGGCATGGCTAAGTTATGAAAGCCAAACCTAGGTACGTAGACAGGCCATGATACTAATCACTTTGCACATGGTGTCTAAGCACCTAATAAACTATTTTTCAATACAAGCACTTGTGGTTCACAAATAATATAAAACTGAGAAGAGTATCATTCTCTCAGAGAAGTTGTCAGAATTTAATTATCAAAATCAACTCAAGCAATCTAAATTCTATTTTATGTGGCTCAATTTGTTATGAATATTGTACCACATTTAAGGTTCTAATAAAGTGAAATTAAAGCTAATGGATGCTAAGAACTTGGAGCTTCAAGATGGATGAAACTAGAATTATGATTTCCCTTGATACCTCATGAGTAAAATTTTCTATGTTTGGATTACTAATCTAGGTTATTCTTGTATTTGTATGCAAATTTCAATGTCATATAAACCGAACAACCTAATCTGATTCTCTATATTCCTATGAGAATTAAATTAAATTACAACGTAATGTCAAACCCTATGCATAATTATGCAAGGTTAGTGAATATATTCCTATCCTCACTAACAACTCAATCAACCTTATTAGCCAAGATGAACCCTAACTTATGGCATAGTATCTTGACTCATGTTGTCTAATTTGGTTTAATCACATGTTATCCCTTTCACATATCATATATAATGGGAATTTATACCATAAACTTTGTAACTTTGAGTACAAGAAAATTAGAACATGCGAAGTTTTGGTCTCCTAAGGCGTTTTAAACCTATGTGCAATGTCGAAAATATGTTTATATCTATACAAAAAGCAATACAATCATGACTAAAAACCAACATCATATTCCTAAATGTCATCGCCTCTTTAGAATCGTGAGACTCTATTGTGTAGATGATGTTGATTTTTGGTCATGGCTAATGGTGCTTATGGATAACTACCAACTCGACCCTAAATTAGGTAGGGTAAGGTCGAAAATTTTATCTATGGGTACGGGTCAACCCCCTAAATAGGGTAGGGGTAGAGGTACACACGCTGAGTACTCGGAATCAACCCAGATTAGTATCTGTAAATACGATAAATATGTGTATATAAATAAAGCTATAGAAAAAACTAAGGAGAAAAAGTGCGTAAATGGAACAAAGGAGTAAGGAAATGGGGATGGACAGTTGTTGCATAATGAAAATTTGCATATTTTACAATTTGAATTGTTATGCAATGGAGGATATAAAAGGGGTCTCGAACACCCTTGAGGGAATTTTGGAGGCTCTAAGAGAGGATTGGAAGCATAGAAGTGTGGAGAAGATTGGACCTTTAGAGCAAGAATTTTCTATAGGATCTATTTTCTTCTCTATTCTTTTATCTTTCTTATTAAACACAGATTGATTGTAATAAGGATATTGTTTGGGGTAGATTTTTCATTTCTAGCACGAACTAATTTTTCTTTCTAGGGTTACACTGGATCTTAACACGAGGCTTGATTTTATTATATATTTTTCTTTAATTAACTCTTGGGGTTTAGATTATCTTTTTAATTGATTTTTATTACTTCTAATATATGTGAGGAGAATTTACACTATAAGCCCTCTAACTTTGCACATTAGCATTTCAGACCCCAAAAGTTTGTGTATTAGCATATTAGACCCTATAAAGTTTCGATCTTTACATTTTAAACCAGCACCCTTAACGTTGTATTATCAAAAATACACTTATATTTGTATGAAAAGTAATGCAACAATGACTAGGGGTGCAACTCGGGTCGGTTCAATTTGAGTAGTAGTCTACCCTACCTATACCCGATCTTCAAAAAGCCTACCCTACCTTACCTACTTACAAGGTCAGCTCTTATTATACCCTACCCTACCCATTACCCATAGGGTGAGTTTCGATTCTTGTTCCAAATTGGTTCCTACAATAACTAATGACGACATGTGAAAAATTATTTTTTCATGTTGTTTTAAATAATATAAAGTAATACTCATTTACATTTTAGACTTTATAGTTTATAATTAATTTCATTTTTTGTTGTTAATATTTATTTCCACATTCTTTGTAGCCTCGTTATTCATATTAATAATAGCATTAACATCATCATCTGCATTCATATTTTGATTATCTATCATTATAAATACAAACCCTACACAATTTATAAAAACATAAATAATATAATCAAACCAATAATAATTTATCAATGAATGAGGGATAGAAACTATTATATATTTATTTATATACACATATTTATAGTATTTACATATACCAATCCGAGTCGATTTCGGGTACTCAGCGTGTGTACCTTTACCCTTACCCTATTTAAGGGGTTGGGTAATGATTTCTACCTTACCCGTATCCATGGGTAAAATTTTCGACCCTACCTTACCTAATATAGGGTCGGGTTGGTGGTTACCCATAGGCATCCTACCGAAGTTGCATCCTTAGCCATGACCAAAAATCAACATCATCTACCCAATAGAGCCTCAAGATTTTGAGGAGGTGATGACATTTAGGAAGATGACCCATGATAAACTAGATCAAAGTTCTCTAGGAAGAATTCACTTTCTATCATGGAAATTATAGTGCACCTTACTCTTCAACTTAGATAATACAACTAAGTCTAAAATTGACACAACAAACAAAATTAACATTTACAAAATAGTTTTAAACTACCATTGCATTCCCTAAACACATAGAAATAACTCTACTTTCAAAAAGTTATTAGTACCCAGTACTTGAAGTAGGTATGACACCAAGATAACATTCACATATAACTGTCCTCAAGACCAATCTCACTCGACGGAGAAAATGGCATAGTTAACACTTAAAAAATCACTCCTACAGGGGAATAAAAGTGTCTAAAGACCACTAATGCATCTCCTGAAGCATGAGCACAAACCAATAAAGTATACTACCAAGCCTCAAGTTAGAGCTGAGAACTCATGAAATTTCTTAGACATTTGCTAAGTCTGCTGGTTTACTGACAAGACTACCTCGGGAACAACACTCATGATCATAAGAAAGAGAGTCTAAGCCATGCAAAAAGAAGGGATGTAGTAGCTATAAAATCTGGTTAGATGGATTTACTGGGGGTGCTCTTTTCTCACCAAAAGCACTACTTAAGTATCACCAACCTCTCTTACCAAATAAAAGAAAAGGTGAGAGATTTTCATGTATGCTCTTTTTCTTTCTCTTCATTATATTACTCTACACTTCTTAGGAGACTTCTCTTTTTCCATAGAGAGGATGTAGATCCACTACATGTACTCTTCACTTTATAGCATAGTAGAAACACTCTTCCCTCTTTCTCGTGATTTTTTAGGAAGGTTGATAGATTCTTTGCAAGTCCATAAGTTGTAACCTATAGCATATAAATATTGATCCCATGACATGTTTGGAAACTAAAGACTTCATTGACATAAATATTTTGAAATTAAACAAAAAGGGTGATTAACTAAAGAGAATATTAAAAGAACGCTTCTACTAATCTAAACTTGTGAAAAAAGTTAAGAAATGAGGGTATCAGAAATTTAAGATTTAGGGTTTTACATGTGACTTTTCTACTATAGATGATTGACTTGCTTGTTTAATTTGGGTAATTTGTATTAAAGAAGAACAGACTCTAATTTTGTGAAACCCCAACCTAAGTATGATTCAATATATGCAATAAAAATTTACATGTGATTTATAAGTGAATTTATTGAATTTTAAATAATTTTTGTGATTTTGCTAAACTATGGTAATTAGGGTTAAGGATTAGCAATTATGTCTTGAGTAATCATTTTTAGCTGATATGGGACAATGAGAATAAAGTAAATTGTTGGTGATTAAAATGAACCAATACATCATGGATAATTATTTTAAAATATATAATATGAATTATGAGAATTTAAAGGATAATTGTCAAGTTTAGTGGAAAAACACTAGAAAATTCATAACTCATCGCCTGTAATGCAGATTTAAGTGAAATTTGAAAAAAAAGTTGATGATGTTGGACTTGATATTATGGGATTATTGAGTTATGAAAATCCTTGATGAAATTTATGAGATGATTTATTGAACATAGCTCAAATTCAACCGTTAACTTCAAATGACTATAACTTGAGCTAGGAAAATCGGATTGACATGAAATTTGAAACAGTTGAATGAAATTATAAGATTAAAATTTTAGAAGGTTTAGATTAATCATAACATGATGGGAAAATGTCTGAATTGGAAAAGGTGAGCATAGTCGACTTTTACACCTCAATAATGCCATGCATTTAAGGCAAAAGGTGCATGGATTAAATGCAATTTTAATGAACCAAATAGGTGTCAAATGCAGGTGCAATGCAGGGTATTTTATGAATTAATTTGTATGAAAATTCTTTGGATATTTTGCTGGAATTAATGAGCTAAGGAAAGAGCTCAAATGAGCATAGGAGAGGTGGCAACATAGGGACGCCCATGGGTGATAAAGCATGGTTTTTGGATTTTTTAAAAATCCCAAATATGCATCTAAAATACCTAAACACCTAGGGTAAGTAATGGGCCATTAATCATGTGGAAATTCAAGGCATAAAATCGTTCCAAGGGGATGCTACATGGAACGTTCCCAAATGGACAGCATGGTTATGCATATGGACGTGCATTGGTTTGATGTTGCTGTAATAATTTTTGTTAATTTTTTATGAAAAATTAATGATAAAACTAAATTCTAATTAGGTGTATAATTTACCCACAATTTAAGATTATTAAAAATTAGAAAAAAATCTGGAAAACAGGCAGTCATGTGGACATGACAAGTGGACAGTTAGATGGATATGATCTTGAGCAGATTTTTCATCCTTTGAAAAATATGATAAAAATATTTTTTATGGCTGTAATTTTCACAGTTCATTGAGGGGATAAATATGCATTTATGGACTGTGGAAAATCAGCCCCAAGTGGGGCCCACAGATGGAAAAATCCAGCTCTATACATGGGGTGCTCAGTCATGTGAAGAGAAACTTGGAAAAATAATTTTCTAAGTGCCCAAGCTCTTCTCCCCCAAGGCAGAAGCTCACGTCCCCATCTAGGCCAGCAAGGAGAAAGGAAATAGAAGAAAAAACAAGGGAAAAAGGAAGGGAAAAAAGAGAGGAAATTCATCTCAAGTGATTAGGGTTGTTTTACATCAATCAAGTAAGTTGATTGTGTTAAGTTGAGCTTTCCATTTTGAGTTTTAAAATCTAATATTTTGAATATGAAATTGATGCATGAAGTTCCCTTAAACAATGGTTTAACATTCCCTTTGATCAAGTATTGAATGGGTATTAAGATTTATTTATGAATTTCAATGAATTAGGTGGTTGAAATGGAAACTAGAGTGGTTTATGAGTTGAAAACTCAACTTGATAAAACCTAACTTCCAATAATAAGTTTCTGTATTGGATGAATGTTATGTTTAGGTTATGAAACATGTTTTAATGAATTATTTATGTGGATTTAAGCTTAAGATGTGAATTTTAGAAAGAATAGAATGCAAAGTGATATATATGACCCGATTTCTTCATTTTGATGCTAAAAATAGTATAGAAATGAGATTAAATGATATATGAAATTTATATAGGGTAAAATACCCTAGGGTTATGGTACTATTTATGCCCAAAAGTATTTGGGAATATAAGCCCCAAATCTGATTTTATGAAACAGTGTCCAAATAAGGCGAAAACAATAATCGAAATGGTGAAGTAAGTTTCTGTTTTGAGAAATGATTATTTATGAATGTTAAATATGTGTTAATACCATAGATTTTTATTAGGAAAATATGGGTTAATTGCTGAAAATTCGGAATTATAAAACTGTTTAGGGTTAAGTATTAAAAGACACGTTAAACGTGTGAAAATTGGGTTCCAAAGTTGCTGGTTTGGAAACCTATGATTAGTGGATTAAAATTCTATAAAAATACCCTAATTAAAGTTTTAATTAATGATAATTATCATGCTTAAAAATGGACAAAGTTGCTGACTTGAAAAGTTTTATGAAATACCTCTTATATGTGTTGCCAAATGGGCATATGTGAAAGGATAGACATGCATAGGTGATAAATGACTTATGTAATTTGATTTTATGAAAAAATGCATGAAAATATGATAAATTTCATGATTATATTTCTGTTTATATTGTCTGATGTTAATTTCAAATTTTGGAATTAACTAATGAAGTTTGAGGCAACAACGTATGCTTAAAATGAGCACCGATGTGTAAATTTTGGAAAATAGGTGAAAAATGATGCATGAAAGGTAATGAACCTATAAATGATAATTATTGGATGATTATTATATGGTTGAATGGTTACCCTACTTATGGGATTGAATATGTGATGTAATAGCCGATGAAATGTGCAAATATGTGCTATTTATGCCTAACGACTTGAGAAGTCAAATGGATGATATATGTTAATAAAAATGGGTTGGAAAACTAAGTGAGATGCAAGCAAAAGGAATATATGAAATGTTATATTATTCTCATGTAGGCAAGGGCAAAGAAAAGACGGATTCAGAAAGCTAACGTGAGACTGGTAAGCAAACGAATTTTCCAAAATATTGATTTCCTCCTATGTTTTGAAAATGATAGCTTAAATAAAATGTCTTAATGATTGCTTCATAGGAAACAAGCAATACTTCTTAAAATAATCACTTTATCACAAGTGTTTCCAAGATTGGAAATGTTTTATATTAATGATTTCAAGAGTTTGCTTACAAGTAAGCAAGCCCTTCGAAATATTGTTTCAAAGGAATTTTATGAAATTTATGAACTTGCTTTAATAAGTTGGTTTCATAGTTGCTTACGAGATAAGCAAGTGAATTTTCAAGTATAATGTTTATAATCAAGTATTAAATTACTTGATCATGTTTATATTAATGATGTGTAGAATTGCTTATAGAGTAAGCAAGCTCAGTTCTTGAAAATATGATGTGGGTTTTAATATGGTTTTAATATAAGCAAGTTCATACAAGTGTGGTTTACAAAGAGTTTTATCTTGAAAGAGTTTGTCTCTTTCATAAAGTGATATTCAAAAACAAACCATGGAAATTCTATTTTCAAGGAGTGTTATTGAAAAATGTAATTCTTTACAAAATGGTTTCTAGAAATAGATAGATGTTTCGAAATGGTTTCTATTGAATGTCATAAATTGAATTTATGTACATGTTTATGTTTTGATATTTATGTAGGTGTTTTGAAGTAATCTATCAAGGTGCTTTACAACTCTTAGAGTTGTAACACTTTGAAGATGCTTTACTCTGATGTTCCAAAAAGATTTAAGGGTGACCAGTCCTATAAAATGATTTGGTGGATTTTATGTTTAAATAATGATCAAAAGATTATGCAAACTCTTTTATATATATAAGAATAATAAGGAAGTGACGTGGACAAGACAGATAATGCCATTACAGTGGATGGAAGTGAGTTGCATATGTTTTGCTTAGAAAAATGTTATTAAGAAAAGTTGTCTCCGCGAGTTTTGAATTAGTTCAAAAACTTCTTAAAACGAGAATTTCAAAAGTTGTTTATCAAATCATTAAAGTTTTGCACAATATTGTCTTCTCAAATATTTCAAATGTTTGGTAAAATGGATTTATTAAAATATTGCTAAACTCTTTAAGGGTGGTCATCCTGACATTAGGATTTGAAAATAGTTTACAAAAAATATTTTATTCTCAAAACAACCACGCCCAGTTATCAATTTGAGAGGGGCATAGTCTGTGAACTGAGTGGTTTAAAATATTTTATTTTTAAAACAATCATGCTTAGTTCTCAATTCGAGAAGGGCATAGTCTGCGGACTAAGTTGGCTTTATACATATCAAGCTGAGGCTTGAAAAAGGGCACAGTCAAATGACTGAGCTAAGTTTTGTGAAAATCATTTCTAGCATATGAGTGTGGGAAAAATGATGTACTAGGCTCATGGTGGAGGCGGTTACGGACCAAAATAGTCGTAAACCAGAGCTCACCTCTACTTGTAGCCAAGTCGCTCAGGGAAGGCCTGAGGCCGGCGGTGCCTTCTCTGAAATGGGAGGAAGCTCATGAGTAGACGCCTGACTCGCATGCTGTCTCATGAAAGGTTTCTTTCCTAGGGGAGGATGATCACTTGTTAAGTGTCACCAACCTGAAGGTCAGAGACACAAATCCATATGTTTTTGGAAAATACATATGTTCCCTATGTTTTAAAAGTCCCAAAATGGGCACCAACGCTTCTTGGTTTTAAATGGATTTGTGTTGGTTTCAAATGGATTTATGTTTAGTTTTCAGAAGATACCAAAAAATATATTTTAGGACATGAATATGTCTGCCCTATTGGTTTAAAAAGGGTTGGTGTCTTATATGCGGGTTAAAAGAGATTTATATGGAAAAATATTTTTGGACGTGAGAACGTCCGCATAGATAAAAGATTTCTATGCACATGCATTGCTTTTGAATAACCCCGAGTTGGGTTATAAAGAAATTTAAATAAATGATGTTTTAGGACATGTAAATGTCCTCATGGGGAAAAGGTTATAAGAAAGATGTTTTAGGACATACAATTGTCCTCATTGTTGGTCCCGAGTTAATGGCGATTACCCAAGAGGGGAGGGGTGAATTGGGTATTTAAAAATTTATAACTTAAAAAAAAACTTTACCCCGGATTAATCTAATCCCCTTAATGAAGAAACAAAATGGAAAGCAATATAATGTAGAGAGCAGAAATATAAATCAAGCACATAAGATTTTTATAGTGGTTCGGGCAACCTCCCTACTCCACTCTTCCAAGCTCACACTCCTTGTGACTTGGGTTCCACTATTGTATTCCTCAAATACAATTAGAGCCACTGCTCTCTTCTAGATTCCAGCTCTAGGGGGCATCAACAAATCACAGCACAAGTAGGTGATGAGTTCCACTCCAATCACACACTACTTTGCTTACACTTGATCTTAGTTCTTCAAACTAAATCAAGTTCAATACAATCAAATGAAATAACAAAAGAATCTACACGTTACAGTTGTGTAGAAGCAGTTTGGCGCAGAGAAGAACTCGTAGTATAGGCTTTGAAGATTTAGAAGTTGAGTTCTTGTAGTTTGAAGCAAAGTTCTTCTTCTAAGGATTGGCTTGATCACTTAATGCTCTTGAAGATAGGAGTTATGCACACTTAATATTTTTCAGTTACTTCCCTCGTCCACAATGAATGCCTTTTATAATTATGGAGGAAATCCGAACGTTTGAAGGTAGGTGGAGCGCATTTAATGCGCCAACGTTCAAATATTTTCCGACCGTTGCGACCAAAGTCGCAGGTGGAGTCGACTTCGGATGCAACTTCGCCCAAGTCGTAGATGGAGTCGACTTCGGGTGCGACTTCGCCTTCCGTAGCAACTTCAAGTTCCAGGTCGGGTCGACTTGGGTATCGACTTGACCCAAGTCGCAAGTGGAGTCGACTTCGGTGTGCGACTTCACTTCGTCAGTTGACTTGATGAACTTGAAAACTTGGAGATACTTTGTTTTGCTTAGACTTCTTCATTCCTTTAGTTCTTTTGCATTTTTCATATCTTCTTGGATCATTTTGTCTTCCCTTTAACTTGCTTGGCTTCTTTCCTTCACTCATATTTTGTAGACCTTGTGAAGCTTGAAAATTTGTATGGTTTATCTTTCTTGCTTTCGATACTAGTCTTCATGACTTGAGTTTCTTCATCTTCAAATATGTTCGAAGCTGTGCCTTGGACTTGAGAAACTTAAGTCGACAGTGAGCTTGTATCCTTGGTTTGGATTTGAGAAATCTCAAGTTGATCTTGAAAATGGGCTTGAATCTGCATCTTTGAACTTTGAAAACCACAAGTCGAACTTGGGGTCGACTTCGTCTACGACTTCACCCAAGTCGTAAACCGAGTCGACTTCGTCTGCGACTTCGGTATTCTTCTGCCCCAAATTCATCTCTGGAGTGTTTTTGCCGTCTGAAGTCGATGCTGGAGTCGACTTCGTTTGCGACTTGGATTCCCAAGTCGCAAGTGGAGTCGACTTGGCCTGCGACTTAACCTGCTCTTCTCCTATTTTCAACTCTGGAGTGATTTGGCTCCTTGAAGTCGATGTTGGAGTCGACTTGGGGAACGACTTGGCCTTCCATGCTCTATTTTCTTCAAATGTATATGCCTTAAACACTTCCACAAACATGTTAGTAGCCAAGACTTACTCAAATTGATTTGTTAATCATCAAAACATAGATTTAGCTTGTTTCCCACATATTTCCAACACTCATGACATATGAAAAATATTTTTGGACATAGACATGTCCTCATGATAGATGAAAAATATTTTAGGACAAACAATTGTCCCCATGAAAAATGGTTTAGATGCGTAGACATCACCTTTGAAAAACCTCGAAATGGGGACATGCATAAAGTTTTATGGGTATATTTCAAGGACAATTTCCATAAAAGGTTTCTTCCTATCGGTAGTTGATCACTTGATAAGTGTCTCCTACCGAATGGGCAAGAGATTCATTTAAATGAAAAAATGATGCTTGCTTACTGAGTTTATCACTCACGTTTTATTTTTCCAACCTTAGACAGGTTTAAGGCTCGAGGAAAGGAGCAAAGCTATAAGGTATTGGTAAGTTTGAAGAATGAATGAATGAATGTATTGCATATAATGACATGAGATTGATTATGTATGGTGTAAATAGATAAGTGATTATGTATAAAATTTTACATGAATTTTTATTTATGAATACATATGCTGCCTACAATATGAAAGTAAAGATACTTGTACGATAAATTTTATGATGATATGAATGAGTTGACTATGAATGAAGACAAGTATATGCTTATATGATGAAAGGAAAGAAAAAAAAATTTGGACGAGATCAAATTAAGAACCCGTCGCGTGATCAGGGCAACAATCCTAATCACATTTACCAATCGAAAATAGATCTTGAGGTAAGGTTGTGACGCTCGAGTCGGGGGTGCCACAAATTTAATCTTATATCCTCTTTCAATACATGAAAAATATACCATAATTTTTATAACTACCTATTTTCATTGGGGTTTTATTAATTAAAATTCATTAAATTATGTGGAAGTTTATATAATTTCTCAAAGGTATTTTGCTGATTTTATGTTTTAAATTTTTAGATTTAATATTTCGATTATTATATATTAGACTTCTACCTTTTAATTTTTCACTAATATATGAAATTATGCTAAAGAGTGGGCCCATACACAAATTAAATATTAAAGGAAGGTGATTGAAGCACTCGAGTGCACTTAGCCTTGGTACACCCGGGTATATTTAACTCATTTTTAATCTTTTTCAAAAAATATTTTGTACAATTATTAATCTAAGTGTATATAACATGTATATCAAGTTTTATCATTTTTAGAAATTTATAAATATTTTTAAAAAAATTTAAAAATTAGTAGCATTTTTCGTAATTTAAAATTACTATAATGCCACTGATTTTAAATTTTTTTAAAAATATCTATAAATATCCAATAATGGTAAAACTTGATATACATGTTCAATACACTTATGTTAAAAGTTATATAAAAAATTTTAAAAAATAAAAAATATTTTTTTGCACCTAGGTGCATCGAAACTAAGTGCACTGGGGTTCATAGGAATAGTACCCAACATTAAAACCACAAGATATTAAATTAAAACAAACTGTCTTTCATAAATAAGCAGAACCATGTCTTTTATTTGTATTATCATATGTTGTATCCTTAAACCCTAGATAAGAGGTTTAACCAAACATATGTTGGACCAATCCACATAAAAAATGATATTATTGTAAGTCTCCATCGTGAACTAATATAATTAAAATAAAAAAAGAAGAAATTGAAAGCTTATTCTTTAAGTCTTTAATGGTGTCTTGAATCACTCATACTAACTCATATCTTGTCTATTTTATTCTTATCTTCTCACTTTCTTTAAAACTTAGCCTCCAAGATTTGCTCAAAAAATGATTTAAAGATCCTTAAATTCGTGTTTTACAAGTGCTTAAATAGTATACGCTCGAAACATTGTTCAAAATGCTAAAAATCAACGCACAAGTTAGCTTTTTGGGTGGGACACAATTTGAACTGTCTCCCCCAGGAAAACACGATCCAAACTATATTCCTTTTCGGAGAATTATTTTTTACTATGTTTTCTGTTAGTTTCAAGCCTAACACAGTCTAAACCATGTTGAAACTTCTTTAACATGTTCTAATCCATTTTCATCTGTATTTTTACTCCATTATGCACTTTAAAATTTTTTGTTATGTGTATTTTCTTTCTCAGCTTCAATACTTTTAATTTTTCACATCAAATCTACACTTAAATTTTTTATTACACAAGTAACAATTGCATATGAGAACTTATACTTAAGTGAGCTAAATCTAGCATTAAATCACTTAAAGACATGATTTAATTAATGTTCTGAGTATAAAAAACTTCGAATGCGAGGTATATAATTGACACAATGAGTTTCTTCACATTTGAATGTTTGCTTGTTCTCAAGCAATACAGATCATTAGCTGCAAAACATAAATTAAATTCAGGATTGCATAAATATCAAGCAATACAAATTTAGGATTATATTTTAGTTTAAAGTCACATGAAGGATGCCAAGTATTAGGAATACAAGAATTGAATGTCTATTAGCTTATTGAGTTTGTGTGACAAAAATTTTAACATATATTCATACATTCATCAGATAACCATTAAAATTTCATCCCTCTAAATTAAATCTGTAAACACATCAACTATTCCGCTCCCTAGAATTAAGAGCTAAAAAATTTTAAAATAAAAATGATTTAAAATTTCATATCCCATATGCAAAAATCTCTCCTTTCAATATCAACTAATGTGGTGCACACTTAGCATAATCAAAAGGTCTTTCATAGATTGTAATTGGGTTTTAGGACTTTAACTAAACAAAGAAAAGATAGAATTGTTGGAAATATGTGAAAAACAAGCTAAATCTATGTTTTGATGATTAAAAAATCAATTTGAGTAAGTCTTGGCTACTAACATGTTTGTGGAAGTGACTTAAGGTTATAAATTTGAAGAATATGAAGCATGGAAAGTCAAGTCGATTTTCAAGTACACTCAGGCATCGACTTAGGCCAAGTCGATCCCCAAGTCGACTCCAGCATCGACTTCGGGGCATCAATTCCTTTCAAAGTTAAAAATGAAGAGCTAAACTGCCGAAGTCGCAAACGAAGTCGACTTCGCATGCGACTTGGGTCGAAGTTGCAGACCAAGTCGACTCCAGTATCGACTTCAACATGACAAAACCTTCCAGAGTTGAAGTCCAGACCCCGAAGTGCCGAAGTCGCACCCCAAGTCGACTCCACTTGCGACTTGAGGTGAAGTCGCAGACGAAGTCGACTCCGGCATCGACTTCAATCGGGCAGAGGGGATTTTTCAGAAGATAAGCTGGATTAACCAATTTTCAAGACAAACCTGTATGAAGATGAAGATCAAGGCAACCTAGATGCTCAAACTGAAACATAT
Organism: Annona cherimola; assembly: GCA_030490835.1. Lineage (NCBI taxonomy): Eukaryota > Viridiplantae > Streptophyta > Magnoliopsida > Magnoliales > Annonaceae > Annona > Annona cherimola. Next base: position 62,105,498 of record CM059976.1, on the reverse strand, counting down.
GAAGATTAATCCAAGTCCAAGCAGGATGCATAAACTCAACCAAGAAGAATTGTTCAAGATTACATGATTCAAGTCTCATGGATTCAAAGCTTGCAAAACATGGGAGCAAATGAAAGCAAGCTAAAGAGAAGACACAATGATTCAAGAAGATATGAAAAATGTAAAAGAACTAAAGGAATGGAGAAACCTAAGTAAAACAAAGCATCCCGGAGTTTTTCAAGTTCATCAAGCCACCTGACGAAGTGAAGTCGCACACCGAAGTCGACTCCACCTGCGACTTGGGTCAAGTCGATGCCCAAGTTGACCCAATCTGGAACTTGAAGTTGCTACGGAAGGCGAAGTCGCACCCGAAGTCGACTCCATCTGCGACTTGGGCGAAGTCGCACCCGAAGTCAACTCCGCCTGTGACTTGGGTTGCAACGGTCAGAAAATATTCAAACGTTGGCGCATTAAATGCGCGCCACCCACCTTCAAACGTTCGGATTCCCTCCACAATTATAAAAGGCATTCATTGTGGACGAGGAAAGTAGCTGAAAATCATTAAGTGTGCATAACTCCTACCTTCAAGAGCATTAAAGAGATCAAGTCAATCCAAAGAAGAAGAACTTTGCTTCAAACTGCTAGAGCTCAACTTCTGAATCTTCAAAGCTAATTCTACGAGTTCATCTCTGCGCCAAACTGCTTCTACACAACTGTAACGTGTAGATTCTTTCTGTTTTTCTTATTGTTGTATTGAACTTGATTTAGTTTGAGGAACTAAGATCAAGTGTAAGCAAAGTAGTGTGTGATTGGATTGGAACTCATCACCTACTTGTGCTGTGATTTGTTGATGCCCCCTAGAGCTGGAATCTAGAAGAGAGCAGTGGCTCTAATTGTATTTGAGGAATACAATAATGGAACCCAAGTCACAAGGAGTGTGAGATTGGAAGAGTGAAGTAGGGAGGTTACCCGAACCACTATAAAAATCTTGTGTGCTTGATTTATATTTCTTCTCTCTACATTATATTGCTTTTCATTTCATTTCATCAATCAAGGGGATTAAACTTTCAAGGGGTTAGTTTTTAATTTACCAAAGAATTTTATAAGAACCCAATTCACCCCTCCCCTCTTGGGTTTTGCCATTAACTCAGGACCAACAAGAATAGGATATCAAAAGTGAGAGAACTCATCAATAATGAAGATTTGATACACTCAAGAAAAAATTTACTTATTAAATTCCTCCATATGCATTTTATTATATTTTGGCTTTCAAATCTCCTCCACCAACTTCATCAACTTGTTTGCTAAATCATGAGGACTTTTGTGAGCTTTTCCCGACCTAGATCATCCACCATGATTCATTACAGTTAGCATTCATGCTATTCGTCAATTCCTATCAGCCTTTTTTGCTTGATATATGTGTATTAATCACTAAATAGCCATGCTAGACACTCCTTATTAAATCCTGCCTAAAGTTGGTCATGTTCGCCTTTCTGCTCCTTTGAAATTTTGTATGTAGGAAGTTATTGCTTTAGATCTCTCTCTTTTTTTAACTAATTGTAATTTTAACCATTGATCCTCTTGTAATCTTGGCCATTGATGTAATAAAATCATCATTTTCAATTTTGGATAGTGTGATTTTAATGGGCCCACATGCCCAAAGTATGCACTATCATATGTAATAGGTCCTTGCATAATTCATTGTGGTCTTGCCTTTTCTTAATGAATTACTTGAGGAGAAGATGATTCTTCATTTATATATATTCCTCAAGCTCTTTGTTTGAATGATCTTCTAAGATTGCTTTTTTCTTTCTTTTTTTGCTTCTTCTTTAATTTATATCATCAATTGTAGGACATTAGACTTAACATGTGACCTATTCCTTCATACTTGAAGCATTTTGTAAGTTCTCTTCTACTTTCTTTCTTATTTTTTTCAATAGCTTCTTTCTTTTTATAATTTTTTTGAATTTTTCTATAATAAGGTCAACTCTTCATTATTGATTTGAGAGCTTATTCAGGAGTCACTAAAACTTTGGTTTGTTGCTTTAAGAGTCATAGTTTTCTTTCCTTTGTTGTGCTTATCAATTTTCTTCTTGATTAATTCATGAGACATGAATGAATTAATAAATACTTCCAACTCGAGTGTATTAAGGTCTTTTGCTTCTTGAATAACCATGATCTTGGGGTTCCATGGTTTAGGTAAAGCTCTTAGTATTTTCATAACCTACTCAAATTCAATAATAGGCTTGTAAAGACTTTTTAGAGCATTGGTTAGTTTTGAGAATCTAGAACATTTTAGAAATACTTTCTCCCTCTATTATGCAAAGACTTTTAAGTTCTCTTATGAGAATTTTTTTTTAGTTCTACTCACTTGGGAAGTCCCCTAATATACGGATGTCAAGGTATCTCACAAATTTTTTGTCATTTTATAAGATGAAACTTTATCACATTTTGCAGCCATAAGTGCACAAAATAATAAATTTATTTGTCACGCCCCAGATTCAATAGCACGCCATGTTCTTAGGGTCTAAGGTATCCACCAATATGATGAAACATTAAACGCTAAAAATATAAGGCTAAAGTATCTTAACAATAAACAATAAGGAAATTTTCAATGCATAATGAAGATCAGAGTATGAGAAATGGTCTTAATAAATAGCATTTTATAACCAACTGAAACAACTGAAACAAATACACTTAAATTAAGTATTATACATTGTTGGAATTCAAGGCAAATTAAGCACAATCCATGTTTTGATGATTAACAACTCAATTTGAGAAAGTAATTATGTACTAATGAGGTTGCTAAGTGTTGCAAGGGTTTGAAAATTAAAGATTGAAAAGATAGCAAGTCAAGTCGCAATCCCAAGTCGACTCCAAACGCGACTAGGGTATGGCCTTGCTGAAGACTTCGAGATCTCAGAGTCAAGTCACTTTACGAGTCAACTATTAGGTGAAGTCGCTTCTCAAGTCGAGCCGAATATGCGACTTGGGTAAAGTCGAAGTCCAAGTCGACCAAAGCCTGCGACTCAAGTATGTGGCTACCCTATAATGATTCAAAAATATCTTGTTAAATATTGGACAACTAGACCAAGAAGAAATAATTATCATGAATCAAGCCCACAAGAAAGGATCTTTCAAAAGATTAGTGTATTGCTTGAATTAAGCAAAATAATACACAAACAAGACATTTAATGAAGTTCAAGAGAAGAAAGGGAGTGTACATAACATAAAGATCACTTGTAAGACCTTGAAGGTCTAATATGATCTATGGCTGGTAAAGTCGCACTCGAAGTCGACTCCACTTGTGTGACGCCCCGGCTTGAGGCGGTCATAAGCCTTACTCCGGGATCGGTTCGATTGGTAAATGTGGGCAGGATTGTTGCCCTGACCACGCAGCAAGATTTGATCACATAAATATATTCATAATTTACATAAAATTACCAATCCACAACCATTTCATAACATCTTGCACACATAATTCTAAAATCCATGTCACACACATAAATTGTCATAGGTCATTTTCATCACATAATGATAATTCAAAATTTCGAATCACTTCGTTCTCCATGGTTCATGTCTTCATTTCACCACTTCTGGGTACCTGCCTGTTTGTTTGGAAAACAAAACGTGAGTACTAACTCAATAAACAAACATTTATCATTTTCGGCGATTTTTTAATAATCATTGCAAGGTATTTAAAACATTCCCAACATGGGTAAAACATGAATAATGTCAATGCATTAATTTAAATCACATGAATTCATTAGATAAATGATACACTAGCCGGGTGATCATAACTCCATCCTTCTCCCATCTCAGGGAGGGCACCGCCGACCATTGGCCTACTTTAGCGACTTGGTCACACTTGAGGGGGCAACCGGTCCGCTTACACCTCTAAGTGGACCTAGTAATCTTGTGCACCATGAACATTCGTATAAACATGAACATAAATATGCTAACATGATTTTTCATGAGTAAGCATTTGAGTCATCATTTTTCAATATCATTTGATAAACATTATACAATCCATTTGTTAAAACATAATATTTCAAACGACATGTTGGGATGGCCACCCTTAAATCTATTCACAAAAGCAATTTAAACATTCATTTATAAAGTAATTCGAAACATTTAAATAGACATTTGAAATCATATTTTCATATTTTTGAAGAAAAATAAATTTTAGAAATTTGCTTGCTTACCTTGTCTTAAGATTACTCCTCGTCAGTAACTTTTTCCTTGCCTTTGCCTATACATTGAAAATGATACGCACTCATTCACATATATTCCATCATTGGTTCATTTCATTCATTTAAACCTCCATATTATTCTCAAACCTTACTTTGAGATTGGTAACACTTAGCTAAATCCAATATACTTGGATTTTGAGTATTTTTCCACATAAGTCCTACGCAACATTTTATTGAAAAATATTCTCAAACTATTTTCCTAAAGATAAGGGTCATATAATCAACTTAAAATTTCTAGAATTTTACAACTCCACCCAAATCGTTTCATAAATTGTATTTTCACCCCTAGATAGGTTTTCAAAATTTACAATTTGGTACCTCAATTTCTTAAAATCTTCACAAATCATTTCCAAATAAACTCAAATTTTTCGAAAATTATAATTTCCTCCAAATGGTCCTAATTTTCTTCAAATTTCATTTCCACCCTTCACTTTAAGCATATATCAACCATTTATACTAATATACCATTAAACCTCTTCATCTTTTTCATAGTTTTGCAAAACAGCCCTCACTTTTCTAATTCCATCATATTTGATATATATATATATATTTAAATACACAAATCAGCACCTTATTTTAATTTAATAAAATTTGGAATTTAATCCAATAGTTTGGACGTCCCACTGTTTCTTTTTTTCTTCTTTAATTATTTTTCATTAATTCTAACACTTAATTTAATCCTACTTAATCATCATTACATGAAAGCATATAATCATACTTCATTTATTTAATCATAGGATAAATTAAATTAAAAAAGAAGTTACAATTCACCCCGACAGTTGGACATTCCAACTTGAAATTTCCATATTTTCATTTCATTAATTCATATGCTTCAAATAATCCTATCTAATTATCACTAAATGAAATATTTTCATTCTTACACATATGCATATCAATTTGGATCATTTCTACTTAGGTTTCCTATTTTTTTTTTATTTTTTTCTCAAACTGTACATATTTGCTAAAATCAGGGGCATTGATTTCTCTCATTCTTGATTTACAATCAAATCAAGGTATTTAACTCTGAAATTTCTATCATACATCAATAACTATACGAATTAACCCTCATAAATATTTCAACACAAAATATTAACATTATATATTTATTTTGACATTTTTACTATGCTGGCGTGAATTATAAACCATATTTATGTCATCCAAAAATAATATTTGATTTTGGTAGAGTGATAATCATGATTTCATATACATCATATCAAAATTTCATATCAAAAAACCTTCTACAAAAATTATTAAAAATCCTTTACTACAACTGTTCCTGTCACCTGTTCTACCATGTTTGGGTTGATATTCTCGGATTTGTAATTTGAAATATGCTTAATACTTAAAACCGAAAATTTGTTCAACCCTTAATCATTTGAATTATAAAATCAAAATTAACGTATACTTACTTGATTAATTGATAATCCTCATTTGAGCACTTGAAATTAGCTTCTTTTCTTGCTAGATTTTCTCCCCCTTGGACGTTTTCCTCACTGCCTTATATAAAAATTGTTTTTTTTCCCTCCAACAGCAACTTGTGCTCGTCCACACTGCCTGCTTTTATAGGAATTTAATTTTCAATTTTTCCTTTGTAATTTCGACCCAAAATAGAGGGTAAAGTTTTTAAAATTTACCCTATTTTTAATCCCAAAATTTTCAGCCACATATATTTTCATTTAATATTATTTTCAAAATTTTTTCCACAGCTATATCTAACCATTAAACATGTTGTCCACTTAGCTGTCCCTAATATGCAGCCCTAATTTCTTATTTTTCATAATTATTTAGGCTACTAAAATTCCACATAGGATCATCCTTATCCCATTTCCCATTAATATATGTATTTTCGATTTTTTAAATAAAAAAAATTGCATTGAAAATAGTGTCCAGCAACCCCTTGTACGTTCCATAATGTGCTGCTGCTTTTTAATTTTTTTTATTATTTAAATTAAATGTTAATGACCCTTTAGCCCACTCTTAGCCCACTCTAATGACCCTCCTAGTGGACCCTTGGAAAAAGGCAAGGTCACTTTGACTTTTAGAGTTTTTATTATTTATTAATAATTAAGATTAATCTTAATTATCCATATGTGATTAAACATAATGCACTAGGATTTGATGATCTTAAATGAGCTATATTATAAAACATGTTATCATAACCTCCCATAAATTTTTTAATTTTAAATTTTTTTTAGCTTAAAATTATAATTATATATTAAGTTTTTGAATTTCGAAGTTAATTCATCAATTAATCATAATAATAATTAAATTTTAAATTTTAAAATTTCCACCGTTGATCATGTAGGGTACCTCATGATCAAGTTACCCTTAAAATTTTCATCTCGATCGGACTTCAACATTGCGAGATATGAATTTCCTAAAAATTCCAATTTAACCATATTTTTAAATTTCTAAAATACTTGAAAATAACTATATTGACCATTCAATTTCTAGGGTTTTACAACTTGCGACTTGGGTCAAGTCCGAGACAAAGTCGACCTGAACTTGCAACTTGAAAGTGGAAGATGAAGACCAAAGTCGCACTCAAAGTCGACTCCAGCTTGCGACTTAGGTGAAATTGCACCCGAAGTCAACTCCGCCTTGCGACTTGAACAAAGTCGCATACCAAGTCGACACTAAATGCGACTTGGTTCGAAACGGTCGAAAAAATTTAAACGTTGACATATTAAATGCGCGCCACCTACCACCAAACATTTGAATTTACCCCTCATTATATAAGGAGCATCAAGTGAACATAAATGAAGTTGGAAAACCATTGAATGAGCTCACCTTCCACTCTCTCTTGCATTTAAAGTGGTCTATAAGAAGTTTGAAGAAGAATTGTGCTTTAAAACTGCTGAAAGTTGCATTGCTCAATCAACTACTGCTTCCATAAGTTCTTCTACGTGCTTGAAACTGCCTACACAAATCTGTAACGTGTAGATTTTTTTATTCATTATTTATTTATTTTTCCTGCTTGGTTTGATATTAGAGATCGAAATCAAGTAAAGGCAAAGTAGTGTGTGATTGAAGTGAAACTCGTCACCTACTTGTGCTGAGATTGTACAAGCCCCCTAGAGCTAGAATCTAGAAGAGAGCTGTTGCTCTAAGTTGTATTAAAAATACAATAGTGGAACCCAAGCCACAACGGGTGTGCGCTTAGAATAGTGGAGTAGGGGAGGTTGTCAGAACCACTATAAATCTTTATCTCTTAAAGTGGTTTAATTACTTGTGTTTTATTTCTTTATTTCTCTCCATCTTACTGATCATTTCATTGAGAGGATTAATTCCACAAAGGGGAATTTTTGTTTAAGCAAAAATTTTAAAATACCCAATTCACCCCTCCCCTCTTAGGTAACTGTCATAAACTCGGGACCAACAAGTGCTATTAGAGCAGGTCTTTGAGTTTATACAAAAGAGATCTTACTAATGGCATCCCAATCAACTTCCACCCCCGCATTTGCTGAAGGCTAATCATTCACAAGGCCACCATTATTTGATAGAAGTAACTTCGGTTACTGAAAGTTGAGAATGAAACAACTTATCATGGCCACGAACATAGATTCTTGGATTGTTTTCCAAGATGGAGTTGTTTTACCAGTTGATGAAAGAGCCTCCGCATGGTCTGAGGAGGAGGTTAGAACCGTAAAAAGCAACACCAAAGTCATGAACTCTCTCTTTTGTGCTCTTATCACTTCTGAATATGATAGTGTATCCTCATGTCAAATTGCCAAAGAAATATGAGATACACTAACATCTATCTATGAGGAAACTTCTCAAATCCATGGGACGAGAAGAATTATTTTGATTGGAGAGTTAGAAAGTTTTAAAATGCTAGAGACCGAAAATATATCTGAAATATTTGCTAGATTTTTAAAGATCACTAATGCACTAAAAGGTCTTAGGAAAATAATTTCTGAATCGGAGCAGGTCATAAAGATTCTAAGGGCTCTACCTGAGTCATGGACTCCCAAGATCATGACCATTGAAGAAGCAAAGGATCTGAACACCCTAAGGCTGGAAGATCTCATCAGCTCACTCATGTCACATGAGCTGATAAAAAGAAAAAATGAGGAGCAGCATAAAGGCAAAAGGGCAATTGCTTTGAGGGCTGCAACAACTTCAGATGAGTCCACTTCATCTTCTCAAAATGATGATGAAGAGATCACCCTACTCACCCAAAGATTTAGAAAATTTGCGAGAAAAGGAAAGAATTTTAAAGGATTCGAGGAGAGAAATGGAAAGGAGAAAATGAAGGAGACAACTAAGTGCTACCAGTGTGGTGGAGTTGGACATATGCAAGCACAATGTCCCACACCAGAGGAAAATAAGATAAAGGAACAGAGAGAAAAGAAAGACAGAAATGAAAACTGAAAATTTCAGAAATCTAAAGTAAGAGGAATGTATGTAATGAGGAAACGTTCACAACAAGCAGCTCGTCGAATGAAGAAAATGAAGCTGCAAACTATGCTAGGATATGCTGTTTGGCTACGATGGAGGAAGAAAACAACATGATTTGCCTTGCTACAATAGAAATCCTAGAGGGACAAATACCTCAACAAACTGCACAAGTAGTGAAGAGGTAACTTCTAAACTAAATACTCAAGTCCATTTTCTCTTCTACAAATGAATGTCTCAAATGTGCCGAATTAGAGGAATTATAACAAGCATATGATTCATTATATGATGAAAGAAAGAAACTAGAAAATAAATTCATAATAAAGAAAAGACAATGTGACTCAATAATTATTGTGAATGGAAAGCTTACTGAAAAGGTCAATGTGAAACCCCAATTTTAGGAACGTGTATAAAACCCTAGAGTTATAAACCCTAGGTAATGTAATGATATTTATATGAAATATATATTAATGATATTTTGCAATATATGGCATTGGAGGATTAAATAGCTAATTATGGAATATTAATTCGGATGAATAGTAACTGTTAATAGTAAATGTGGGATTAAGAAATATGTTAAGTTAATCACTTTGGATTAACTTAATTATAAAAGACGAAAAAGGAAGCTTCCCACTGAAGCACAAAAGTGCTTTTTGGATTAAAATAATAATTTTCGGATTTTTATGGATTTTTGTGAAGAAAATGAAGAAAAATTCATATCTCGCAATCCGGACGTTGGATTGATGAAATTTTTGATGGATGGCCAAAATATAATGATGAACATGACGAGTGGTCCAAGATTGATCAAAAATTATAAATCAAGGGTCAAGATTAAACGTCATTTGGAGATAAAAAAAGTAGCTTCACTTTTTCATTAATTATAATTTGACTTTTGGGTTATTTTTAATTAATTAAAAATCAAAAAAATTAAATGCATATCTGCAAGGAGCAGCTGGGATGTGGACGTGCATGGATTTTTGAGCTAAAATCAATGGCCCAAAATCAATCTTATCCTAAAATCAACAGTTGAGATGAATTAGCATAAAAAATTAATGTTAATAAACCAAAAATCATTAAATAAATGGGGGCTAGCTAGGGGGGTAGGAGCTGCTGATTAGGGTGACTGCACAAAGCTCAAAATATTGCATGGGATTTGGAAAAAAATATTTAGAATTAAATACCTTGAGCAAGGGGGTAAATTATAAATTTGTGAAAAATGCAAGACTATAAATAGGGGCATGGGGTGAACAATCAAAGCACACAAACCCAGCTCATTTGAGCATTTTCAACCCCCACCCACACATTCAAGCCTTGAGGAGGAGAGGAGAGAAGGTTAGAGAGAGAAAGTGAGAAGAGAAGGAGGATATCTTCACTTAAGGTGAGTGAATTCTTCTCAAATTTCTTTTGGATGATAAGTAGGGTAAAACCATGCTTAGATAATGCCTAAGCATGAGAAAATAAATATAGTTATAATGCCCAAATAAATATAGCATTCGAAAAAATCATGTATAAAATATGAAAATAATGCTCCAATATTGTTAAATGATGATATGGGATGAATATTTATGATAGTTATGATGTTGGAATAATGATATATTAATCTCATGATTTTTGAATTTAAGGATTATGCTTAAGTGAAATTATGTTGAATTTTTAGTATATGGAGAAAATTATTTATTTAGCCAAGTTAATGATGATAAATTCAAAATTCATGAATTTTCCCATGATATACTAACTAAGAGCTATGTCATGATATTTTTTATTTTTGGAAAAAAATGTTGATTTTTAGAATCCATGAACAGTACCCAACTCGCTGTGAACAGTAACCCGGGTGAACAGTAAAAGTGATCAGTACCATGAACAGTGATCGTGAACAGTAATGATGAACAATAATTTTGAACAGTAAACAGCGTTATTTTGGGAAAAATTGAGATTAATATTTTAAAGAAAGTATGGATGGAATTTTAAAGGATTTATGGATAAAAATCTATATAAGGAAGTAATGACCTAATACCTTTAAGAGACTAACCTCTATACAAATGAGATAATATATGATCATAAAGCATGCATGGGAAGCAATCTAAGACATGGAATGATATGGATAAAATACCCTTTTCACTTGTATAGGAAAAGGAAAAGAAAAGGATAGAGGATTCAGTCTGAAGCAAAACAAGAGGTAAGCAAGCAAACTTTTTGAAAATGATTTTATATATTTTTATATTACAACCATGGAATATGTTGTAACTGCTTTATCATAAGCAAATCCTTATGGAAGTAAGGAAAAATGTTGAGATATGTGGGAATTGCTTTATCATAAGCAAATCCTTATGAAAATGAGGAGAAATGTGAAAATGGTTGCATTGTGATGGAGAAAGGAAAATCTTGGTTTCCAAATAATATTTGGTTTTATCGAATGAATTTAAAATGATTTATTAAAATATTTTGAAGCGGATTTAAGGAAGGTCAACCGATAATCGATTTGAATGAAGATTTTTGAAGTAATGACCAAAGGATCATACAAGCTTACTGTGGCGCCCCGAACCGAGACGTCACTTCCTTACCTCAAGATCTATCGATTGGTAAATGTGAATCAGGATTGTTGCCCTGATCACGCGGCGGGTTTTTAATTGGAATATGTCCAGAATTTTTTTCGATTATTCATCTGTCATCATTTATAATCTTGACATGACAATCATCATACATTACGACATTTCACTTGTAATAAAAATCATCATTTCATTCATAGCACCTTTATATGCCTATCGTTATACACTGAATCATTGTATAATTCATACTTTCATACATTCAGTCATTAATTCACATGGAACTTAGAACTCTAGCTAAGTTCGGATATACATAAACACATAGTATTTTCTCATGCCTTCCTGCCGTGAAAGTTTTCTTAACTTAGGCATCACAATTTACCTCCATACCTCCATACATTCAACCATTGAATCATTTTTAGAACTTAATATTCTCATTAAGTTCACATACACATTAGCTTACCTTAGCATATTTATGCTTTTTCATTCCTCATAGCCTTCAAGGCTATCATCATGTATCTTCCTCCATGTCTGAGTTCGCAACCTTCTGAGTTTCCTCAGTACCTGTCTAAGGGTTTGGAAAACAAAACGTAAGTGACAACTCAGTAAGCAAGCATTTTATCTTTAGGGCAAGGCTTCTTGAAAACCTTTTTCATAAACATCGGGAATACCTTGTTCTTGAGGACATGCATATGTCCTAAAATACCATCATATAAGGACAATTTCAAGTCCTTGAATGCTTTCATAAAGCATTCATTCTTAAAATCATTTACAAGCCGCGCCTGGGCTTGTTTAGGCAAAACATATACATTTTACCTTTAATGATGAGCTTCCATTAATCTTATATGAACATTTTTAATGTTCATAGCCATTACATGAAATCATTCGATTGCCAGTGGACATTTTCCGTCCAAAACAACATAAATACTTAGGCAACGGAGACATCTCATGTCTCAAAACATCATTAACATAAACCATCATAAAATTCCTTATCCAAGAGACATTTTATGTCTCAAAACATCATTAACATAAGCCCTCATAAAATCCTTTAGCCAAGAGACATTTCATGTCTCAAAACATCATTCACATAAGCCATCATAAAATCAAGAGACATTTCAAGTCTCAAAACATCATTCGCATAAGCCATCATAAAATCAAGAGACATTTCATGTCTCAAAACATCATTTACATAACCTTATTGGCAATGGACATTCATATGTCCTTAAACATCAATCACATAAGCCTTTCTCGGCAAAGGACATTCTCGTGTCCGAAAACATTCTTTATTTAGGCTCTCTTACAAATGAACATAAATCCTTTCATAATTCCCCGTCTTGGGGCTTGTTTATAGCAAACAAGGAAAACCAAATACGTAAACTATTTTCATGAATGCATTTGCATAAACACATTTCCTTTAATTCTTGTTATTTACACTTTTGTGTAAAACCCCCTTTCTTTTAGGGTAACCATTTCATAAAAATCCTTTTAGGATATTTTCATAAAATCATATTTTCATAACTCAATCTTTGGGCTTTTCAGAAATAAAACATAAGCAAATGCATTTCTCTCCATCCAGTAGTGACACTTAGCAAGTGATCATGCTACCTTTTGGAAGAGAATCCTTAACAACACGCTAGCCAGGCGGCTGTTCACTTATCCTGCTCCCATCTCAGGGAGGGCGCCGCTGGCACTCCTGCCATCCCTTAGCGACTTGGCCTTATGTAGAGTGGGCCCCGGTCATCCCAATCGTGCTCTACAACCAGCCTATTCCTTGTACCGGTGCACCGTACGTTATCCTGACGAACCGCAGTCCGTTTTGGTTTGAAGAACCACAGACCGCAGTCCATGTTCTTTTAAACCGGGATCACAGACCGCAGCCTGCATTCATATGCACAAAAATCTTAGACCGAAGTCTATATTTAACAATTATTTTCGAAAACACATCACAAACCGCAGTCTGTGTCAACTTGTAAGCGAGCGCACCCACTTTAACAAGTTGTTATTTGAAATCCAGTTTTAGGATGACCTTCCTTAAATTCCTTTAGAAAAGTTTTGAGTAAAATATTTTGATAAACAATTGAAATGTTTGAGAAACAATACATCTTAAAATCCTTTTAATAAAAGAATTTCAAATCCTTTGAATTTTTATAAATAAATCATATTTTCCTCTAATATTTTCTTGGTTTCTATTTCAGGATCTTTTGTTTACAAAAGTTATGCAATTATGCTATCCCCTTGTCCTTCACCTAAAAATTTTTTAATAATTGTCCACATATTAATCATTTTTACATAGAGGAAAATTGCATAGTCTTTTGCATGCCATCAAGCAACCTGAAATTAAACCATTTTATGAAATCAATCATAGGAGGTTGGTCATCCATAAATCCCTTTCAATACATCCGTAGAAATATTTTTTTCCAACATTTTCAACATAGATTTCCTTATCCAAAGGAAACCAAAACTGTTCAAATATCATTTCAAAACATGTGGACTATGTCCAAAACGTAATTTAATATTGAATTATCTTGACCTAGTAAAACAAATCTTTTTCATCATTGTTTATCGCGAGTTATTGTAGAAATAACTCAAAACTCATTTACCAAACATATTTTGTGAAAAAGGGTAAAATTCCCATTTTCTTATAAAACGCTGTTGAACCATATCATATAGAACTTGCTTCCTCAAAAGCAAATTCTTAAAACCATCGATATCAAACATGAAATCCTTAAAACAACATTAACATGGAGAACTTGCTTACTCATAAGCAAAATTTCTCAATTCCATTAACATGAAGCATTCCCATCCTTGGCAACACTTAGGATAAATTATTTATCTTAAAAAGTGTCGCTTGCTTCCCATGAAGCAAACCTTGAGACTTTTCATTAAAGTCATCATTTTTCAAAGCTTATGGCTTTGCATTAAAGCCGTCATATTCAAAAATTGTGCTTGCCCATTCGTAAAAACATAAGCATAAACATATACATTTCAATCATATCAATCACATAGAAAGAAAATGCATTTTAGAAAGTTTGCTTGCTTACCTGAGATCGCCATAATCCCTTTTTCTTCCATTCTTTTCCTTGCCTACATGAACATAATATGGTTTTTCATACATTTCTTGTCATTGCATTCCATTTAGTTTTCCAACCCATTCCATAAACACACATTTATTTGTCTTCATAATTCATCATACACATATATGGCTTAATTTTGCATATATTAGCATCATTTTCACACATTTGGCTATCACATATCATAGCCTATACATATAACATGCACATAACCCTAAAATTAGGGTATTCATTTCAATATCATAAAAATTCATTCCATATGCATCATTCATAGCTTTATTAAGCTTACTTTGCAATTTTTCCCATTTTTCCCAAAAATACACATACGGGTGTTTCTTCTACGTACATAGCATTGCCTAAACTTCATAATTCAAATCCAAAATTTTGGATTAATAACATGTCATTCCAAACAGATCCATAAACATGAAATTCATCTAATTTTCATGTATTTTTTCATAAAATCATTTTTCATAAATCATTCATCACCCGTTTATCATTATCCCTTCACATAAGCTCATTTAGCACTTAAACATGATGCATTTCTTAAAATTTCTTAACTCAGAAATTTAACCCATTTTCCAACGGGTTAATTACCCTTTAATACCACTTTACTTAAGGTATTTTTATGAGGTTTAAATCCATTTTTCATAGGTTTCCAAAACAGTTAGTTTGGAACCCACTTTTAACCCGTTTAACGTGTCTTTTGACACATAGCCTTAGGCAGTTGTATAAATCCGAAATTTCAGCATATAATTGCACTTTTCTTGATCCATATTTAATTATTTAACACATAAATAAATTTGGATCATTTATACATAGGTTTCATATTTCTTTTTGATTTCTTTCTCAAACTAACCACATATGCTGAAATCAGGCGTGCTGAAATCTTAAAATCTTGAATTAATATCAAATCAAGTATTTTTGATCTGAAATTTCTACCATACCTTAATAAAGTCATCAATTAACTTTCATAAAATTTTCAGCACGAAATATTGACATTAAATATTTATTTGGGCATTTTTACCTTGATGAACAGTAAACTCCATTTTCAGTCAGCTTGAATGACGTTATTTATGGGATCTATTTACACCCATCGAAACATCATTTTTAATTTTTTCCTGTAATCCAAATATGTCATGTATATCCTGTAAAATGTTCATCCGGAAAACCCTTGTAGAAAATTTATTAAAAATCCTTTTCTACAGCTGATCCTGTAACCCGTTTTACCCTGTTTGGGCTAATATTCACGGATTTGTAATTTCCAACGTACATATCCTTTTAAGCTGAAAATTGGGTCGTTCCTTAATCATAGAATGAGGATTGTTTTCAAAAATTTTCATGCCAAAAATCATCCATTTACTGTTCCGACCATAATTTAATTTTCAATATCATATACTTACTTGAACTTGAGTGGATTCAATCCAAAATTGAGAAGCTTGCTTTCCTCCACTTCTCCTCTTTCTTTTTCTCCTTTTTTTTCTCCTATTTTCCTTCCTCCTTGCTGGCCAGGTTGGGGACGTGAGCTGCTGTTGCTTGGGGGAGGAATTTCCAGCCCTTGGAAATTTCCAAGAACTCTCTCTCTCTCTCTCTCTCTCTCTCTCTCTCTCTCTCTCTCTCTCTCTCTCTCCCCACATGCACGATCACCCTTGTGTAGCTGGATTTTCCAGCTTTGTGGGCCCCACTTGTGCTGCAATTCCACACACTTAAATGCACCCTTATCTACCTTATGTGTTGTCACAATTACAGCCAAGTAAAATGGGTTTTTACCATTTCCTAAAAATCCAAAATCTGCCCTCATCTTGACCGTCAATCTGCTTCCACCATAACGTCCAGCTGCTACCCATTTTTCAGCCATTTTTCTTCATTTTTAAAATTCCAATATGTGGGTAATTTATACACCTAATTACCCCTTAATTCATGTATTAATTTGGTGTTAATAATTTTAGCAAAATGGCAGCAATCAGCCCATCATTTGGACGTCATTTGCAAGAGACAAAGCTGTCCACTTTTGCATTCATCAAGGGTAGCTTCTGTTCACGAATTTTCTTGCATTTTTTCACATAATTAAATGATTATTTATACATCCCAACATGTTAGCCATATAAACACATCATTTATAAAATAACAATTGCTCAAAAATCCAACAATGTCATCACTTGGACGTCCATATCTCCTATGCTCTTTTTGAGCACTCATAGCTTCATTAATTATGAACATTCATTGCTGGGATTTTATTTGGATATTTGCATTTTATATTAATGTATAAAATACCTTAGAAATGGCCTGCACTTGACACCTCAAATGTCATTAAATTTATGCACTCATGCTTTGTACTCTAGCATTAAATGTAGAGTACTTTTGAGGTGTATTAGTCAACCATGCTCACCTTTTTCAATTCAGGTATTTTCCCAACATGTCATGCATAATCCAATCCATTCAAAATAAATATCTCATAATTCCATTCAACCGTTTCAAATTTCAACTCAATCCGAGTTTTCTAGCTCCCGATATAGCCATTTAAAGTTAACGGTTGAAATGAATATATACTTAAAAAAAATTCATAATTCTCATTTCATCAAGAATTTTTATGATCTTTTCATTCCATAATACCAAGCCTAATATTAACAATTTTCGTCTCAAATTTTACTTGAATCCGCCTTTTAGGCGTTGAGTTATGAATTTTCCAATATTTTTCTTCACACTTGTCAATTTCCATCTTTATTTCCATAATTCATTTTAAATCATGACAAATGATTTTTCATGATATAATTGCACACTTAAATCACAAATAATTCATTCTAAACTCATTATCTCATTTAGGCTCAAAATGCTTAATCACATCATTAATGCTAACCCATAACCCTAATTGCCATAATTAGCAAAAATCATAAAATACCTTCATAATTCCATAATTCATAAATAATCATCAAATACATGTTCAATACATACATATGGCTTACTTGGGTTAGGGTTTCACACTTACCTTCATATAGAAGTAACACATGTGTCATGTGGACAAAGAATATGATACCATATAAAAAAATGAATTATGCATTGGTATATCCTTTGTTCATGAAAACCCCAGAAATGGGAAGGAAAGCGTTCGCAAAATCTTTTGTCTTTAGATATTAAAATATTTTTGAAATTGTTTTATCGCTAAAAAATTATTTAAAAACATTCTAGCAAAATTTTGAAATTACTATTTCTCAAACATTTCCTTCAAATATTTCAAATGATTTAGAAATGTGTTATTTAAATATTTTCAAAATTATTTAAGGTTGCTCATCCTTACAAAATATTTTTATTAACTTGTTAACTTGGGTTGTACCAAGTTTTCAAGTTAGAAAAGGGAATACAGACCGAGGTCTATACTATTTTGAAATGACATGCTAGCATCAAGTTTTGAAAAGAAAAAGTCACAGACTAGGGTCTGTAGAGTTTTATAAAAAATATGCTAGCATGAGAATGTGGAGAAAGGAATGTGCACGTGAGTTATGTACTAGGTCTACTGTAGAGGATATGCAGACCAGACGCGGTTGTAAGATGGCCCCACTCTACATAGGCCAAGTTGCTTGAAAAGGCGAAACGCCGGCGGTGCCCTCCCTGAGATGGGAGAAGGAACAGATAGCCGCCTAGCTAGCGGGCTATCTAATGAAAGGATTTCTCTCCTAAGGAGGAAAGGGTGATCACTTGGTAAGTGTCACCTACCAGACGGACAAAAACATAATGCATGGTGCGTATTTTTGTTTTGAAAAGGTTTTATGGAAAATATTTTATTTCTCTCCTAAGGAGGAAGAATGAT
Source organism: Annona cherimola (assembly GCA_030490835.1). NCBI lineage: Eukaryota > Viridiplantae > Streptophyta > Magnoliopsida > Magnoliales > Annonaceae > Annona > Annona cherimola. Next base: position 62,087,452 of record CM059976.1, on the reverse strand, counting down.
CACTTGGTAAGTGTCACCTACCAGACAAACAGAAACGTAATGCATGATGCATATTTTTGTTTTAAAAAGGTTTTATGGAAAATATTTTAAGGACATGATATTTTTATGTCTATGAAAAAGGTTTACATGTTAAGTTTGCAAGCATATGTTTTATGAAAGGTTTCCATGAATGATTTATGAAAATATTTCTATTCCATTGATAGTTGATCACTTATTAAGTGTCTCCTATCGAATGGAGAGAAATGCATTTAAACGAGAATGAAAAATGCTTGCTTATTGAATTTCGACTCATGTTTTGTTTTTCCAACTTCAGAGAGGTGTAGGAAAAGCCAACAGATGAAGGGCATGTGTTACTAAAGGAAAAGAGAAATCTACAAAGGTTAGTAGATTTTTGTATGAATAGATGCCCTAATGGGATATGATCAGAAAGGACATAGGTTATATGAAATTATGAAGTTATGAGTAATATAAGAAATTGATGATTTATGATGATATGGATGAGTCAATTATGAATAATGATGAGTATATGTTATGTGATGAAAGAAAAAAAAAAATTTTTGGATGAGATCCAATTAAGTACCCACCGCGTGATCAGGGCAACAATCATGATTCACATTTACCAACCGACAAGATCCCGGAGTAAGGCTTCTAGGCACCCCGGTTCGGGGCGCCACAGTCAATCACCTAACAAATGAGAAAAATACTTTAACAAACGAGGTGGAAAGACTGAAAAAAATTGAGTCATTAAATGAATCATTAGAAAAGTTCTCTAATCCAGGGAAAAGTGTAAAAATGTTCCTAAACATGACCGCCCAGAACAACAAAAGAGGACTTGGCTATTCTACATTTGAGAAAGGTGAATGTTGCAAATCTAATGCTCCATGGATTGTTAAAAACCAAACAAAGCCCATCTATCCTAAACCAAAAATGAATCATGTTGCTTGGACAAAAAGACCAATTTAGGAACCATCCACCACATGGATTCCTACTACAAGACTTCTAGGGACATGCAATTTTTGTAACAAAATGGGCCACAAGATTTATCAGTGTAAAATAAAAAAATTATATAACTATAGTGTAAATTTGGTTTGGGTATCAAAGAGCATTGGATTTATTCCTTCCAAAATAGAACAAAGTAGACTCCAATGACTCACTAACCCAAATGGACCCATAAAATGGGTACTATAGAGATAAGCACTATATGATTTTGCTTTACAGGTATGTCTTAAAGCAAAGGCCAGCAACATATAGTTTATGGATAGTGGCTGCTCATGACATATGATGGGAGAAAGAGGATTATTCCATAAGATCAAATCGTGTAGTGAAGGGACTGTTGCATTTGGAAAGAATGAAAAAGTTATAATAAAAGGTAAAGAACATATTTATGGTATTTCAAATGCATGTAATGAGGATGCACTATTTGTTGAGGGACTCAAACATAACTTAAGAAGCATTAGTCAATTGTGTGACACAGGCTATAAAGTTATATTTGAATCCTCTATATGCAATGTTTTTTATGAGGATCACATAGTCTTTAGTGGCAAAACTCATGAAAATATATATTTGGTTTGTCTTGATGAACTTGATGGAAAATATCTTATAGCTATTGAAAATGATCTATGGATATGGCATAAAAGGCTTGGACATATAATATGTCAAATATTAAGACTTTGTGGAAAAAGAGCCTAGTGGAAGGATTGTCAAAGCTTAAATATGACAAAGACAAAATCTGCAAAGCGTTTCAATTATCCAAGCAACCCAAAATGCTATTTTCCACCAAAAAGAAAATTTCAACAACTAGGCCACTTGAACTACTACATATGGATCTTTACGGGTCATCTGACATTTTAACTCTTGGTGGGAAAAAATATGTATTTGTCATAGTTGATGATTTCAAGATTTACATGGATAATACTTTTAGCTAGTAAAGATGAAGCCTTCTCGATGTTTATTACTTTCTCAAATTTGGTACAAAATGAAAGCAAAAAACACAATCATATTCATTAGAAGTGATCATAGTGGTGAATTTAAAAATAAACGGTTTATAGAATTTTGCAATGAGAAAGAAATTCACCACACATTTTCTGCACCAAGAACTCCCCAACAAAATGGGGCAGTTGAAAGGAAAAATAGAACAATATAAGAGATGACTAGAACTATGCTAAATGAAAGTAAATTATCCAAAAAATTTTGGGGTGAAGCTGTAAGTATAACATGTCTTGTACTTAATCGAGTTACTATAAGAGCAATCTTGAAAAAGACCCCATATGAACTATGGAAGGGAAGAAAACCAAATATTTTATGTTTTCATGCTTTTGGATGTACTTGCTATGTGCTAAATAAAGGAAAATCAAACTTGAGAAAGTTAGATGTTAAAAGTGATGAAGCAATATTTCTTGGATATTCATCAACTAGCAAATCAATAGAGTTTTTAACAAAAGAAATCAAATGGTAGAAGAATCAATACATGTTGTATTTGATGAATTTAATCCAAATCCCAAAAAGGAGGATGAGCTAAGTGATGCAGATGAAACATTAAAGAATCCAGAAAGGGAATAGTTAGAACAATAAGGAGAAGCCGAAACAAAGCAAGAGAATTCCACGGATGAAAGGGTAAGTGAAGGTAATAATTCCTATAAACCTCATATGGATTTAAAATTCAAAAATAACCATCCAATTGAACAAGTTATTGACAACATATATGAAGGTGTAAGAACTACAAGGTCAAGACACAATATCTGTGGAGAATTTACTTTTGTGTCTAAAATAGAACCAAACTCTATTGATCAAGCTCTTAATGATAAACATTGGAATACTGCAATGCAAGAAGAGCTAAATCAATTTGAAAGAAATAAAGTATGGCACCTAGTTCTTAGACCTAATGATTGCACTGTTATTGGTACCAAATGGGTTTTTAGGAACAAATTAGATGAAAATGGACTAGTAGTAAAAAATAAGGCCAGACTTGTAGTCAAAGGATATTTCCAAAGAAGAAGAAATTGATTTTGAGGAATCCTACGCTCCTATGGCTAGATTAGAGGTCATACGTATCCTACTAGCTTTTGCTTCTCACATGGACTTTAAATTATTTCAAATGGATGTGAAAAGTGCATTTTTGAAAGGATACCTAAATGAGAAAGTATATGTTGAACAACCTTCCGGATTTGAAGAGAAGGATCAATCAAAATTTGTTTTTAAGTTAAACAAAGCATTATATGGACTTAAACAAGCTCCAAGAGCTTGGTATGAAAGTTAAGTAAGTTTTTGATTGATCATGACTTTCAAAGAGGAAAAGTTGATATAACATTATTTATCAAATATAATGGTAAAAATATATTAATTATTCAAATTTATGTGGATGATATCATATTCGGTGCTACTAATGAAACTCTGTGTTAAGAATTTTTTGATATTATGCAGAGTGAATTCGAAATGAGTATGATGGGCGAGCTAAACTTCTTCCTTGGACTGCAAATTAAGCAACTAGCCGAAAGAATTTTTATAAATCAGTCCAAATACGTCAAGGAGATGCTCAAGAAGTTTGGAATGCAAAATAGCAAAGAAGCAAACACGCCTGTGAGTTCCAACATCAAAATCGACAAGGATGAAAAACGTAAATCTGTTGAACGAAACTTTTATAAAAGCATGATAGGATATTTGTTGTATTTGACTGCTTCTAGACCAAATATTTTGTTTAGTGTTTGTATGTGTTCAAAATTCTAATCATGTCCTAAAGAGTCACATCTAATAGCTGTAAAAAGAATTTTCAGATATTTAATCAATACTACTAATCTAGGATTATGGTATCCAAAGGGTTCAACATTTGATCTAATCGGCTACTCGGATGCGGATTTTGCCGATTAAAAGTAGATAGAAAAAGTGCTAGTGGAACATGTCAGTTTCTTAAAAACACGATGGTTTCATGGTTTTCAAAAAAACAAACTAGTGTTGTTTTATCTGCTACGGAAGTCGAATATATTGTCGCTGGGAGCCGTTGTGCCCAACTACTTTGGATGAAACAACAACTTAAAGATTATGGTATTGATTATAAAGATATACCAATTAGATGTGATAATACCAGTGCAATTTATTTTACAAAAAATCCGGTGCTGCATTCTAGAACTAAGCATATAGATGTGAGACATCATTTTATTAGAAAGATGTTGAAAATCATGAATTTGCTTAGAATATGTTAAAACTGAGGACTAAATTGCAAACATTTTCACCAAACTATTGGCAAAAGAATCATTCTACGAAATTAAAAATGATATGGATATGATTGACATTAACTAGAAACATGAAAATTTAAATTTAAATTGGGAGAGAAAATTAGAAAGCATATAGAATCCCAAGTCAATGGAGCCAAGTCGACTCCAGTCAGCCCGAGTCGACTTCGGTTAGGGTTCGAGTCGATTCCGGCGCAACGATTTGCCTTCCTCATCTAAAAGGGTGGGAGCCAGCGCCCCCTTCTCTATTCTCCCTCATTTTCCTCTCAATCACTCTCTCAAGCTCTCTCTCTCTCTCTCTCTTCCTCCTTAGTCTCTTTGAATCACTCATTCCCATTTACTATATCTAAATCCCATTACCCATAATCCATGGCACCTAAAGCTGTTTCTAAACCCACCAAACTCCTGGTATCGAGGCCATCTCAATCCCACTTCAAAGAGGAAGTGCCACATAGGTAACAGACTCTATCCAAGAGGGTTCAGGAAGAGACCACAACATCTACTAGGCGACGGGTACGGTTTCAAGCAGGTAACCCCTCCACCTCGACTCCTAGAGAGGAAGAAGTTGAGGACTCGAGCAATGGCTCTGAAATAAGTGGAAAGAGAAAAGGGACACCCACTTAAAGGGGTCAAGTCCTAAAATGCCCACCAATCATTTTAGAACCGAACGACACAGTCAGTTCTACATAAATTTTTATGAAAGGAAGATATTTGTTCCAAAAATCATCGATTTTAAGCTCCTAAATGAATATGAGTTCGGGATAGAGGAGCCATTGGACTATCAAGGATGAACCGGGCTACTTAAAGAAGATGATAAAGTCTATCCCGACTTGACCCAACTATTCTACTATCTTTGGGATCAGGAATATCTCAACACGTATGTACAGGGGGTTGAGATAAATTTAGGAATTGGGCATGGAATCAGCAAGTCCACTACCATTAGTTGAATTGCCAATATTTTGGAGGTGCCAAGAGACAACGTACCTATTCCCGAGGGATTGTCACTCACACTGATGTTTAATCAACTTACAAACAGTAACAAGTACCATCCAGGGATCAAGTTTTTACATTATATGGACTTATCTCCTAGGCTACGGGTTCTCAGGCTACTCATTGCACATTGCATTTATCCAAAGGGTGGGGGCCGAAATCAGTTGAACCCACAAGAAGCCGAAATCTTATGGAAAGTTGCCAACAAAGTTAAAGTCTGCCTCCCAAAACTGATTTTGGAAGCCCTCGAACTTAAAAAGGAGGATCTATGAGTTGTATTACCATATGGGACGTGGATCACCAAAATCATGACATCTGAAATCAACGAATGCCATTAACCGTGCCCTCCTGATCCACATGAAGATAAATCTGGAGGAGTTTAGGGCTGAAAGGTTACAAGAAATGATGGGCAATGCATTTCCAGAACATCCTGAAGCCGAGGGAGCTCGTCATGAGGGGGAGGACATACCCCACCATGAACCAGTTCCATCTCCGCATCCAGCACCTACTGCTCCCGCGTCACCTCAATCGCATGGGTCATGCTCACCTCACGAACCACGAGCCACAGACCACCATGCTCGCTCTCTAGATCGATCTACTACCTCCTAAGCCATTTTGGATTATCTACATCAGATGGAGAGTTGGATCTTACAGGAGTTGGGGTCTATTCACACGACTTTGATGGAAATGCACAGTTGCCAAGACAAAATGGATCAGGAGTTAACGACCATCAAACATCGCCTAGCCTCGGGTAGTCGTCATGGCCGACCTATCCCAAGTCTCCCTGACTTTGATCTATACTGGGGCGAGTTTGTGAGAGCTGAATCCACTGTTTAGGCTCCCTCTCCCCTTTTTCATCAACCTGCACCTGACCCATTCCTCCTACCTACCCAACTACCTACCCTATCACCGCATTCTAATTTCACAAGTCCCGCTTCCTTTATATCCCATTTTGATGCATTAACAAAAATGGAGAGAGAGATTAGGACTTAGGGCTTAGGGTTTAGAATTTTTTTTGGGATTGGGTAGCATGTATGCCATTTTCTTTTTGGAATCATTTTGTATGAATCACATGATTGTATGAATGATGATTTTTTTGGAGGAAAATATTTCTTTAAGAAGGTAATTGAAAGTTCATCCCACTTGGTAAAGGATTCGATGGCATGGAAAAAAATCACTTACTCGCTCTATCACGTAGAGAGAATAGGAAAAGTTGAAGGCAAATAACTTCTCTCAAGATTCCTCAAAATTTAATTATTTTACATAACTATTGGAATTTGGTGATACGTACATTTGGATTCTCAGAAGGTAATCGTGCAACTAGTCTTGTTGTACCATTTGGATGAGGCATAGTTTAAGTTTGAAGTTCTTTGCCCTAATTTCGGGTTTGACAATGTAAGATCTAAAGCCTTTAGGATTTGGATAGTTGCAATCACTTAGGGTCGTTTTCTAGGTAGGTTACTGTTTGTCCCCTTTTTTTGCATGCTTCTACTATAAATTAAGGTTATTTTAGTTCATCATGGTTTCTTACTCATGCAAAGTCTGCTCTAAAGAAGATTGTTTTTTTCGGTATTCATGAACTCTCCTCTTGAAAGTTTTCTCAATATCATGATTTGCAGTAAAGAGTTTTTCAACTACTTGTTAGCAAAACTTTGGGTATGTGGGTGCATACAATATTAGTGAATCAATGATGGAATAAAGCACTGTAAGAAAATTTAGAAAGAAATAAAATCAAAGAAGAAGAATAGAAAGAGATAGAAAGAAAGTGTGTAAATAAAACAAAGTCCTGAGTAATGTCGAATTTCCTAAGAACGATGCTAAAATACTTTTATGTCTCTTCACAAGTGCAGGAGTTGTAGACTATAGTATTTAAAAAGATCAATCCTACAAGGAATCTAGGACTTTGGGCTTTATCAATTTAAACATTTGTAACAAATATGATGAGAGAAAAAGAAAAATAGAAAGAGAGTAATGAAAGGTAGTCTTAAGAACGTGAGATGAAAATTTAAGAATCAAGAGATAAGAATATCTAAGATCTAGGATTTGACGTATGACATTCTACGATAGATACATGGTATCTTATTTAATGTGTACATTTTATATTAAAGAAAAAAAAATCCGAATTTAATCAAACATCTTCTCTCGAGGCGCGCAAGACATATCCTAGTCTCCTTAATTGCTTATCCTCATGGGATTAAGTCAATTAGAGTCCAATAAGTTATATGACAATTCATGAGGTTCTTCAAGGTTACCACACATATTCTCATGGTCTAGACTTTTAGGTTTAATACCTTGATTATCATATATTATACTTTCACCTCTAAGTTTATCACCTAATATATGAAATCATACCATAGTGTAAGCCCATATATAAAGTAAATATCAAGATCATAAGATATCAAATTAATACACAATATCTTACATAAATAATACAAAACCACAATATACTTTACATAGTTCACATGTCATATTCTAAATCCTAGATTAAGAGTTTACCTTAGCATGTTTTCAATGAAATCCATAAATAAAACATTATTGTAAACAAAATCTATAAAAAAATAAGATAATGGAATTAAAAAAAGAAAAAAAGAAAACTTATTAATTGGAGTGCTTTAATGGTGTCTTGAACGGCTCCTATTAACACTCCTCTTCTCTTCTCTCCTTGGCTCTTGCTTTCTTTCTTTCTAGCCTTTACCCTAGCTCAAAATATGTTCTCCGGCTCCCCTAGTGTACAACAAGTGTTTATGGGTGTGTTTGGAAAGTGATAAAATTTTTGGTGAAAAGTTTTTGATGTAAAAATTTTTAAATTGAGAGAAAATTATATGATATGATATGGCCAATGATGAGGAATAGAGAAAATAAATTTAAAATAGACGGATTAGTTGTGTAGATAGTTATATAAAAATAATTAAAAAGCAGAGTAGTTGTATTCAAAAATGTGAATAAATTGTTAAAAAATTACGTAATTATGGAGAGTGAAAGGTTTTAAATGAAAAAGTTTTAGTTTGAAAAATTTTTTATGCTAAAACAAACACACCCTATATAGTAAAAATCTTACAATTGCAAAAAAAAAACGATGTAGAATCATCACATATGGTTCAAACTATGTGGGTCTCTTGAGTCCTCTTTTTACTTCGAAATTTTATAATCTTCTTGCCCGACACTCTCTGAATCGTGTCAGAATTTCATTGGCATATTTTAAACTTTTTTGAACATTATTTCTCTTCAATTATGTACCTTGGTATTGCATTCAAGTCCCGCTTCCATCTCTGATTTTTAAATCATCATTTTTGTCATCGATTTTCCATGTAATTCACTTGTTTTGCACAAATAACATCTAATCTTGAATGTTTGCACATAGCTAAGCTAAATTAATCAATAATCAACACAAATAATCATCTTTATGCCAATTTCATCCAATAATTATTCAGAATATAAAATATAAAAGTGACACAACATGTATCCTGAGCTTTCTCTCCAAACTTTTGTGATTTGGAAATATTTGAGGCTGCTCTTGAAGATTTTCCGTGGTTATTGAACTTTCTTTTGTTATTCTTGAAGTCTTGCTTGTGAGAACTTTTGAGTTTTTTTCCTTAGGTTATTTTAAACCACAAGTGAAAATTTGCAAAGGCTATTAAACTTTGCCTCATATTCTACCATTATGAGAGAGTCTTACTTCAATTTAGCAAACTTTACAAACCTATTTGAATTCATTCCATGTAAGTTGTCCCTGTGCGGCATCTCTAGCTCTCTTTCAGGTCTTCCACCACTTCTCAACTTCTTCTTTTAGTTCAAAATTTTTAAACTGCACCATTTGATCATCAGCGTAGTGAGATATAGCAAAAAGAACCTCCATTTCTTCTATCCATAATATTGTAATAATTAATTCCATCTCATACTTGAATAAGGGTGGCTGCAACTTTTGAAAGGCAAGTATACTTTCTAACCCATCTCTTTGTGGAGCATTTGCTATGGCTAAAGGATTTTAATAATTTTCAGCCATAATTGGTGCTTGAGGATGATAAGGTTGAGGAGTTGGTTGTTGATTTTGCTATTAATGCATCATCATTCGATGTATTAACTGAAATATTTATCTCTATGACTGCATCAAGTCTTGTGTTGTAGTTGTCACTTGTTCCATCCCTTCTTCACCTATGAATCCATTGATATTTTCAATTATATTCTTAGAATTACTAGTATGTTCTATAATAGCTTGGGGTCCTCGATTACTAGTTTCTTTTCCCTTAGCTTGATGTTTCCTTTGTCTTCTTGTGAATACCATCCTAATTTAGAAAATATATAATGTATCCATAATTATAATTATCTCAATGCAAGTGTATATGCGGATGCTTAGTTCTGCAGTTAATATTCTACCTTACTCTTCCCTTAGGTTTGGATTATCTATTATCATTTGTTTGGATTTCAAATCACTATAAATGATCAAGGTACGTTATGTATTTTTCCTCAGATTTATTAAACATTGGGCTCTGATACCAACTTTGTCACATCACAAATTCAACAGGGTCTAGTTAACCGAGTTTCAATGCATAACACATTGTGTTCTTAGGATTTAAGGTGTCCCCCAATATGACGACATATCAAACACTAAAAATACAAGGCTAAAGTATATTAGCAACAAACAATTAAGAAAATTTTCAATGCATATGGAGATTAGAGTAAGTGAGTAGCAATCTTAATAAATAACATACTATATTCAACTAAAATAAATACATTTAAATTAAGTATTATATATAACATCCTTACAATAAAGTTCTCTCAAATGGAAAAATAAAATTAGTAACTTCCTAAGATAACTAAGAATAATCTCCTTATCTTCATATCTTACTCTAAGGACGATCTTAATCATACCATAACTAGTTTCACTCATAAATGTTGAGAATATAATAGGATGAGCTAGCAACTTAGTGAGTGTATATTTACTCTATAATACATGTAAGAGGAGTGATTCTGTGAGTCCGAACTAAGCAAATACCTCACTTAACTACTTCAAAAAACTCATTTACAATAACTTTTTTTTGTTTTTTCTTCATACATTTTTTTAACTAATGTATTTAATACATAAACCAAGTTTTACCATTTTTGGATGTGTATATATATATTTTTTAGATTTTTAAACATCTATGTGTATATATGTATTTAATCTTTAAAAATATAAAAAATATGTAAACATATCTAAAAATGATAAAACTTGGTTTATATATTAAATAAACTTAGATAAATAAGTGTAGAAAAAAACAAAATAGTTATTGTAAATGAGTTTTTTTGACGTGGGCTAAGCGAGACATTTTCTTAGCTCAGGCTAATAGGATCACTTCTCTACATGTAAATAGTTTCAAAAATAAAACTAAACAATGAAGATACACGGATAATACAGTCGAAATCAAGTGTAATACAACACATTATCTTGAAATACATTATTGCATAGATAAATCTATTTGCAACATAGTTCCGTAACACATAAATAGATTTTTAAGTATATTGAGTACCACCACCTCCCGAGTGAAACAGATTTACAGTCACACAAATACCCTTACCATCCATAATAAGGGTCTTAACTTAGCTTGCCTCTACTTAGTGTTGGGGTCTACGAATAACACGTCACTAGAACAGTTCAAATAGATTACATGAATTAACTCAACTTGACCACTTACTTACAAATATTACTTAATCACATAATAATAATAATTTATATTAAAAGATCACATATATCATGAGAGAAAAATTACCAATAAATAAATATTCACAGGTGAACTGAGAGATATCACTTGATCGAATTCAAACGTTTGCAATAATTTCTGTATCATATATATTTTTCATACATCCTCGCAAATTTAATATTCATTTTTCTTTTTCATATTCAAGGCTCACATGTGCACTCTCCTGTTATCATTTTATATAATTTTATATGCTAAGCATATCAATTATAACCATTCAATTTTAAAGTCCCGATATACTCAGGTGCAAAAATCAATTTTTTAATTTTTTATAACTTTTTTATAAAACTATTAATTTAGATGTATTTAACATGGGTATCAAGTTTTATTATTTTTAAAAATTTGTAAATATATGTGTTTTAATTTTTTAATATCAGTGATATTTTTGTAATTTGTGAATTACGAAAATGCCACTAATTTTAAAAAATAAAAAATCTACGAATATCCAATAATGATAAAAAATGATATATATGATAAATACACTTAGATTAATGATTGTATAAAGAAATTTAAAAAATGTTAAAAATAAATTAAATACACCTAGGTGGAGCGAAGCTAAATGCACCCAAGTGTATTTGGTCAAAAGTTTCAATCTATCCTTGTATAAGTTTTATCAAAATACTAAATAATCCATTAAATTAGAAATTTTATTTATTTTTTTAAGTGCCAGGAATATTTGTGTCATAATATGTAGAAATAGTTCCTTTACAAGTTTTACATTTTTATTACATTTATTTGATTTTAATTTTAATTTAGCAGCAATAAATTATGGCATAATTTAACTAAAATATATTTTAAAATTTTTTTATGATTTTAGAAATAACTAAGTATTATTTTAACTTTCTTTATTAATAAAGAAAATAATAAAAAATAAAATATGTGATTATTTAATTTTTTACTACTCCAAAAAGTATTATTGTATATTAATATCCAGATTATTATTTTCTTATAAAATTTTACAGATTTTAGCTATTATTCCTTAATTTTTCTTAACCAAGTAATTAGATTTATTTAGGGAAATAATAGTAAAACACCTTTCTAAGTTATCAAAGAAATGTGATAATATTTCTAATTGTTATCCCTTATTCATATAAGCTTTGTGTCATTATTGATAGTTCTATGAAAGTTCAGAATTTTCATGTACTTTTCCATGTATAATAATTTTATTAATTAAAACAAATATTAAATGGGAGAAATAATTATTGAAAATTTTCAAAATTTATTATAGGGTCATTTCAGTCATCTCAAAATATTTCACATTAAAACACATTACATGGATATTTTTATGCATTATGGTAATTAAATGTCCAACAATTGAAATAAATAAAAAATTATTTAAAAAGATATAAAATTGAACCAAATTGAGCATTATTATATCTACACAATTTTGGACGTTCCACAAAATTTTTGTGACGAAATAACATTATTAGGCATTTTTATGATTGATTGTCAAATACATTCACAATAATTTGGATAAAATTTAAGAGACAAAACAAAAATAAACATATTTTCATCATATGTATCGTGATGGATCCACATGATTTTTCTCATAAAATAGCATTATTAGAAATTTTCATGATTTTTCCATTACTAAAAATAGGAATAATTTTCTATTACTAAAAATAGGAATAATTTTCTATTACTAAAAATAGGAATAATTTTCTAATACTTTATATATAATTTAATTTTTGTAAAAGTAATATTTCGTTATCCATTGGTTGTTAATGAATGGAAAATCAAGCACAATCTATGTTTTAATGATTAGCAAATTCAATTTGATAAGATTTGAGGCACTAACATGTACGTTGAGATGTGTTAAGGTGTAGATACTTCAAGATTCAACTTGGCAGATCAAGTCGCATGCTAAGTCGACTCAAGCATTGACTCGGGTCAACTCAATACTGAAGTCAACTCTAGCATCGACTTCAAAGGGGCATTTTTCGACAGCGCTGATAAATAAAAGCATGAACGGGTGAAGTCGCAACCGAAGTCGACTTCGCATGCGACTTATGTGAAGTCGCAACCCAAGTCGACTCTGTCAGCAACTTGAGGTATCTTCAGGGGTTCAAAGTTGAATCAAATAAAGTCAAGTTGCAACTGAAATCAACTCTGGCATGCAACTTGGGTAAAGTCGCACATAAAGTCGACTCAGACATGTGACTTGAGTGAAGTCGCAAACCAAGTTGACCCCAGCATTCAACTTGGATAGATGAAGCTCAAGACATGAAGTTCTGAGCTCAAGAATGAGAAGTTTAACTTAAGATATATTATGTTATCATCCAAGACAAGATCATTCAAAAATGCTTAAATTTTTTTGATCAATTTAGCAATCAAGAAAATTTAAAAGCCCATATATAGAAGTGAAGTTTTATAAAGATGAATCATGAAGAAACAAGGGAAATTATACTAATGGATCAAGATCACACTTTGTCTAGGTTCTAATGAATCAAATAAAGAGTGAAGTTGCAACACAATTCGACTTCATCTGTGTCTTGGGTTAAGTCTAAGATCAAGTCAACCTGAAATGGAACCTAATTAAAAAACTGAAGACCCGAAGCCGCAGCTCAAGTTGACTTTAGTTTGCAACTTGGGTGAAGTTGCACCCGAGGTCGACTCCAAGTGTGACTTGAGTCGCAATGGTCTGAAAAATTCAAACTTTGGCGCATTAAATGCGTGCTACCTACCACCAAAGGTTCGAAGTTACTCCTCTCCTATTTAATACACGTCAGTGGAAGAGAAAAAAAAAAGGAAAGAGCATTAAGTAAGCTTCACCTTCCAATTTCTTAGCATTCAAGTGCTCATTAAGGAGATCTACAAGAAGAAGTCTGCTTTTTGACTGCAAGTGCTCAAGTGTTAATCCACTCAATCATTCCACAAGTTCTTCCACGAGATGAAAATCTGCCTACACAACTGTAAAGTGTAGAATACTGTTTTTCATTCTTTTATGTGTGATTCCACTTAGTTTGGTATTGGAGACCAAAACCAAGTGAAGGCAAAGTAGTGTGTGACTAGAGTGTGACTCGTCACTTAGAGCTGGGATCTAGGGTGTGTTTGGCATTGGTTAAAAAATGTCAAGTTAAAACTTTTCAATATAAAACTTTTCACTTTCCACAACTATTATATTTTTTAATCATTTTTTCACAATTTTCTATGCAACTACCCTATGTTTCAATCATTTCTACACAAATACCCACACAACTAACCTATCTATTTTAATTTTATACTTTTTACTACCTATCATTACGCCTATCATATCACATCATTTGACAACTTTTACTCTCAAAAAATTTTTCACCAAAAGTTTTATCTATTCCCAAACACACCCCTAGAAAAGAGCAAGTGCTCTAATTATATTTTCATTTGCATAGTAGAACCCAAGGCACAGGGTATGTTCTTGGAAGAGTGGAGTAAGGAGAGTTGTCCCGAACCACTATTTTTATTCTCTACGTTTTTCATTCAAAGGGACTTATTTTACAATGGGTTAGATCTATAACATCAAAAGTTTTTAAGAATTCAATTCACCTTTCCCTCTTGGTTTTTGCTATTAACTCGAGACCAACAATATTATCATCCTCTGAGTATTTCCCACTCATGATTTAAATATAAAATTATTTTTTTTGAATTTTGAAATGATTAAATGAGAATTAAAAGAAATAAAATTATAAATACCTCTAAATTCAAAAAATCCTCCTCCAAAATCTTCCCTCTTCTCTTTAAGTTCTCTCACTAGTTTTCTACACTCTTGAGCCACACACCCCTAATTTTATAGGCTATATTTACAATAAATGCTCCTAAATTTATCTTTATTTATTAATATCATTTTATAAATCCAACAATCCAGATGATAGATCAGGTAAATATCTGTCTCCACAAAAAGTTTTAGCTCAATCCAACATTGAGATATGAAGATGTTAAATAGATCTTGACCGTCCATTTGTTAGTCGAAAATAAAAAAGAGTTTGTGCACATGAAAAAAGGTATTTACGATTGTTAGTAGAGCTTTCCTCCTAAGCCTAAGTCGATCACTTCAACTCACGAGCTCTAATCTTGCCTATGCTTCACATGCATGATGTGTGTGAGCCAATCTGGTACATTAGAGCATCGCTGTTGGCTGTCGCCTTTGCTAGCTTCAATGACTGGCTCAGGTGAATTTTTAGCAATTAATCTTGTTTAGAATAATTCTAGGCTGACTTGATTAGTAAATAAAAATCAAGATCCATTAATCGTGATAATTTTTACTTAGTTTTCCATCCATTTAGAAGCTTTAATGTCTTTTGACATTCTGACATTATCTTATATGACTATCTAAGAGTCTATATCTGTAGCCACAATCAATTATTTCATTTTTCAATTTTCGATAAGAAAAGTTATTACCATCAAAGAGTGGTGGTTTGATAAATTATTGTCCCTTTGTAAAGGCTGGAATGGAAATTGATTGAGAAGCCATATATTTGTAATAGAGATGAGATCGCTTCAAAAATACTTTGAAGCCTTTTGATACCACTTGTTGATCTCATTTAGTTAACTTAAACTAAGAAAGGAAGGGTGAATTGTGTTATTAAAATTTTTTAAATTAATTTCCTACGAATGTAATGTGCCGAAGATTTAAGACCAATTGTAGTGTAGAGGATAGAGAAGAAAAGTGCACTCACTATCACATTGATAAACATAATGTTTATAATGATTTGGGTAATTTTTCTATTCTACCCTTCCAAGCATACACTCTTTGTGTCTTGGATTCCACTTTTGTAACACGATAGAGATGTTAACGGATTGGGTTGGACGTGTTGGTGCTTAATCCTAATCCTAATTTATTTATTAACCTATTTAAAAAACTTCAACCCTAACCCATTTACAATCGATTTAATAAACGGGTTAGCGGGTTGTTAAGGGTTGTATAACAGATGGCTTGAAGGCCTAGACTTCAGTGGATAATGATCTCGTAGTAAAAGACGGGAGAATGTTTTCCACATTGGGGAAATGGAAATAGGCAGTAACAGGAAAATGAAATTGAGGCAACAGTTGAAAAATGAAAATTTGGTGATGGGAGGAAGCCTTAGAGAGGAAAAATAACCAAGGATTTTACATTTATATATGTATATATAACTTTAATAAGTTAAATGAGTTAAACATATTATATGGGTTAAACGGGTTACTAAACGGGTTGACGGGTTATAAAATCCCAACCCTAATTGCTTTATTTAATTAAATAGTTAAATGGGTTGGCGGGTCATAAACCTTTTGTTCAAAAATTCAAATGCAAACATATTTTTAAATGAGTTGGACAAGCGAATTGACGGGTTGACCATGACCATTAACACCCCTATACCATGATATAGCATAAAGCATATGCTCACTTCTAGATTCTAGCTCTAATATACAACCTGTTGATGAACACCACTCTAACCAAACTTGGCTTGGACCAATCGCTTGGCTTTGGTATCTAATACAAAGCAAATAAAAAATACAGGAGATTTAATAAGAGAGAAACTGTACTTTACAAGCTCAATATAGGCCAATGTAAGCATGGCAAGCTCAAGATGAGGATGAGGGAGGCGTGATCATTTGTGGCGCCCCGAACCGAAGCGTCCACATAGTCCTTACTCCAAGATCTTGTCGATTGGTAAACGTGACTCAGGATTGTTGTCCTGATCACACGGCGGGTTCTTAATTGGAACTCGTCCAAAAATTTTTTCGTTTCTTTCTTTTTCTTTTCTTTCATCACATAAACATATACTCATCATCGTTCATAATGGACTTATCCATATCATCATAAATCATCAACTTCTCATATTATTCATAATTTCATAATTTCATACAACCTATGTTCTTTTTCATCATTTCTCATTAGGGAATCTATTCATACAAAAATCTACTAACTTTTGTAGATTCTTCTTTTCCTTTAGCAACACATGCCCCTCATCTCTTGGCTTTCCCTACACCTGTCTGAGGTTGGGAAAACAAAACATGAGTCGAAACTCAATAAGCAAGCATTTTTCATTTTAAATGCATTCCTCTCCATTCGATAGAAGACACTTATCAAGTGATCAACTACCAATGGAATAGAAACCTTTTCGTAAACCATTCTTGGAAATCATTCATAAACCATTCATGTAAACCATTCGTAAATGCATTTCTATCCATTCAATAGGAGACACTTAGCAAGTGATCAACTATCAATGGAATAGAAACCTTTTCATAAAAATCATTTCATAAACATTGGATGTGCAAATGTTTTCTTTTCACTCCTGACATAAACCTTTGTGCGTGGGTAGGCTAGCCCAGGGAACATCTCAAATAGCATGGTCCAATACGCCGGCTGTCTCTGACTTGACCTCATCAAGGGGAACCTCTCTTCCTCTTGACATCTACATGGTTCCTACATGCATGACTTTTGATTTCCTCGGCATTATATACCTCTTACACCAGGGGACTTGTCATTCTCATATAGAGAATTATTTGCACCATCCCTTAAAAATATCATTTCAAATCCATGCTTTCCTTTTCAATCCATGTATGAAAATGCAGTGCATTCATTCACACATAACATTCCTTTGCCTCCACCTCTGGGGAGGACGCCATCGGCACACAGTCCATACGACTCGGCAATAGTGAAGGGGGATCCTCTGATCTGCTTTCTACTTCTACTAAAGCCTCTTCCTTGTGCCCCCACCTCTCGGGAGGACGCGCCGGCACACAGCCCTTGCGACTTGGCAATGGTGAAGAGGGATCGCTGATCCTACTTCCTCCACCAAAGCCTCTTCATTATGCATCACATATGTGCACATGTCCATGAACATCACATGATATCAAAATGCCGGCATGAATAAAAAATCATAAATATTTATCATTTCAAAACATTATAGGAATGGTCACCCTTAAACATATTTCATAAATACTTGAGAATAAAATCACATTTTTAAAGTTGTGCTTGCTTACAATGAAGCAATAAAATCACATTTTTAAAAAAAGTTTGCTTGCTTACAAATCATCATTTTCAAAAGGATTGCTTGCTTACCTTTGCTTTGCTTTAGTCCAAATCCTTCACCTTTCCTTTCCTTTTCCTATACAATTGAAAAGGATATTTTATACATACTTTATCACGACTAGGGTTTCTACCCATGCATCTGTCATGATTTACCTTAGACCTAAAAAGTTATTAGGTCTTCCTTCCTTTTTCATATGGGTATTAACCTCAATATCTCTTATCATTTTTCTTCATAACTTAGTTCTCCATTTCATAATATACCAATATTATTCCTCATATCCTCAATCAAATGCCATATATCTTGAGTAACCATTCACTTGGGTACTATTCACGTGAGTTACTATTCACGTGATTACTATTCATAGGTACTATTCATGAGGTCCACATATTAATCATAAATTAAATTATGATTAATAGAAAATCAAAGGTCTTGCTAAACCTTTTCATCATTAATTATTAACTCAAGGTTAATAATTCATTTAAGCATATTTTCTATTTTTTCTTCATATACTAAAAATCAACATAAATTCACTTAAGCATAATCCTTAATTCCAAAAATCATGAAATTAATATATCATCATTCCAACATCATATTTATCATAATCATACATCCTAAATCATCATTTATCATTTTTGGAGCATTATTTACACATATCATATGCTATCTTTCCGAATGCTCCATCTTTGCTCCAAAATTATCATGTTTTGGCATGGTAACTATACTTAATTAATCATACTTAGGCATTATCTAAGTATGTTATACCCTACATAACATCATGCATAAATTTGAGGAGAATCCACTTACCTTAAGTGAGCCAAAATCTCCTTTCCTCCTCCCTTTCTCTCTCTTCCCTTCCTTTTTCTCCTCCTCTCTTGCTTAGAATGTGGATGGGGTGGGGAAATGAGCTTGCTCAAGTATTTTGAGCTTGGGATGGGTGTGAAATTCGTTCAAGGCATGGCCCCCTATTTATAGTGCTCCGAATTTCATTAAATTGCAATTAAATCCACTTGAAATTGGGCCAAATTGTAAATATTATTGCTTGGGTCATTTCCTCCTCATTTCCAAGCAATTTCCAATCATCCTAGGTGGCAAACTGCTGGACATAAGTTGTCATTGCTGATCCATCCATTAATTGCTTGATTTTCGTCAAAAGACGTGATTAATCTCAACCGTTGATTATCCTTGATTGAGCTCATCTCGACCATTGAATTTTTGGCACAAATCCCCATGCTAGCTCATGTTTTCCCATGGTGGACTTTGGAAAATTTTGTATTTTTTTATTTCATTAAAATATCATATCTTAAGCTACTTTTTCAAAAAATAAAAAGTAGAATTAATGACTTGCTTTGAAAAAGTTAAGCCTCGCTTACTTGCTCTCTAAGAAACACATTTTCTATGATATTTGGCTTAATCCAATCCATCCATCATATTCAGCATAATATTTTAGCCATCCATACAAAATTTCACCTTAATCCAACTTCCGGATTGTAAGATACGAATTTTTCTTCATTTTCTCTTCAAAAATACCTTAAAATTCGAAAATTATTAAAAAATTCAAAAGAAACTCTACCTCTTTTTTCGTCCTTTAATGGGAAGCTTCCTTTTTCGTCTTTTATGATTAAGTTAATCCAAAGTGATTAACTTAACATATTTCTTAATCCTACATTTACTATTCACGTTTCACTATTCACGTGCACTATTCATCCGAATTTCATAATTAATTATTTTAACCTCTATTCCCACATATTTTCATACTCATGAATATATATTTTATTAAGATATTACCTAGGATTTACAACCCTAGGGTTTCATACACGTCTCTAAGATCGGGGTTTCACATCATTCAAAGCTTTAAAAATTGTATTGGGAAGCTTGAAAATGAAACTTAAGAATGGAGGCTTTAATGCTTAAAGATGGATATGCGAAGGCCCATCCAATGTTCTAGCTAACCCTCATAACTGTTTAAGTAGTGACATTTAAAGCTTTGAGAGAAATGTTGCCATTTGGTGGTAGGTGGCACACAATAAATGCATCGACATATGAATTTTTTTGACTGTTATGATTAAAGTTGCCAATGAGGTTGACTTGAATGCGACTTTGCTTAAGTTGCAGTTGAGATCAACTTAGAGAGTGACCTCACTTTGTATTTTCCTTCTAGCATAGGTTTCAACTTTGACATCGCCTTCAAGTTTCAAATAAAGTTGACTTGGGGTATGACTTCACCCAAGTTGTAGTTAAGGTTGACTTAGGGAGAGACTTCATTTCATATTTTGATTCTAGCACAAATTCCACCTTTATCTTTACCTGCAAGTCACATATAGAATCGACTTGAGGTGCAACTTCACCTAAGTTGCAGTTAAGGTTGATTTAGGGAGTGACTTCACTTTACATTTTCATTCTAGTGCAAATTCCAATTTTGACATTGTCTTCAAGTCTCATGTGGAGCAAATTTGGGGTGCGACTTTACCCAAGTTACAGTTAAGGTTTGTTGGTCCCGAGTTAGTGGCAAAACCCAAGAGGGGAGGGGTGAATTGGGTTCTTTAAAAAAATCTTTGGTAAATAAAGACTTAACCCCTTGAGTAATTAATCCCCTTTTGAAAAGAGGTAGAGAGCAATAAAGATAAAACAGTAAAAAGAAATATAACACAAGATTTATAGTGGTTCGGGCAAACCTTCCCTACTCCACTCTTCCAAGCTCACACTCTGTTGTGACTTGGGTTCCACTATGTATTCCACGAATACACTTAGAGTCTCTGCTCTCTTCTAGATTCCAGCTCTAGGGGGCATATACAACTAGAGCCACTTGCTCTCTTCTAGATTCTAGCTCTAGGGGGCATAAACAACTCACATGCAAAAGTAGGTGATGAGTCTTACTCCAATCACACCCTACTTTGCATATACTTGATCTTAGCTACCCAAGCTAAATCAAGATTTATACAACAAGACAATGAAATAAATGAAACTACACTTTACAGATTTGTGTAGGCAGATTTAGCTCGAGGAAGAAGTTGTGGAAGCAGCTGTGGATGAATATTGTTGAAGGCGCTAGCAACTTGAAGCTTTCTTCTTCCTTAGAATTTATACGGACCACTCGATAATGGAGAAAAGCAAATAGGAAACCTTTCTTGTACTTCTTTTCTCTCTTTGAACTTTAACGTAGTGTCTTGTGTTCTCTTGTTGTCTTCTCACGTTCATTTGAGGGTCCTTTTATAGAGGGAAGAAAATATGAACGTTGTGAAGGTGGTTGGTGCGTAATAAATGAACTCCAACGTTCGAAAATTTGACCGTTATACTCCAAGTCGAAGATGAAGTCGACTTGGCCTGCGACTTGGCTTCCAAGTCGCACATGGAGTCGACTTGGCCTGCGACTTGGGTTCTTCAGAAACTCAAGTCTGAGACTTGGGTCGACTTGGCTTTCAGACTTTAACTCAAGTTGATCCTGAAGTCGACTTGGGTTGCGACTTGGCTTGGTCTATTGCAAAAATGCCTTGATCTTCTTGAAGTGTCTTGAATCTTGCAAACCATTTGAAAGCTTTGAGTCCTTGCACAATATATGTATGTTCCTTGCTTTGCTTTGGACTCACTTGGTCTTTATGACTTGGGTATTACTCCATTTGGAAGCTAGCTTGAAGATTTGCTTTGAGCTTGATAGACTTGATTTGAATGTAGAACATGATTCTTGACTTTGAATTTGACTCATTTGTTTTTCATCTTGATTCCTTGGACTTGAGTGATAAATCCTCTTGAATATCTTGAAAACTGCATCTTTGAAAGTTTGAACTTCTCGAGTCGTGGATGGAGTCGACCTGGCCTGCGACTTCACCCAAGTCGCATCTGGAGTCGACTTCGTTTGCGACTTCGTTATGTTCGTTTCCACTTTTCAGCTCTGGATACTCCAAGTCGATGATGGAGTCGACTTCGTCTGCGACTTGACTTCCCAAGTCGTAAGTGGAGTCGACTTGACCTGCGACTTCACCTGTTGCCTTTTGGGATTCATTCTCAAGTCGATATTTGAGTCGACTTTGGGATCGACTTCACCCAAGTCGAAGTCCAAGTCGACTTGGAGATCGACTTGACCTCTTTGCTTTCCTTAAACATTTAGCAATCATATTAGTACCTTTTATATACTCAAAATTAGTTCTTGTTAATCATCAAAACTCAAGATTTGGTCAACTTTTATTGTTTTAAACATTGTTTCCAACAATCTCCCCCTTTTTGATGATTGATAAAACTTCATTTGAGTTGATACCTTTCAAGCATTAATCATGTTCATATGTCTTTTGAAAAACAGAGCATTTGTCTTATAGGTCAGAGCTTTTTGAAATTCCAATCATTATATCATTTTGGCATATTGGATACCTTTCAAGCAAATCATGTTGAATACTTTATTAATCAAGCATAACATATTAAGTAAACATAACATTCATCAAAAGCACTTATATATCAAGTTTCATTTTTACAAAATGCAATACAAAACAAAAATGAAACCTAGATACAAAACTACCCAACCCATAAGAAAATTTTACTCAACTCACCTACTCACCTATTCTATCTCCCCCTTTTTGTCAAACTATCAAAAATCGATCAACTCTTAATGATTTTGTGAATTGAAATTGAGAGATCGGATATAAGATTGGTTCGATAGGATAATGATGGGCCGATGAGTAAACAAGAGAAACGTGATCTGGAGTTGCTTCTTTATGAACTGATCCTGATTCGTAAGGATCGAGTTCAGGCATGAGTTTCTTCTTATGTCGGCCTGAGGCAAGATGATAGCGGATAGTCCGCATTTCCCGTTCAATTCTGTCTTGCCGGGAGTGCATATCCTCGAGGGCGTTCTGAACGCCGGTGATAAGACTTGTCATCCGGTCTTCTTGATGACCCATTTCTGCCCTCATAGCAACAATTTCATCTTTTAAATCCTTTAGGGTGACCTCCTCAGAAGAGGTCGGAGGCACCCGTTCTCTTGCAGCGGACCCTTGTGGAGAATAGGATCCGTGCGATATGGGAGAGGCTGGCTCCTCTTGAGCAAGTGGTGCCGCGGGAGGTTGCTCCCCCTCAGTCTGTGCATTGTCTTCTTGCTCTTCTTCTGAAGGTTCATGCCTTAGTTCAAGCAGATTGATCTTCATTCTTTGTATGAGAGCTTTATTTATGGCATTTGTGGATTTGAGCACTTCGAAAGGCTCGCCTTCAATATCCACTTTGAAGAATTCAAGAATCTTTGTGATCCATGTGCCATAGGGAAGGACTCCTCGTGGGTTATCCTTTCTAGAAGCCAATGCTTCAAGAAATAGTTTGGGTATGCTCACTTTGACCCTGTTGGCCACTTTCCATAGTATCCCTGCTTCTTGTGGATTCAATTGATTTCTTCCACCGCCCTTTGGGTAGATGCAGTGGGCAATGAGAAGTCGGAGTACTCGTAGCCTTGGTGAAAGATCCATGTACCGAAGGAATTTGATTCCCGGATGGTACTTGTTGCTCCGGGTGAGCTGATTATACATTTGATCCATAGTGAGGTCTTCTGGAATGGGCTCATCCTCATACGGGACTCCAAGTATGTGTCCTAAATGACTCATTACTTCAGTCGGTCCTGCAACTATCCCGATTTCAAGATCCATTTCGACTCCTTTGACGAAGGTTCCAAAGTATTCTTCATCCCAAAGATAATAAAACATTCGAGTAAGATCTGGATAGACCCTTTCGTCTTCCTTTAGCAAATTGGTCCATCCTTGAAAATCCAATAGATCTTCTATGTCGGATCCATATTCTTTCAGGAAATTAAAATCTATAATCTTGGGTATGAATACCTTCCGTTCGTAGAACTTTTTGTAGAAACGGCTATGTTGGAGCTCGGTTTTGAAGTAGGTAGTGGGCATCTTCAATACTTGGGCTTTCCCAGCTGCAGTGCCCCTTCTGCTTGTCCCGGATTGTGTGCTCTGTGAGGTTTGTTGATTTTCCGACCTTGGTGCTTGATCAGATGATTGAGTGGAGGTTTGGAATCGAACCCGTTTACCCGTCGAAGTTGATGGTTCCTCTCTGGCTCTTTTTGATGGAGTCCTAGTTCTTCTAGGAACTTCTTTTGGTTGAGATGAAGATTGTGGTTGTGTGGGAACACGTTTGGGGTATGGTTTTGATACGGCTTTCTTTGGTGCCATTTGGAGTTTGGATTTTGTGAGAGAGGAAAATGGAGAGGAGAAGAGAGAGAGAGAAATGGAGAAGAAAACTGGAGAGAGAGAAAATGATTCACTGGAAAGGTTTGCCGGAGATGGAGGAGGAGAAAATCGCCGGAAGATTGGAGAGGAAAGACGAAAAAGAGGGGTTGCAGTCGCCGGAGGAGAAAAGGAAAACAGGGAGGCCGGAAAAATGAGGAAGAAAGAAGAGAGGAAGAAGAAATAGAAAAGGAGGCACGGAAGTCGGACGGTCGCGCTCGCGGAGTCGACTTTGCCCTAGGCGAAGTCGACTTCGGTTCCCTGGAGTCGACTTCGCACATAGTGCGGAGTCGACTTCGACCCCGTGGAGTCGACTTTGCTGTCGAAGCGGAGTCGACTTCACTTTCCCAAGTCGACTTGGCGGAGTCGACTTGGCTCCTATGGAGTCGACTTGACTCATCAGTTTGCCTTTTTCAAATTTTTATTTCTTGTTTTAATTTTTCCTAATTTAGCTCTATCATCCTCATATCATTCCTAATTTTGTAAAATGATTCTTTAGCTAGAGGTTTGGTAAAGATATCAGCAATTTGGTCTTCTGTTTTCACATATTCTAAGCACACATCATGATTTTCAACATGTTCTCGAATAAAATGATGTCTCACATCAATATGTTTGGTTCTAGAATGCAATACAGGATTTTTAGTCAAACAAATTGCACTTGTATTATCACATCTAATAGGAATATCAACATAATCAATACCATAGTCTTTCAACTGTTGTTTCATCCAAAGTAATTGGGCACAACAACTACCGGCGGCTATGTATTCAGCTTCCGCAGTAGATAGTGCAACACTTGTTTGTTTTCTTGAATGCCATGAAACTAGCATATGTCCAAGAAATTGACAAGTTCCACTAGTACTCTTTCTATCTACTTTGTATCCGGCAAAATCTGCATCCGAATAGCCGATTAGATCAAAGGTTGACCCCTTTGGATACCATAGTTCAAGATTTGTAGTTTCTAACAAATATTTAAAAATTCTTTTTACAGCAAGTAGATGTGATTCTTTTGGACATGCTTGGAATCTAGAGCACATACAAACACTAAATAGTATATCGGGTCTAGAAGCAGTTAAGTATAGCAAGGATCCTATCATGCTTCTATAAAGTGTTTGATCGATACTTTTACCATTTTCGTCCGCATCGATCTTGATTGTAGAGCTCATTGGAGTGTTTGCTCCTTTGCTATTTTGCATTCCAAACTTCTTGAGCATCTCTCTGGCGTATTTGGACTGATTTAGAAATATTTCTTCACTTTGTTGCTTGATTTGCAGTCCAAGGAAGAAATTTAATTCTCCCATCATACTCATTTCGAATTCGCTCTGCATTATCTTAGAAAACTCTTGACAAAGTTTTTCGTCAGTAGCACCAAATATTATATCATCAACATAAATCTGCACAATTAAAATGTTTTTATTTTTATATTTAATGAACAGAGTAGTGTCTACTTTCCCCTTTTGAAACTCATGGTTAATCAAAAATTTATTCAATCTTTCATACCAAGCTCTTGGAGCTTGTTTTAGTCCATATAATGCTTTGGTCAATTTATAGACATACTTTGATTGATTCTTTTCTCCAAAGCCAGGGGGTTGTTCAACATATACTTCTTCATTCAGATAGCCATTCAAAAATGCACTTTTTACATCCATTTGAAACAATTTGAAATTCATATGAGAAGCAAATGCTAGTAAAATACGTATGGCTTCTAATCTAGCCACGGGTGCATATGATTCTTCAAAATCAATTCCTTCTTCTTGGGAATACCCTTTGGCTACTAATCTTGCCTTGTTTCTAATTACGAGTCCGCTTTCATCTAATTTGTTCCTAAATATCCATTTAGTACCTATGATAGTGTGATTATTTGGTCTAGGAACTAAATGTCATACATTGTTTCTTTCGAATTGGTTTAGCTCTTCTTGCATTGCAATAATCCAATGTTCATCATTGAGAGCTTGTTCAATGGTATTTGGTTCAATTTTAGATACAAAGGCATATTGACCATAAACGTTTTGTTTTGATCTTCTAGTTTTCACTCCTTCATATATATTTCCAATAACTTGTTCAATTGGATGGGCATGTTTGAACTTCAAATCAGTTGGTGGTTTGTAAGAATCATTACCTTCACTTACCTCTTCCTCCACGAGATTTTCTGGCTTGAGCTCAAGTTCCTTTGATTGTTCTTTGCCTTTTGTTTCATCTGCATCACTTAGTTCATCCTCCTTTCTCGGAGTTTGGTTAATTTCATCAGATACAACATATATGGATTCTTCTACAACTTGGCTTCGTTTATTGAAAACTCTATATGCTTTGCTATTTGATGAATAACCAAGGAATATAGCCTCATCGCTTTTAGCATCTAACTTTCCCAAGTTAGTTTTTCCATTGTTCAAAACATAACATGTACATCCGAAAGCATGAAAATAAGAGATATTCGGTTTCCTTCCTTTCCATAGTTCATATGGGGTCTTTTTCAAGATTGCTCGAATGGTAACACGGTTCAAAACATGACAAGCTGTACTCACGGATTCACCCCAAAATTTCTTGGATAGATTGCTCTCATTTAGCATAGTTCTAGTCGTCTCTTGTATAGTTCTATTTTTCCTTTCTACTACTTCATTTTGTTGTGGAGTTCTTGGTGCAGAAAATGTGTGGTGAATTCCTTTTTCATTGCAAAATTCCATGAGTCGTTTGTTTTCGAATTCGCCACCATGATCGCTTCTTATGGTCACAATAGTACTTTATTTTTCATTTTGCACCAAATTTACAAAAGTTGCAAACATTGAGAAGGCTTCATCTTTACTAGCTAAGAGAATTATCCATGTGAATCTTGAAAAATCATCAACTATGACAAATACATATTTCTTTCCACCAATGGTTAGAATGTCGGATGGCCCGTATAGATCCATGTGTAGCAATTCAAGTGGCTTGGTGGTGGAAATTTCCTTTTTAGTAGAGAAAGGCATCTTGGGTTGTTTTGATAATTGACATGCCTTACAAATCTTGTCCTTGTCATATTTCAATCTTGGTAATCCTTCTACCAAACTCTTTTTCCATAGGGTTTTTATGTTTCCCATGTTTATATGTCCAAGCCTTTTATGCCAAACCCATGGATCATTATCAATGGCCATTAGACATTGACCATTCAATTCATCAAGTGAAACCAAATATACATTTCCATGTCTTTTACCGCTAAACATGATATGCTTTCCATCAAATACATTACATATAGATGATTCAAACACAACTTTGTATCCTTTATCACATAATTGGCTAATGCTCATTAAATTGTGTTTGAGTCCTTCAACAAACAAAACATCTTCCATGCATGCATTTGAAATACTATGTATATTTCCTTTACCTTTAATTTTACCTTTTTCATTATTGTCAAAGGCAACCATTCCATCATTACAAGGCTTAAGTTTGTGAAACAAACTTCTTTCACCGGTCATATGCCTTGAGCAACCGCTATCCATAAACCATTCATTGTTTGCCTTTGCCTTAAAACATGTCTGAAAAATAAGCAAATAAATCTTATCTCCTTGGTACCCATTTTATGGGTCCATTTGGGTTAGTAATATAAATCAATTTTTGTTGTTCTAACTTTGAAAGCCCAAATCTTGTGTTTCTTGGAACCCAAACTAATTGTGCACCATGGTCATATAATTTCTTAAAATTACATTTGTAAGTTTTGTGTCCCATTTTATTGCAGAAATTACAAGCCATAGGTAATCTTGGAGTAGGCCTCCAAGTATGCAATGGTTCAAATGTTGGTCTTCTAGTCCACTTAAAATTTTTCTTTTGTGGCTTGTACATAGATGCATTTTTAGTTTGATATTTCTCAAGTGTTTGTACATTTGATTTGCTGCTTTCTCCATGCTCAAATGTATGATACCCAAGACCTCTTTTATGTGTTTGGGAGGTCATATTCAGAAACATTTTAACACTTTCTCCTGGATTAGAGAACTTAGCTAATGATTCATTTAATGATTTGTTCTCTATTTTCAGCAATTCGTTTTCATCTTTCAATTTGTCTAATCTTTCTGCAAGTTTACCATTTACAATTATTGTTGCATCACATTGTTTCTTCTTAATTGTAAACTTGCTTCCTAATTTCTTCATTTCTTCGTATAATGAATCATATGCAGTTTGTAGTTCATCTAATTCAGTACATTTGAGGCATTCTTGAAAGGAAGAATAACTTGAATTAGAAAGAGAGAGTTTGGAACTTACCTCTTCATTGCTTGTGCATTTTGTTGAGGTAGCTTGTTCTTCTTGCTCGATTTGTGCCATACAGCAAATTCTCGCACATTCTTCCGCTTTGATTTCGTCGATTGAGGAGCTACTCGTTGTAGATTCCTCGTCATTTACGTACATGCCTCTTCCTTTGTATTTCTGGAATCTTCTATTGTCCCCTCGATCCTTTCTTTGTTCTTTTGCCTTGTTTTCTTCGGGAGTTGGACATTGAGCCTGCATATGTCCCGAACCGCCGCATCGGTAGCACTTGGTTGATTCTTTCTTCTTCTCTCTGGGAGTTCTTTCTTTGAAACTTCTGAAATTTTTGCCTTTTCTCACAAATTTTCTGAAGCGTTTTGTGAGTAAGGCAATCTCATCGTCGTTTTGAGAAGAAGATGTGTCGTCAGTGTCTTGTGCGGCTTTCAAGGCAATTGCTCTTTTGCCCCTGTGTTGATCTTCGTTTCTTTTCTTAATTAGCTCATGTGACATGAGTGAGCTAATTAAGTCTTCAAGCTTTAGTGTGTTAAGGTCCTTGGCTTCTTCTATTGCAGTGATTTTTGGGGTCCATGATTCGGGTAGAGCTCTTAAAATCTTCATGACCTGCTCAGATTCAGAAATAGCTTTTCCAAGACCTTTTAGAGCATTAGTAATCTTTGAGAACCTAGCAAACATTTCAGAAATATTTTCTGTTTCTAGCATTCTAAAGTTCTCTAGTTCACCAATCAAAATATTCCTTCTCGTCCCTTGGACTTGAGAAGTTCCTTCATAAATAGAGGTTAGCGTATCCCATATTTCTTTGGCGGTCAAGCAAGAGGATACTCTATCATATTCAGAAGCATTAAGAGCACAAAATAAAGAGTTCATAGCTTTGGCGTTGCTCTTAACAATTCTTACTTCCTCATCGGTCCATTTGGAAGCTCTTTCATCGGTAGGCAAGATTACTCCATCTTGGATAGCAATCCAAGAGTCCATGTCGGTAGCCATGATGAGTTGCTTCATACGAAGCTTCCAATATCCAAAATTGTTCCCGTCAAACAACGGTGGCCTTGTAAAGGATTGGCCTTCAGCAAAGGCGGGAACGGAAGTAGATTGGGATGCCATATCAATAAGATCTCTTTGGTAAACTCAAAGACCTGCTCTGATACCACTTGTTGGTCCCGAGTTAGTGGCAAAACCCAAGAGGGGAGGGTGAATTGGGTTCTTTAAAAAAATATTTGGTAAATAAAGACTTAACCCCTTGAGTAATTAATCCCCTTTTGAAAAGAGCTAGAGAGCAATAAAGATAAAACAGTAAAAAGAAATATAACACAAGATTTATAGTGGTTCGGGCAAACCTTCCCTACTCCACTCTTCCAAGCTCACACTCTGTTGTGACTTGGGTTCCACTATGTATTCCACAAATACACTTAGAGTCTCTGCTCTCTTCTAGATTCCAGCTCTAGGGGGCATATACAACTAGAGCCACTTGCTCTCTTCTAGATTCTAGCTCTAGGGGGCATAAACAACTAGAGCCACTTGCTCTCTTCTAGATTCTAGCTCTAGGGGGCATAAACAACTCACATGCAAAAGTAGGTGATGAGTCTTACTCCAATCACACCCTACTTTGCATATACTTGATCTTAGCTACCCAAGCTAAATCAAGATTTATACAACAAGACAATGAAATAAATGAAACTACACTTTACAGATTTGTGTAGGCAGATTTAGCTCGAGGAAGAAGTTGTGGAAGCAGCTGTGGATGAATATTGTTGAAGGCGCTAGCAACTTGAAGCTTTCTTCTTCCTTAGAATTTATACGGACCACTCGATAATGGAGAAAAGCAAATAGGAAACCTTTCTTGTACTTCTTTTCTCTCTTTGAACTTTAACGTAGTGTCTTGTGTTCTCTTGTTGTCTTCTCACGTTCATTTGAGGGTCCTTTTATAGAGGGAAGAAAATATGAACGTTGTGAAGGTGGTTGGTGCGTAATAAATGAACTCCAACGTTCGAAAATTTGACCGTTATACTCCAAGTCGAAGATGAAGTCGACTTGGCCTGCGACTTGGCTTCCAAGTCGCACATGGAGTCGACTTGGCCTGCGACTTGGGTTCTTCAGAAACTCAAGTCTGAGACTTGGGTCGACTTGGCTTTCAGACTTTAACTCAAGTCGATCCTGAAGTCGACTTGGGTTGCGACTTGGCTTGGTCTATTGCAAAAATGCCTTGATCTTCTTGAAGTGTCTTGAATCTTGCAAACCATTTGAAAGCTTTGAGTCCTTGCACAATATATGTATGTTCCTTGCTTTGCTTTGGACTCACTTGGTCTTTATGACTTGGGTATTACTCCATTTGGAAGCTAGCTTGAAGATTTGCTTTGAGCTTGATAGACTTGATTTGAATGTAGAACATGATTCTTGACTTTGAATTTGACTCATTTGTTTTTCATCTTGATTCCTTGGACTTGAGTGATAAATCCTCTTGAATATCTTGAAAACTGCATCTTTGAAAGTTTGAACTTCTCGAGTCGTGGATGGAGTCGACCTGGCCTGCGACTTCACCCAAGTCGCATCTGGAGTCGACTTCGTTTGCGACTTCGTTATGTTCGTTTCCACTTTTCAGCTCTGGATACTCCAAGTCGATGATGGAGTCGACTTCGTCTGCGACTTGACTTCCCAAGTCGTAAGTGGAGTCGACTTGACCTGCGACTTCACCTGTTGCCTTTTGGGATTCATTCTCAAGTCGATATTTGAGTCGACTTTGGGATCGACTTCACCCAAGTCGAAGTCCAAGTCGACTTGGAGATCGACTTGACCTCTTTGCTTTCCTTAAACATTTAGCAATCATATTAGTACCTTTTATATACTCAAAATTAGTTCTTGTTAATCATCAAAACTCAAGATTTGGTCAACTTTTATTGTTTTAAACATTGTTTCCAACAATCTCCCCCTTTTTGATGATTGACAAAACTTCATTTGAGTTGATACCTTTCAAGCATTAATCATGTTCATATGTCTTTTGAAAAACAGAGCATTTGTCTTATAGGTCAGAGCTTTTTGAAATTCCAATCATTATATCATTTTGGCATATTGGATACCTTTCAAGCAAATCATGTTGAATACTTTATTAATCAAGCATAACATATTAAGTAAACATAACATTCATCAAAAGCACTTATATATCAAGTTTCATTTTTACAAAATGCAATACAAAACAAAAATGAAACCTAGATACAAAACTACCCAACCCATAAGAAAATTTTACTCAACTCACCTACTCACCTATTCTATCTCCCCCTTTTTGTCAAACTATCAAAAATCGATCAACTCTTAATGATTTTGTGAATTGAAATTGAGAGATCGGATATAAGATTGGTTCGATAGGATAATGATGGGCCGATGAGTAAACAAGAGAAACGTGATCTGGAGTTGCTTCTTTATGAACTGATCCTGATTCGTAAGGATCGAGTTCAGGCATGGGTTTCTTCTTATGTCGGCCTGAGGCAAGATGATAGCGGATAGTCCGCATTTCCCATTCAATTCTGTCTTGCCGGGAGTGCATATCCTCGAGGGCGTTCTGAACGCCGGTGATAAGACTTGTCATCCGGTCTTCTTGATGACCCATTTCTGCCCTCATAGCAACAATTTCATCTTTTAAATCCTTTAGGGTGACCTCCTCAGAAGAGGTCGGAGGCACCCGTTCTCTTGCAGCGGACCCTTGTGGAGAATAGGATCTGTGCGATATGGGAGAGGCTGGCTCCTCTTGAGCAAGTGGTGCCGCGGGAGGTTGCTCCCCCTCAGTCTGTGCATTGTCTTCTTGCTCTTCTTCTGAAGGTTCATGCCTTAGTTCAAGCAGATTGATCTTCATTCTTTGTATGAGAGCTTTATTTATGGCATTTGTGGATTTGAGCACTTCGAAAGGCTCGCCTTCAATATCCACTTTGAAGAATTCAAGAATCTTTGTGATCCATGTGCCATAGGGAAGGACTCCTCGTGGGTTATCCTTTCTAGAAGCCAATGCTTCAAGAAATAGTTTGGGTATGCTCACTTTGACCCTGTTGGCCACTTTCCATAGTATCCCTGCTTCTTGTGGATTCAATTGATTTCTTCCACCGCCCTTTGGGTAGATGCAGTGGGCAATGAGAAGTCGGAGTACTCGTAGCCTTGGTGAAAGATCCATGTACCGAAGGAATTTGATTCCCGGATGGTACTTGTTGCTCCGGGTGAGCTGATTATACATTTGATCCATAGTGAGGTCTTCTGGAATGGGCTCATCCTCATACGGGACTCCAAGTATGTGTCCTAAATGACTCATTACTTCAGTCGGTCCTGCAACTATCCCGATTCCAAGATCCATTTCGACTCCTTTGACGAAGGTTCCAAAGTATTCTTCATCCCAAAGATAATAAAACATTCGAGTAAGATCTGGATAGACCCTTTCGTCTTCCTTTAGCAAATTGGTCCATCCTTGAAAATCCAATAGATCTTCTATGTCGGATCCATATTCTTTCAGGAAATTAAAATCTATAATCTTGGGTATGAATACCTTCCGTTCGTAGAACTTTTTGTAGAAACGGCTATGTTGGAGCTCGGTTTTGAAGTAGGTAGTGGGCATCTTCAATACTTGGGCTTTCCCAGCTGTAGTGCCCCTTCTGCTTGTCCCGGATTGTGTGCTTTGTGAGGTTTGTTGATTTTCCGACCTTGGTGCTTGATCAGATGATTGAGTGGAGGTTTGGAATCGAACCCGTTTACCCGTCGAAGTTGATGGTTCCTCTCTGGCTCTTTTTGATGGAGTCCTAGTTCTTCTAGGAACTTCTTTTGGTTGAGATGAAGATTGTGGTTGTGTGGGAACACGTTTGGGGTATGGTTTTGATACGGCTTTCTTTGGTGCCATTTGGAGTTTGGATTTTGTGAGAGAGGAAAATGGAGAGGAGAAGAGAGAGAGAGAGAAATGGAGAAGAAAACTGGAGAGAGAGAAAATGATTCACTGGAAAGGTTTGCCGGAGATGGAGGAGGAGAAAATCGCCGGAAGATTGGAGAGGAAAGACGAAAAAGAGGGGTTGCAGTCGCCGGAGGAGAAAAGGAAAACAGGGAGGCTGGAAAAATGAGGAAGAAAGAAGAGAGGAAGAAGAAATAGAAAAGGAGGCACGGAAGTCGGACGGTCGCGCTCGCGGAGTCGACTTTGCCCTAGGCGAAGTCGACTTCGGTTCCCTGGAGTCGACTTCGCACATAGTGCGGAGTCGACTTCGACCCCGTGGAGTCGACTTTGCTGTCGAAGCGGAGTCGACTTCACTTTCCCAAGTCGACTTGGCGGAGTCGACTTGGCTCCTATGGAGTCGACTTGACTCATCAGTTTGCCTTTTTCAAATTTTTATTTCTTGTTTTAATTTTTCCTAATTTAGCTCTATCATCCCCATATCATTCCTAATTTTGTAAAATGATTCTTTAGCTAGAGGTTTGGTAAAGATATCAGCAATTTGGTCTTCTGTTTTCACATATTCTAAGCACACATCATGATTTTCAACATGTTCTCGAATAAAATGATGTCTCACATCAATATGTTTGGTTCTAGAATGCAATACAGGATTTTTAGTCAAACAAATTGCACTTGTATTATCACATCTAATATGAATATCAACATAATCAATACCATAGTCTTTCAACTGTTGTTTCATCCAAAGTAATTGGGCACAACAACTACCGGCGGCTATGTATTCAGCTTCCGCAGTAGATAGTGCAACACTTGTTTGTTTTCTTGAATGCCATGAAACTAGCATATGTCCAAGAAATTGACAAGTTCCACTAGTACTCTTTCTATCTACTTTGTATCCGGCAAAATCTGCATCCGAATAGCCGATTAGATCAAAGGTTGACCCCTTTGGATACCATAGTTCAAGATTTGTAGTTTCTAACAAATATTTAAAAATTCTTTTTACAGCAAGTAGATGTGATTCTTTTGGACATGCTTGGAATCTAGAGCACATACAAACACTAAATAGTATATCGGGTCTAGAAGCAGTTAAGTATAGCAAGGATCCTATCATGCTTCTATAAAGTGTTTGATCGATACTTTTACCATTTTCGTCCGCATCGATCTTGATTGTAGAGCTCATTGGAGTGTTTGCTCCTTTGCTATTTTGCATTCCAAACTTCTTGAGCATCTCTCTGGCGTATTTGGACTGATTTAGAAATATTCCTTCACTTTGTTGCTTGATTTGCAGTCCAAGGAAGAAATTTAATTCTCCCATCATACTCATTTCGAATTCGCTCTGCATTATCTTAGAAAACTCTTGACAAAGTTTTTCGTCAGTAGCACCAAATATTATATCATCAACATAAATCTGCACAATTAAAATGTTTTTATTTTTATATTTAATGAACAGAGTAGTGTCTACTTTCCCCTTTTGAAACTCATGGTTAATCAAAAATTTATTCAATCTTTCATACCAAGCTCTTGGAGCTTGTTTTAGTCCATATAATGCTTTGGTCAATTTATAGACATACTTTGATTGATTCTTTTCTCCAAAGCCAGGGGGTTGTTCAACATATACTTCTTCATTCAGATAGCCATTCAAAAATGCACTTTTTACATCCATTTGAAACAATTTGAAATTCATATGAGAAGCAAATGCTAGTAAAATACGTATGGCTTCTAATCTAGCCACGGGTGCATATGATTCTTCAAAATCAATTCCTTCTTCTTGGGAATACCCTTTGGCTACTAATCTTGCCTTGTTTCTAATTACGAGTCCGCTTTCATCTAATTTGTTCCTAAATATCCATTTAGTACCTATGATAGTGTGATTATTTGGTCTAGGAACTAAATGCCATACATTGTTTCTTTCGAATTGGTTTAGCTCTTCTTGCATTGCAATAATCCAATGTTCATCATTGAGAGCTTGTTCAATGGTATTTGGTTCAATTTTAGATACAAAGGCATATTGACCATAAACGTTTTGTTTTGATCTTCTAGTTTTCACTCCTTCATATATATTTCCAATAACTTGTTCAATTGGATGGGCATGTTTGAACTTCAAATCAGTTGGTGGTTTGTAAGAATCATTACCTTCACTTACCTCTTCCTCCACGAGATTTTCTGGCTTGAGCTCAAGTTCCTTTGATTGTTCTTTGCCTTTTGTTTCATCTGCATCACTTAGTTCATCCTCCTTTCTCGGAGTTTGGTTAATTTCATCAGATACAACATATATGGATTCTTCTACAACTTGGCTTCGTTTATTGAAAACTCTATATGCTTTGCTATTTGATGAATAACCAAGGAATATAGCCTCATCGCTTTTAGCATCTAACTTTCCCAAGTTAGTTTTTCCATTGTTCAAAACATAACATGTACATCCGAAAGCATGAAAATAAGAGATATTCGGTTTCCTTCCTTTCCATAGTTCATATGGGGTCTTTTTCAAGATTGCTCGAATGGTAACACGGTTCAAAACATGACAAGCTGTACTCACGGCTTCACCCCAAAATTTCTTGGATAGATTGCTCTCATTTAGCATAGTTCTAGTCATCTCTTGTATAGTTCTATTTTTCCTTTCTACTACTCCATTTTGTTGTGGAGTTCTTGGTGCAGAAAATGTGTGGTGAATTCCTTTTTCATTGCAAAATTCCATGAGTCGTTTGTTTTCGAATTCGCCACCATGATCGCTTCTTATGGTCACAATAGTACTTTATTTTTCATTTTGCACCAAATTTACAAAAGTTGCAAACATTGAGAAGGCTTCATCTTTACTAGCTAAGAGAATTATCCATGTGAATCTTGAAAAATCATCAACTATGACAAATACATATTTCTTTCCACCAATGGTTAGAATGTCGGATGGCCCGTATAGATCCATGTGTAGCAATTCAAGTGGCTTGGTGGTGGAAATTTCCTTTTTAGTAGAGAAAGGCATCTTGGGTTGTTTTGATAATTGACATGCCTTACAAATCTTGTCCTTGTCATATTTCAATCTTGGTAATCCTTCTACCAAACTCTTTTTCCATAGGGTTTTTATGTTTCCCATGTTTATATGTCCAAGCCTTTTATGCCAAACCCATGGATCATTATCAATGGCCATTAGACATTGACCATTCAATTCATCAAGTGAAACCAAATATACATTTCCATGTCTTTTACCGCTAAACATGATATGCTTTCCATCAAATACATTACATATAGATGATTCAAACACAACTTTGTATCCTTTATCACATAATTGGCTAATGCTCATTAAATTGTGTTTGAGTCCTTCAACAAACAAAACATCTTCCATGCATGCATTTGAAATACTATGTATATTTCCTTTACCTTTAATTTTACCTTTTTCATTATTGTCAAAGGCAACCATTCCATCATTACAAGGCTTAAGTTTGTGAAACAAACTTCTTTCACCGGTCATATGCCTTGAGCAACCGCTATCCATAAACCATTCATTGTTTGCCTTTGCCTTAAAACATGTCTGAAAAATAAGCAAATAAATCTTATCTCCTTGGTACCCATTTTATGGGTCCATTTGGGTTAGTAATATAAATCAATTTTTGTTGTTCTAACTTTGAAAGCCCAAATCTTGTGTTTCTTGGAACCCAAACTAATTGTGCACCATGGTCATATAATTTCTTAAAATTACATTTGTAAGTTTTGTGTCCCATTTTATTGCAGAAATTACAAGCCATAGGTAATCTTGGAGTAGGCCTCCAAGTATGCAATGGTTCAAATGTTGGTCTTCTAGTCCACTTAAAATTTTTCTTTTGTGGCTTGTACATAGATGCATTTTTAGTTTGATATTTCTCAAGTGTTTGTACATTTGATTTGCTGCTTTCTCCATGCTCAAATGTATGATACCCAAGACCTCTTTTATGTGTTTGGGAGGTCATATTCAGAAACATTTTAACACTTTCTCCTGGATTAGAGAACTTAGCTAATGATTCATTTAATGATTTGTTCTCTATTTTCAGCAATTCGTTTTCATCTTTCAATTTGTCTAATCTTTCTGCAAGTTTACCATTTACAATTATTGTTGCATCACATTGTTTCTTCTTAATTGTAAACTTGCTTCCTAATTTCTTCATTTCTTCGTATAATGAATCATATGCAGTTTGTAGTTCATCTAATTCAGTACATTTGAGGCATTCTTGAAAGGAAGAATAACTTGAATTAGAAAGAGAGAGTTTGGAACTTACCTCTTCATTGCTTGTGCATTTTGTTGAGGTAGCTTGTTCTTCTTGCTCGATTTGTGCCATACAGCAAATTCTCGCACATTCTTCCGCTTTGATTTCGTCGATTGAGGAGCTACTCGTTGTAGATTCCTCGTCATTTACGTACATGCCTCTTCCTTTGTATTTCTGGAATCTTCTATTGTCCCCTCGATCCTTTCTTTGTTCTTTTGCCTTGTTTTCTTCGGGAGTTGGACATTGAGCCTGCATATGTCCCGAACCGCCGCATCGGTAGCACTTGGTTGATTCTTTCTTCTTCTCTCTGGGAGTTCTTTCTTTGAAACTTCTGAAATTTTTGCCTTTTCTCACAAATTTTCTGAAGCGTTTTGTGAGTAAGGCAATCTCATCGTCGTTTTGAGAAGAAGATGTGTCGTCAGTGTCTTGTGCGGCTTTCAAGGCAATTGCTCTTTTGCCCCTGTGTTGATCTTCGTTTCTTTTCTTAATTAGCTCATGTGACATGAGTGAGCTAATTAAGTCTTCAAGCTTTAGTGTGTTAAGGTCCTTGGCTTCTTCTATTGCAGTGATTTTTGGGGTCCATGATTCGGGTAGAGCTCTTAAAATCTTCATGACCTGCTCAGATTCAGAAATAGCTTTTCCAAGACCTTTTAGAGCATTAGTAATCTTTGAGAACCTAGCAAACATTTCAGAAATATTTTCTGTTTCTAGCATTCTAAAGTTCTCTAGTTCACCAATCAAAATATTCCTTCTCGTCCCTTGGACTTGAGAAGTTCCTTCATAAATAGAGGTTAGCGTATCCCATATTTCTTTGGCGGTCAAGCAAGAGGATACTCTATCATATTCAGAAGCATTAAGAGCACAAAATAAAGAGTTCATAGCTTTGGCGTTGCTCTTAACAATTCTTACTTCCTCATCGGTCCATTTGGAAGCTCTTTCATCGGTAGGCAAGGTTACTCCATCTTGGATAGCAATCCAAGAGTCCATGTCGGTAGCCATGATGAGTTGCTTCATACGAAGCTTCCAATATCCAAAATTATTCCCGTCAAACAACGGTGGCCTTGTAAAGGATTGGCCTTCAGCAAAGGCGGGAACGGAAGTAGATTGGGATGCCATATCAATAAGATCTCTTTGGTAAACTCAAAGACCTGCTCTGATACCACTTGTTGGTCCCGAGTTAGTGGCAAAACCCAAGAGGGGAGGGGTGAATTGGGTTCTTTAAAAAAATATTTGGTAAATAAAGACTTAACCCCTTGAGTAATTAATCCCCTTTTGAAAAGAGCTAGAGAGCAATAAAGATAAAACAGTAAAAAGAAATATAACACAAGATTTATAGTGGTTCGGGCAAACCTTCCCTACTCCACTCTTCCAAGCTCACACTCTGTTGTGACTTGGGTTCCACTATGTATTCCACAAATACACTTAGAGTCTCTGCTCTCTTCTAGATTCCAGCTCTAGGGGGCATATACAACTAGAGCCACTTGCTCTCTTCTAGATTCTAGCTCTAGGGGGCATAAACAACTAGAGCCACTTGCTCTCTTCTAGATTCTAGCTCTAGGGGGCATAAACAACTAGAGCCACTTGCTCTCTTCTAGATTCTAGCTCTAGGGGGCATAAACAACTCACATGCAAAAGTAGGTGATGAGTCTTACTCCAATCACACCCTACTTTGCATATACTTGATCTTAGCTACCCAAGCTAAATCAAGATTTATACAACAAGACAATGAAATAAATGAAACTACACTTTACAGATTTGTGTAGGCAGATTTAGCTCGAGGAAGAAGTTGTGGAAGCAGCTGTGGATGAATATTGTTGAAGGCGCTAGCAACTTGAAGCTTTCTTCTTCCTTAGAATTTATACGGACCACTCGATAATGGAGAAAAGCAAATAGGAAACCTTTCTTGTACTTCTTTTCTCTCTTTGAACTTTAACGTAGTGTCTTGTGTTCTCTTGTTGTCTTCTCACGTTCATTTGAGGGTCCTTTTATAGAGGGAAGAAAATATGAACGTTGTGAAGGTGGTTGGTGCGTAATAAATGAACTCCAACGTTCGAAAATTTGACCGTTATACTCCAAGTCGAAGATGAAGTCGACTTGGCCTGCGACTTGGCTTCCAAGTCGCACATGGAGTCGACTTGGCCTGCGACTTGGGTTCTTCAGAAACTCAAGTCTGAGACTTGGGTCGACTTGGCTTTCAGACTTTAACTCAAGTCGATCCTGAAGTCGACTTGGGTTGCGACTTGGCTTGGTCTATTGCAAAAATGCCTTGATCTTCTTGAAGTGTCTTGAATCTTGCAAACCATTTGAAAGCTTTGAGTCCTTGCACAATATATGTATGTTCCTTGCTTTGCTTTGGACTCACTTGGTCTTTATGACTTGGGTATTACTCCATTTGGAAGCTAGCTTGAAGATTTGCTTTGAGCTTGATAGACTTGATTTGAATGTAGAACATGATTCTTGACTTTGAATTTGACTCATTTGTTTTTCATCTTGATTCCTTGGACTTGAGTGATAAATCCTCTTGAATATCTTGAAAACTGCATCTTTGAAAGTTTGAACTTCTCGAGTCGTGGATGGAGTCGACCTGGCCTGCGACTTCACCCAAGTCGCATCTGGAGTCGACTTCGTTTGCGACTTCGTTATGTTCGTTTCCACTTTTCAGCTCTGGATACTCCAAGTCGATGATGGAGTCGACTTCGTCTGCGACTTGACTTCCCAAGTCGTAAGTGGAGTCGACTTGACCTGCGACTTCACCTGTTGCCTTTTGGGATTCATTCTCAAGTCGATATTTGAGTCGACTTTGGGATCGACTTCACCCAAGTCGAAGTCCAAGTCGACTTGGAGATCGACTTGACCTCTTTGCTTTCCTTAAACATTTAGCAATCATATTAGTACCTTTTATATACTCAAAATTAGTTCTTGTTAATCATCAAAACTCAAGATTTGGTCAACTTTTATTGTTTTAAACATTGTTTCCAACAATCTCCCCCTTTTTGATGATTGACAAAACTTCATTTCTTATTTGAAAATTTTCTTCTAATGTACACTTAAGTTGTTTTCTTGGGTCAAATGTGGTTGCAACTTTGCTCAAGTTGCAAGTAAAGTTGACTTCGAATAAGACTTCATAGATCTGATGGTAGAGTCTTATTTGAGGTTGCACATAGAGTTAACTTGAGACGTAACTTCCCCAATATTGAAGGTAAGGTCAACTTGGGATGTGATTCTAACTATTATGTACTTGCATTAAATATGGATGCTTTAGTATTTTCTTGATATAACGCTGTTGTACTTGATTTATAGATCTTATATTTGCATTTTGTTAACATAAGATATTTTAGTGCTCATATTTTATTTCAATTGAGTTGTTAATCATGAAAACTATCATTAATTTGTAATTTGTCATATCTGAGTTCACAATTTCTGCATACTCATCCCGAATTGGTGTTAAGATAAGCATCATTTTTTTACCATCAACAAGAACTTACTCCATGTTTTGGGCCATGAAAGCACGACCAATGCTTCAACCAGCATGCAATTTTGTGATTCCAGATCTAATATGGAGGAATGTTTAGCAAAACATGACCCATGTTTGCGTAAACTTATGCTACACGAAATAGCTACATATTTTGGGATAAGGGGAACTTATACACGGATTTTGTAGCTTTTTCCAGTATCAAAGAGGTTCATTTGTGGTAGAAGAAGAGAATTCAAAGGTGAAAGCAAAGATCAAGATTGAAGGAGTAGAGTTTCGTCTTTCTTTTTATCTCTGATTTTCTATTTATTTGAGATAGATTTGAACATGTATTTAGCTTTGTATTGATTGTTATTATGAATGGCTACAACTCTAATTTTAGGATTACGATGAAGTTTGTAATAGAACAATATGGATGTATAATATCCTTTGTTTTTATGTTTATTGAATTTTAGGTAATTTGCTTAACTCATGCTTAATGTTTCTATGAGATTGGCCATCTTGTGTATTGTTGTGAGAAATTCGTACGATGCTTGAAAATTTTAACTTGAGATTAGACTTAGGGCTCCACAACAAAAGATCTTGAAAAATATCAAGAAATAGATCATATGGTGGTACTTCATAAGATTGATAGATTTATTAATATGGATAGAAATATACTTGCTCGTCTTGTGTAATCATGGTTAGGGTTTATTTTTAATTCAACTTATTATTTTGATTTTCGTGAACATAGGGAATTGAAATAATAGGTTATATTTATAGCCACTCGAGAGATAAATATAAATAATTTTACTCTAGATAAGTAAATCATGTTAATAAAATAAATAAAGAAATTATATGAAGTTGTGGTGAAGTGCAAGGGAAGCTATAACTCAGACATGTCTATCAGTAAGAATTTTTTCTTTATTCAAGTGAAATTTTGACGATTATCACTAGTTCTTTTGTTTTATTCAAGTCAACCTTTTGGCTATTCATTCCATTTCTCTCTGTTTTTTTTTCCTTTTTCCTCTCTCCATATCACATCAATCTTGTAAACAACTTTATAGTCCATGAAAATACATGAATTTTAACCCTTTTGCATTAGAAATCATGAAGGAAGAGATATTTGAGTTGGAGCTTGGAGATTTGATATGTGAAGAAATAAATAAAAAATAAGATAGTTATGGAGAGTGAAAAGTTTTGGTTTGAAAAGTTGTATATGTAGCTAAACATGTCATTTTAGTTTCTTACAAAAGAGAGGTTTTGGTGAGGGGTGGAGATGAAAATAACTCATTGAAGGTTACTTCTAAGGGAAAGAAACAGAAGGGAGGAGATCATTTTCATCAGGTTAAGAAGATTAGGAGAGTAGAGCTCCTTCTTATTTCAAAATATTTTTCTCTAAAAAAATAACAAGTTGATGTTCTTATTTTCAATATAATTTCTCATAAAACTTTCCCATTCACAATACATAAATACAAATTGATGAAATTGTTTTCATCCTATTTCACATCTTATCCTCGTTTCATCCAAGTTGTGAACCGGCATTGGTTGGATTACTTTTTATATTTTAAAATTCTAAATCAAATTATTTTAATATATATTTATGACGTCAAAAATCACTTTGATTGGGAACTTGGCTGGATGAATATTTAAAATTATTTGAGAGTAAACATGAAAGATTAAAATCTTCAAACTTCGGAGTCAAAACTTTTTAAAATGCATAAATTTTTTTTATCATATCTAAATACATGGATGATAAATAGTATAAATGGTTTGGATTTTTCTAAAACTAGAATATTAAAAAACGGTTGTCCAACAGGTTGTTTGTAATCATTCCTCAAAGAAGAGTAGTGGTTATTTGGATTCAATTAATGGCCTGGTCCCACAAAAGATATATTGGAAGCTATGATCACGTGGCCATGTCTCGTGTGTGTGGGGTTATCTTTTAGCACGTGGATCCACAAATAGTCCAACCTCGTTGGAATAGCATCCAAGACAACTCAACTACTAAAGTGATAGTGCGTTTAGCTCCATGTTCTCTCTTTAGGGAACACAAGTCCGTCTTTCTTTTTTGTGAGGGAGGGGATTTCTTTGTCACGTGTCACGTGCATGGTTCCCTACCCGACGTGTACCGAAACCCGCAGCCAACAAATCCTGGCTCACACTTGCATCTATACTGCCATATATTTCACCATTTTATTGGTACTTGAATTTATAAACAGCAATAATGGATAGCAATGATTCCATGCACCCTTCCACATGTTTATCCGCACATTCGTTTTATTTTATTTTATTTTTGCTTTTTCTTAATATACTTGCTACTACGTTTGAACTTAATTATAAATATGTCCACTATATTTTGAAAATCTTAAATATACACGCTATGATTACATTTAATTTCAACAACGTTCATCCCTTTACATATCATTAGATAAGTTAATAGTGGTTTACATGCTGGTTAGATTTTTGCAAATGTCCAAATTACCCTATATAAAATACAAAAAATAATTCAAAATGAAAGAAAATGAAATTGGAGCTCATATGCTAGTAGGGCTTTCAATCCATTTCCAAGTTTGATAAGCATGTTGGTAATTTGCATGTTGGTAATTTCATATATAAACTAATGATGTGTGATAAAATGAATGCTTTTTGAGATTAAATTCACATGCAGTGAGCATATTTAGGATTTTAGAAAAATGTGGGTATATTTAAGATGAGCTTCACTTCTATATAAGCAAGTTACATAGAAGCGATTTTATGTAACTCCTTCCATTTTTAAGATGTCAATGATTGATATAAAATCTAAGATATTTAGTATATTTTATATCATTTATTTAGTTATGAGACTAAGTTCATCTAAATCAAATATGTCATAGGTCATGTTTACTCAAAAATAGATGTATTCATGTATAAATTTAGAAAAAATATTT
Source organism: Annona cherimola (assembly GCA_030490835.1). NCBI lineage: Eukaryota > Viridiplantae > Streptophyta > Magnoliopsida > Magnoliales > Annonaceae > Annona > Annona cherimola. The sequence continues at coordinate 62,043,554 of CM059976.1, read as the reverse complement.
AGAACCATTCACGTATGTATTGGAATATAATAATACTATAGAATCATTTATTTATATAATAGCGATATTTTAGATGATTTGAATGTTGAAAAGACTAGGTAAATTTTGATACTTAGTATTACATTATTTTCTTATGTTGATTTTAAGATATTTTTAAATAGCCTATAAACAATGGTATTAAATAAATAAAAGGATTTCCAGAAAATATAAACAATATTAAATATAATAGATAGAATGCATTTCCATTAGTAGAGGAAAAGTTTCATAAAAGCATTTCCGATTTATGATTAAACTTAAACATAATGGATATATTTGAAAATTTGTCAATTTTAGGAGCGTTTAAGTCAATTCAACTTTATTTTTGAAAAATAAAATTAGAAATGAATGGAAAATATATTTACAAAAACTTTAAAAGTACAACTAATTGTAAGAATAAATGAAGGTATTTTTTTGGCCTAAAATAGGTTACGATGTACAAAATCAAGATCCATTTTGTAAAGAGTGTCGACGTTAAAATTCTTAAGGGAAGTCGGAAAAAAGAGCATTTATACGGTGCAAATATTTGCTTTTAATCATTCACTAAATATAGATAAACTAGGAATGTTTTTATGAAATCTCTCTTTTATATAACTTCTATTCAACTTTAATATCTTCATGATTGATTAAATTTACTTCATGTGTTGTATTTAGCATTATTTATAGTATCGTAAAAATTCTTTCATTTGTCTAATATTAACGTGCATAGGCCCCATCCAAATATTTGAAAATTCATTGTAGTAAAATAATTTATTGCTAAATATTTATTTTAAATTAGTATTTTAAACATCTAAGTAATCTAAAATGTCATTATTATATGGTTAAATGATCATATAAGATATTATTATATTTTAACATATATATATAAATGAATCTAAGTATTTTTCTAATTTACACCTGAATAAATCTTTCTTTAATTAATTATGACTGACATGCAATTTTGATTTGGATAAAGCTTAACCTTCTAAATAAACAAATAATACTAAATACAATGAATAAATTAGATTTTAAATCAATCATTAACCTATTAAAAAAGGAGGTGGATAACGAAAATTACTTCTATATAACCTAGAAGTTGAACCCCCTATATGTTACAATATAGTTGAAATGCACCTAATTAAGATGCATTTTATTGTGGAACGGGCTTCACAAATATTAAAAGAGAAGTGATCCTGTTAGTCCGGGCTAAGTAAATGTTTCACTTAACCTACCTCAAAAGACTTTTTTTTTTGCTTTTTTCTCTATACAATTGTTTATCAAAGTGTATTTACATATAAACTAAGTTTTACCATTTTTGAATATGTTTATATATTTTTTGAGATTTTTAAAATATCCGTGTATATATATTCAAAATAATATATGTTTAAAAATCTTAAAAAAATATATACATATTTCCAAAAATAGTAAAACTTAATTTATATTTTAAATACAATTAGATAAGAAAGTGTATGAAAAAACAAAAAAAAAGTATTTTAAATAGGTCTTTTGAGGTGGGCTAAGTGAAGCATTTACTTAGCCCGGGCTAACAGGATCATTCGTCATAATTAAAATGCTATAATACTTATTATTTATGCCTATAAAAATTATGTTTTTGATGGTTTAGATGTTAAAAATATTTATGTTAAACTATTTTATTACATAGATTTTGTCTGATTTTAAGATAGGAGTCATGCACATGTTTGATTGGATGAAAATTAATATATTAATAAATTAAATAATTCTAAATATAACCAGTGAGGTAAATACTAATTTAAGAATCAAACGTGCCTCATTTGTAGCGAAATGCGCCCTAATAATTCCCATATATATTTAATGAGCAACAAGCATTTTTATCTTATAATAAAATGATGGCCAGGCGTCGGCCTCAATCCCCAGTCCGGCACTGTCCTCAGGTGCTTACTAAGGCTCCGTTAGGACAACCTTTTAAATTTGCACTTTTAAAAAAGTACGATTACCGGTGGAACTTTTATAAAAAGTTTAATGGCAAAAAATTGGGAAGTGTTTGACTTTGTAACTTAAAAAAATATTTTTAGTAATATTTTAATGCTTGACCTAAAAGGCAAAAGTGCTTTTAAAAATGTAAAATGATAAAAAAGTACAAAGAAAATATTTTAAACATGAATTATTTTACCAATAAAAGATTAGGTAAATATTTTATAAAAAAGCCAAAAACATTATTTTTAAACTTTTTTTTATAGAAAATTAGATCACATTCTCTTTTAGAGTTTAGAATTTTGATGCAATTACAATTCTAAAATTTTAAAAATTTCGTCTACTTACTCTAAATTTTTATAAATTTTTATGGTTTATTTTTCAGATTTTTTTCCCAAAATAATTGTATATGTTTGCGTATTTCTATCAATTTTATGAGGAATTTCTGTCCACTAACTAGCTTTATATAAGTGCTTTTGGCTTATGTGACGTGGATAAGCATCAAATTTTTGCTTTCATGTTCTTGCAATTTTCTACAATTTCTATCAACACAGCGTTAACTTATCTAAGTGATTATGATTTTAAAAAAGCCCGATTGAGAACATCAAACGCTCGGCCAAATATAGCATAATACAATTTGGGGGATTGTTCTCACAAAATAAGTTCATTTCCTTCTCCGTTCATTGCAAATTCAGCATGAATTCCTTTTTAGTGTAGTGCACGAATTAATTTTCCCAATCAATTACTAATTTACGGCAGCTGATCTTGTGAAACCCACAGATGCGTCCATATGCTAAAAGAGTTCTTTGTAACTTGCTTTCTTGTATTTTTGGGTCAATCCATTTAATGTAACTAGATTATACATAGAAGTGGTTAGATGTAATCCTTTTCATTTTAAATATTTTAATACTTATGCAAAATCAACTCCATATAGTATACACCATTTGTTGCAATAGGAAACTAAGCTTTATCCAAATTAAATTGTGCATGGCCCACATTTGTTGCAAAACGTCTTCATGCATAAATTATAAAGAATGTTTTAAATTGATTTACATATATATATTAGAATATAATAACATTTATAGAATCATTAATTTATATAGTAATAATATTTTAGATGGTTTACATCTTTAAAATGCAATTTTAAAATTGATATTTAGCATTAAATCATTTTATTATGTTGATTTTACATATTTGTAGATGAGACCATGCACAGTGATCCTAATCAAATGAATGGTTTTTATAATAATATAAATAATTTTAAAATAATAGATAGAGCAAATTTTTCCAAATTTGGTCTTGTTCACCTAGGTGCATATAATCTATTTTAAATATATTTATTTGAAATTTTTTTATAAAATTATTAATATAAGTGTATTTAACATGAGTATCAACTTTACCATTTTTGGAGATTTTTAGTTTTTTTGAATTTTTTAAAATTAGTGCCATTTTTAGTAATTTAAATTAAAATGTCATTAAAAATCCAAAAAAAATTTACAAATACCCAAAAATGGTGAAAATTGATATACATGTTAAATACATTTATATTAACAGTTGTGTGAAAAATATATAAATGTGTATTTGCACTCGTGCACCGAGCCTAAGTGTACCCGGGTGCATTGAATCAGTTTCCGAATTTTTCATAAGTATTAGGATATATAAAAAAAGTGATTTAACATAAGCAAAGCTGGTTAATTAGAAATGCACTTATTATATTTCCATAATTCCATGTACATACATATTAATAAAATTGAATATTCCATACATATATATTCCTTGATCCTTCCAAAGTCAAAACGGACATTATCTCCGCAAAAGCTGCACCCATACCGTGCCAATTCCATCTGTCGCTGACACCTGTCCTCTCTAGCGCCATTGTATCTTGCTTGCTATTGCTCATCTGCTCCCTCGAATAGCTGGAGCAGACAACCACATGAACACTAATTAAGAAATTCACACGGCATATCCCATCAAAAATTAAAAAAAGAAATTCACATGGCATAAATTTGCCGTCTTCGAGGGCATGCTAGCTAATAGTAACTAATGATTTTATGCGATTTGAAATTTTTTTAAAAGAAGTTGGTATGCATATTTGAAAATTTCGAAACTCAGTGCTTATTTTTGGAATAAATTTAAAAAGTAGTATATACATTTGGAATGGCCTCTGCTTCTGATTGCATGTAATCCTTTAATCTTTAAGATGCTGATGGTTAATGCAAAATTCATGACATTTATTGTATTTAATGTCACTTATCTACCTAAGAGACCAAGTTTCATTAAAATTAAGTATATAGGCCATATTTGCTTAAAAATAAATATATGTGTTTAATATATAGGCCATATTTGTTTAAAAATAAATATGTATTTTAAATTAAAGAAAATGATTAAATTTATTTACACATGTATATTATAACACTTTATAAAATCATTTACACACGGTAGATATATGGATGTTGAAGATACTACGTAGAAATTGATATTTACTTTTAAATCATTTTATTACATTGATTTAATTATCTATTTGTAGCAAGAGCCCATATACAATAATATTAAATAAACGAAATGATTTTTATAATAATATAAATAAACTATCGTTGTCCTAGAAACTTTTCAATCTAAAACTTTTCATTCTCCACATCTATCTTATTTTTTAAATATTTTTTCACTTCTTCCAATACAACAATCTTACTTTTTAATTACTTTCACACAACTGCCCATATATCTAGCATATTTATTTTAACTTTATTTTCTTTACTTTTCAAAATTTTTTTTATCAAAAATTTTATTTCTTTCCAAACACACCCAATGTTTATTAAAAAACACACTAAATAAAGCGAATTTTCATTGACCATCAATATAGTAAAAATGAAGGAGGTTAAATAAAAAGGAGTTCTATGGATGCATAACTTGAAATTAAAATTAGGAATAAAATTAAAAATAGGAAATCTTGTATTTTTTGTCACATTTACCGACACACTTATTTGCTAGTTTGTTTATGTCCAGCTTCAAATTGACATGTTGAAAATAATATTAAGACGGCTTGACATGTACGATGGGCGACTGATTGTATCGGTGCATTCATATGTCAACATGCACACACTCAATATAGAATTAATTGATTTATTGTTTTCTAATTAAGAGTTTTGACTGATCAAACCTTATTTATTAACTTAGGAACAGAGATAGAAAAAAGGGTTTTTTTCGAATGAAGTTAATAAGTTCGGTTCTTTTATAAATTTTATAGCAAGAAAGGTAAATTTTGCAAAAGGATAGGGAACTAAATACAAATTGTTCAGCCCAGGTGGTACATCCGCTCGTCCCTCTCTTAGTAAGAGACATTTTGAACATCATCTTGGATAGTTTTTCGGCAAGTGGTAGCGTTGTCTCTCTGTATTTAGTGGAGTATCACCAAATAGAAAGAATAGAATATTGGTAGTGTTTGTTAGAATGTTATATGTAAACTTGTAAGAATGTCTTAGGCCTCAATGTAATATCAATTGAGATGTTTGTAAAATATCTATAAGAAAATGCAAATAGTTCTAATTGAAATTTAGAGAGCGTGTAGTAAACTGGCTGAAAAGATAGAAATAATAATTGAAAATTAATGATTAATTGAAAGGTAATATGTAGTTGATCCTACATATTTGTCTAAAAGGAAAAAATAGTTTTTAATGTTATTTATACGTACATATTAATTCCTTAATGTGAGGGCTTTTTTATTAGTTTAATATTCCCTTAATTTAATTATGTCTGCGGTCCCCTTGTGCTGATATTCAGAGCTTACAGTAGTCTTCCATTGAAAAAATTACAAGAATTGTCTCCGTGTTTGCTTATAGTATGAGTTGAGATGTGATATAAAATATATATCAATAAAAAAAGAAATATAGAAACTTGGGATGGGATAGAATTGGGTGCCTGGCAGTGGGCACAATAATTCATAGCTCCAACAATTAAACACAATGATCGTACATGAACATTAATGCAGGTGCAGCCGGCCTAATGTATAAAACCGAGAATAGTAGCAAGGTTTTTAAAAGAGAAAATTCCTCTTATACCCATGACAATTACACATAATTCCTAATATATCCACAACATTTCATAAATTCCTTCTATACCAATAACATTTTACCCTAAATTTCTCTCATACTCATGCTGTTAAAACTATCGTTATCTACCCCATTGAAAAGATGATTTTGCCCATTTAAATTTTTTTAATTGAGATAATTTAACCTTAACATAACGCAATTAATGGTAGTAAATCATTAATACAAGATATTAAATAACTTGAAAGTCATATTAAGATTGATTTATTTTAATTAGAAAAAAATTTAAAAGGGCAAAATCATCTTTTCAATGGGATAGATAATGATGATTTTAACGGCGTGGGTATAGGAGGAATTTAGGGTGAAATGTTATTGGTATAAAAGAAATTTATGAAATACTGTGGGTGTATTAAAAATTATGTACAATTGTTATGTGTATCAAAGGAATTATCCCTTTTTGAAATACAAACTTGTTAATTGAATGCCGCAATTCTCTACGTATGAGATTGAGGACATATTCATCAACACTACAAAAAAACTTCTAAATTAATGAGAACACACCCACCCAAGAAATGATTTTATTTTCTTAAGTAGAAGAAATTTGTGTCATAAACCCTCTAACTTTGCATATTAGTATTTTAGATCCCAAAGTTTGCGTATTAGCATCTTAGAGCATGCGTAGTTTTGATCTTTTCATTTTAAATCTTCTTCCCTAACGACGTTAAAAAATTCCATTAAACTCATGCATAATGTCAAAAATACCCTTACAAATATACACAAAGTAAGGGAGCCATGACAAAAAAATAACACCATTTGCGTAATGAAGCCTTACGATTTTGTGTAGGTGATGACATTCAAAATGATGATGTGTGTTTTTGGCCACAACTACTTTATTTTTTTGTATAGATATAAAACTATTTTTTTTACATTACACATGTGTTTAATTGTTTTTAACACCATTAGGGTGAGGTTTTCAAATGTAAAGACCGAAAATTTATAGGGTATAATATACTAATACACAAACTTTGAGGTCAATAATACTAATACGCAAAGTTAAAGAGTTTATGACGCAAATTTTCCCTTAAATAGAAATATTAATTACTCCGTCAGTTTTACAAAATCTTTTGCAAACTATCACATCAAGTCACTTTTTTCTTTTTATGGAACTTCTCACCACTTCTTCTTTTTTGGTAAAATTTTGAAAGTCTCAACTTGTAGCATACACACTTAGCTCAAATTGTTATTTACATATCTAGGATCTGGAGATAATCTTTTCAAAAATGATATTCATCTATTTAGCACTTGTTATGAGGGGTATTAATGGTAATGGTTAACCCACCAACCCGTCCATCTAACCCGTTTATAAATGAATTTGGGTTGAAATTTTTGAATAAATGATTTATGATCAGCCAACCCCTTCATCCATTTAATTAAATAAACTGATTAGGGTTGAAGTTTTACAACCTGTCAACTGTATTTAATTATAAACTAAAATTTACCATTTTTGGATGCAGTTAAGTATTTTTTATTTTTAAAAACAATGGCATTTTCATAAATTTCTAAGCCTAAAAATAGGTAAATGCTATCGTGTTTAAAAATAAAAAATACTTAAAAACATAAAAATGGTAAAATTTAGTTTATAGATTAAATATATATAACTTTACATGCCCATGAAAAAAAAAATTTAGGCTAGCTTAAGTAAGGCCTGACTTAGGCCGGTCTAAATAAATGACCCTTCTAACTTAAATGAAAAACTAAACCAGTGCACCGCATCTGAAGGAGCAATGATACTTTGCTCTCAGGAGCAACTTGTAGCTTTGAATCATAGTAGCAACATCTTGATGAATCTATAACTTTATTTTGCACTTGAATATTCAAAAGTAATTTTTCCAATTATCTCAATCTTTGCCTTGTCTACTTCAATTCCTGCCTTAGATACTTTATGTCTTTACACGATCCCCTCTTGAACCATACAGTGACAATTTTCTTAGTTTAAAATAAGATTGATTTCTTCATATCATATGAATCACCAAAGATAGAAAATTCATCTATAAATACCTCCAAAAAATTCTCTACCATATCAATAAAAATTGTCATCATGCATCATTGAAAATGGCGGATGAATTGCAAAGCCTGAATAACATCCTCCAAAAAGCATATGTCCCATATGGGCACAAGAATGTGGTCTTCTTCTGATCCTTTGGAGAAATTTGAATTTGATGATAATTAGAGTAGCTGTCAAGAAGATAATAAAACTCATTAACAGCCAATCTGTTCAATATTTGATGAATAAAAGATATGGAAAGTGATCCTTGCATATTGCCTTATTTAGTTTGTAGTAGCCCATGTCATCTCTCCACCGAGTGATTATGTGAGTGGGGATGAGTTGGCTATTCTCATTTTTTATGATAGTTGTTGTGTCAATTTTATACCCCATATTCCAAGTGTTTGAAGACTCGGATTAGTGATTAAATCATATCTTTGAGATGAATAATGCCAAATTTAGCTCACTTGCATTCAAATCCTCATATTCATTGTTACATGGGTGATTAGGTAAATCAATTGAAGATTCAGTGTGAAGGATTAGAAATTTTGAAATTGAGAAGGAAACACAAATAAGAAGGAAGATTTCAAGGGCTTAATGAAAGGAAATTAGAGATCAAAACAACCTAAAATATTTTGAGGAAGTTCTAGCACAGTTTGAAAAGGGTTGGGCCAAGAAACTATAAAAATAAGAGTTGTTGGGGGAGACACGGTCCAAACCATGTCTCGTCTTATTTGGGAATATGTGCGTTGCTTTTGCACTTGTTTACACAATTTTTAAGATATACTATTTAAACACTTGTAGCATACAAATTGGAGGATTCTTTGGAGCAGTTTTTGAGTAAGGGTTGGAGACTAGAGTTTAAGAAGAGGAGCATAAAGAAGAAAAAATAAAGAAAGCAAATTGGTATGAGAGATTCAAGAAACCATTGAAGACTCAAAAATAAGCTTTTAATTTCTTCTTTTTTTAGTTTTGAATTGTATTAGTTTGATGATGGATTCCTATAGTGATATTGTCTTGTTGTGTAATTTGATTCAAACTATGTCTAGCTAAACCTCCTACCTAGGGTTTAAAGATGTAGCATGTGAAACTTTGCTTTGGTGATTGAATTTTCTTATTTATGAAGGATCTTGTGCATTAATTTGATATCTTGTAGTTTGAATGCTTGCTTGGTATATGGACCCATATTTTGGCATGATTTCATATATTAGGTCAAAGAACCGAAAGGTAAAAGTCCAATATAGGATAATCAAGATATGATACCTAAAAATCTAAATCATGAAAAAAGGCATGATACCTTTGAGGAATCTCATAAACTAATACAAAAATTAGTGAATTTGAATTAACATAATCCCCATGAGAATATGTAGTTATGAAAATTAGGGTACATATTTCATGCCTTGAAAGAAGATGTAATATTAAATTAGGGTTTGTTCTTCTTTAATACAAATTATCTATATTAAACAAGCTATTCTATTATCCATTATAGAAAACTCACACACGAAGCACTAGATCCTAGATCTCTTATGTCCTTGACTTTTGATTCTACTCAAGTCTTTAGATTTAGTTATTACCTTCTTTCTATCATTTATTGTCATATTCCTACTCTTTTGTCTAATTTTGAAGTATTTATGTCAACAAAGTCTTAGTTACTAAATTCACTATGAGATCAATATTTATATACTATAGACTATAATTTGTGCTCTTATGAAGAGCATAACAAGTATTTTGGCATTGTTATAAAAGAAATCAATATAAATGGGAAAATTTCGAGATTGAGTTACTTTCAAAATTATCCTTTTACTCTATTTTTCTTTCATCTTGCTCTTGGTGCACAAAATCAGACCTTAGTTTATTCATAGTGTACGCACCCATTTACTTGAAGCTTTGCTAAATAGGTTATGGAAAAACTCATTGTAGTAGGCGCAAAAATCAAATGTACTTTTAGGAGGAAAGTTAGATTGTACCTGTGGCGCCCCGAACCGGGGTGCCTAGAAGCCTTACTCCGAAACTATTTTTGATTGGTAAACGTGACTCAGGATTGTTGCCGTGATCACACGGCAGGATAATTTTTTTTTAACATCAATACATGGGAAATTGTCATCATTCATTCAACTTGAAATATATTTCACATATCATAGCTATAACCAAAGTCTTGTTCATAAACATCATCATTGAAAGGATATTCTTTCCCATCTCAAAATTTTCATCATTGTCTTTACATAAAAATTTACATATACAATATTTATATCAAAAACTACATATTATTTTGCATGTTGCCTTCATCATCATTTCTTGTCTGTTGTTGAAAAAGCATGAGTGAGTAATAATACTCAGTAAGCAAGCTAGACATAATTTTTCAATCCTTTTTTCATGCGTTTCATAAAATGCAAATGCAATGCATTCATAGCATTCATGACATTCCTTTAGATGCGACGCTAGCTAGGCGCCCATCTCATACATGCTCCCATTTCAGGGAGGTCGCCGCCGACCTGGGCCTGTATAAGCGACTTGGCAATAGCGAGGGGGACATCCGGTCCGCTTACTATCTCAACTATGGCCTATTCCTCGTGCACATGCTCATTTACATACACATGCCGACATTATATTTGTAAATTATAAATAAATTCATAAAAGCATTTAATAAATAATTTAACAAACGTACTTCAGTTCATTTAAAGCAGTTATAGGTATGACCAACCTTAAATAAATTTCATAAAGCAATTCACAAACAATTTCAAGCATTTTGGAAATATTTTGCAAAATATATAACTTGCTTACCTTTTCAATTGGTATCCTCGACTCTTTCTTTTCCTTTTCCTATTCAAGGAAAAAGGATATTTCATTTATTCTGTTCAAGCCGCTTCCCATGCATGCTTTATAATATTCGGGCATTATCTCTTTATATGGATATTTCTATCCATAGGTTCTTCAAAAATTTCATCATTATATTTAAATATTAATCTAAAATTTTCTCCGAAATCACGCTGTTTACTATTCATAGTTACTGTAGCAAATCCGAGGTTACTGTTCATAGTGTGTTGGTTACTGTTCATGGGTTTCAAAATTGACATTTTTTCCAAAAAAAAAAATATCATGACATAGCTTATGTTTAGTACACCATTAAAAAATTCATGAATTTTTAATTTATCATCATTAACTTGGCTAAATAAATCATTTTCTCCATATGCTAAAAATGAATATAATTTCACTTAAGCATAATCCTTAATTTCAAAAATCATGAGATTAATATATCATTATTATAACATCATATTTATCATAATCATTCATCTGAAATCATCATTTATTAATATTAGAACATTATTTACACATATCATATGCTATCTTCCCGAATGCTCTACCTTTGCTCCAAATTTTTGATGTTTTGGCATAATTCCAATTAAGAATTATAACTATATTTATTTTCTCATGATTAGGCATTATCTAAGTATGGTTTTACCTTACATAACATCCAAAATTTTTTTGGATAGAATTCATTTACTCGAAGTGGAGATATCCCTCTTCTTCTCACACTTTCTCTCTCTAACTTTATCCTCTTCTTTCCTTGGACGTGTGGGGGGTTTGGGAACTTGAGTTTGCTAAAATGGAGCTGGGATGAAGTGAATTTGGACTTCCACCCCTGCCCATATTTATAGTTTTTGATTTTTCATCAAATTGTAATTTACCCCCTAGCTCAAGGTATTAAATTATAAATGTATTTTTTTCTAATTTCTGAAAGGTGTTTTGAGCCAAGTGCAGCCCACCCTACACTTTTCACGCCTCCCCTATGGCAGCCCTAATTTTCTAGATTTTTAATTTATTAAAATTATTTATTTTAAGCTAATTCAATCCTAGCCGTTGATTTATGATGATGAAGAATGTGGACCATTGATTTTGATCAAAAATCTCAACCACCCCCTGCTCACACCCCTGCCATTGCTGATTTGCATTTAATTTTTTAATTTTAATAAAAAGTCAAAAGTAGAATTAATGAAAAGTTAAGCTACTTTTTAATCTTCATTTGACGTTTCATCTTGACCCTTAATTTGTGATTTTCATCACATCTTAAACCCTTCATCATGTTCATCATGGATTTTTAACCATCCATAAAAAATTTCATCTAAATCCGACGTCCGGATTGCAAATTATGAATTTTTCTTTAATTTCTCACTAAAATCCAAAATTGTATTAAAATATCAAAAAGAATTACTATTTTGTCTTGTAGTGATCAAATCCCTTTTTTGTCTTTTTGTGATTAACTCTTAATCACATGTCTTAATCCTCGGTTACTATTCACGTGCACTATTCACGTGTATTATTCACGTGGGTTAAATTCTTAATTGCATTATTTTAATCTTCAATATACATATCCACAAATATAATTTATGAATTTTTATTCATCATAAAAATTATTACAAAAATCTAGGGTTTACAACCCTAGGTCACACGTGTATTGCCTGAGGAAGCTGGGTTTCACAGTCCTCCCCCCCACCTTATAATAGGTTTCGTCCCGAAACCTATTTTTCCTTGAACAATTGAGGATATTTCCTTTCGACCTCTTCTCGTAGCTCCCAAGTGGCTTCGGACTCTAAATATCAATTCCATTGTACCTTTATATACTCGATTTCTTTGCTCCGAAGCTTCTTGATCTTAAAATCAAATATTTTGATTGGTCTTTCCTTATAGTTCAAGTGTAGGATCGGAAACATATTTTCTGAGAATGGAGATGTGAAACACATTGTGGATGACACTTAGGGCTGGAGGCAGGGCTATTCTGTAGGCTAGGTTGCCTATCTTTTCCAGAACTTCAAAGGGTCCGACATATCTTGGGTTTAGTTTTTCCCTCTTTTCAAACCGGGTGACTCCTTTGAATGGTTTACTTTGACAAACACGTGATCCCCAACTTGGATATTCGAATCCCTTCTTTTGCAATCGGTGTAACTCTTTTGCCTACTCTGGGCTGTGAGTATACACTGGCGAATCACTTGGACTTTTTCTTCCATTCTTTTTGAGAGGTCTGGAGCTAATTTTCTTTCTCCCACTTCATCCCAGTTTAGAGGAGTTCTGAATTTCTGTCCATATAAAGCCTCAAATGGGGTCATTTGAATACTTGCTTGATAACTGTTGTTATAAGCAAATTCTGCCATAGCCAAATATTCATCCCATGATCCTCCAAATTCTACTGTACACATCCTTAGCATATCCTCAACTATTTGATTTACCATTTCTGTCTGCCCATTAGTTTGAGGATGAAATATTGTACTAAATTCAGCTATGTACCTAAGGTTTGATATAAACTTTTCCAAAATCGAGACGTAAAACTGGAATCTCGATTGGAAACTATTAACTGAGGTACTCCATGTAGTCTCACTATCTCCTTATAATAAATCTTAGTCAGTCGCTCAGCAGTAAACTTTTTCTTGATGGCTAGGAAATGAACTACCTTTGATAATCTATCAACTATTACCCATATAGTATCATTTCCATTTTGGATTCTTGGCAACCCTTCAATTAAATTCATAGTAATATCATCCCATTTCCATTCTGGGACTTCTAGCGACTGTAACTTTCCAGGGGTCCTTTGGTGATCAGTCTTAACCCTTTGGCATGTTAGGCACTTAGCCACATATTCAGCAATTTCTCTCTTCATGTTATTCTACCAATACATTCTTTTGATGTCTTGATACATCTTGGTGCTACCTGGGTGCATCAAAAATGGAGAGGAATGTGCTTCTTTTAATATTTTTTCCTTTATTTCCTTTTGATCGGGTATACACAGGCAACCCTTATATCTGTACATTCCATGTTCATCTTGTATATATTCGCTGGGATTTTTTTTGATCATTTTCTTCACATAACTCTTTAAATCCCCATTTTCTCGTTGATCCATTTTAATTTGCTCAAATAAATTCGACTGGATTTGTAATTGAGACAATTTAACTTGTATCCCAAGTGAGCTTACAATTAGTTCTAGTTGTCTCAATTCTTGTAGTAGCCCTTCTTCCTTTGTGATAAGATGTGCTAAGCTAATATTTCTACTTAGCGCATCGGCTACTACATTGGCTTTGCCTAGATGATATAAAATGTTGAGGTCATAATCCTTAAGTAACTCGAGTCATCTTCTTTGCCTCATATTTAATTTCTTTTGAGTAAAAATGTATTTGAGGCTTTTGTGATCAGTATAGACCTCACATTTAACTCCATACAAATAAGGTCTCCAAATTTTCAAGGCAAAGATTACTGCTGCCAATTCTAAGTCATGGGTTGGATAGTTTACCTCATTTGGCTTGAGTTGCCTGGATGCGTATGATATAACTTTTTTATTTTGCATTAGTATACATCCTAATCCTTTCTTTGAGGCATCACTATAGATCACAAACTCTTCCTTCTCCGTAGGCAGTATTATAATTGACGCTTTTACCAGTCTTTTCTTTAACTCTTGGAAGCTATTCTCACATTCCTGTGTCCATTTATACCCAACTCCTTTCCTTGTCAGCTTTGTGAGTGGAGCTGACAATTGTGAGAATCCTTCCACAAATTTCCTGTAGTAGCTAGCTAGCCTTAGAAAGCTTCTTATTTCTGTGACCACTTTGTTATTGCCTCAATCTTTTGAGGATCTACCTGTACTCTTTTCTAGGATATAATATGGTCGAGAAAAGCTACCTGTTTCAACCAAAACTCACATTTCTTGAATTTAGCATATAATTTCTCCCTTCGGAGAATTTCCAATACTATCCTTAAATGTTTCACATGCTTTTCTTCTGTCCTTGAGTAAATCAATATGTCATCAATAAATGCCACCATAAATTGTTCTAAAAATTCTTGAAAAATTCTGTTCATCATATCCATAAACACAGTTGGTGCATTCGTTAGTCCGAATGGCATGACTAAGAATTCATAATGCCCATATCTTGTTCTAAATGTTGTTTTATGGATATCCTTTGGACATATCCTCAGCTGGTGGTACCCTGACTGTAAATCAATTTTTGAAAATGTAGAAGCTCCTTTTAACTAATCAAAGAGATCATCTATTTTTGGGAGTGGATACTTATTTTTTACTGTTACTTTATTCAATTCTCTATAATCAATACAGAGTCTCAAACTCCCATTTTTTTCCCTTACAAATAGTACAGGAGCTCCCCAAGGTGATGAACTGGGTCTAATAAACCCTTTATCTAATAAATCTTGAATTTGTACTTTCAACTCAGCCAATTCGGCTAGCGCCATCCTATATGGGGCCTTAGATATTGGAGCTGTCCCTGGAATAATTTCTATTTTCATATCCATCTCTTTTTCCTGTGGTAAATTACATAGCTCTTTTGGAAAAATATCTGGAAATTCTTTTACCACTGGAATTTGTTCCATAGGTACCTCATTTCTTTTTATCGTGTTTATATAGACCAGATAGGCTGTATATTGTTGGCGTATCAGCTTAGCTGCTTTCATAGCTGATACCATCCTTATTGTGTTTTCTGGCTGTCTTATTTTACTGATCTCTATTTCATCTTTTGGTGCTTCAAATTGCACCTTTTTATTTCTGCAATCAATCGTTGCACCCCATTGGCTTAGTCAATCCATCCCTAATATGACATCAAACTCTGTCATTGGTAGTAAGATGAGATCAGCTTTCAATATTTTTATTCCTATCCTGATAGGACATGCCTTGCAAATTTGATTTATATTTGCCAACCTATATACTGGGGATTCTACATGTATAATACTACTGGTTTTTTCTACCCGATGTGCGTGTGTGATTACGAATTGGTATGATATAAATGAATGCATAGCTCAAGAATCAAATAAAGCTACTGCAGGATTTCCAAAAATGTAAATCATACCTATAATCACTTTCTCCTCCATCTCTTGTGACTCCGTTCGAGTGAGGGCTTGGACACGCACTAGGTTGACAGCAGTACCAAACCGATTGGCGATGACGGGGACCTTTTGCTGGGTCGGCCTCCCTCGGGTTGGTGCTCCATGTGACTTATTTGGACAGTTGGGTGAAATGTGTCCAACTTGACCGCAGAGGAAGCACTTTATTATTTTGGCTTCGTCGGTCCTGCAGTCCCGGGCCATGTGACCAACTTGGCCACACTTGTAGCATTTCCCTGATCCTTGTAAACATTCGCCTGAGTGGCATTTGTGGCAAGTTTTGTAAGTCGGGGTGCTTTTTGTCTTGTCGCCGATCTTCTTTCTCCTGGCGATTCCCCTTTTTTCTTTATTAGCCTCACCTTCCTTGGAGCTGTAAAGAATTGTTTTTGAGCTTGCCTAAGCTCCCGAGTCCTCATTGACTCCATTTCCAATGCCCTAGCCCTCTCGATGCTAGAGGCATATTCTTTTATTAGTAACGGGGCTAATCCCTCTCTTAGCTGCGGTCTTAATCCCCTCTGGAACCTTTGTGCCTTATTGTCTGGCACATTGGCAATCCACGACATATCTTACCAAGGCATTGAACTTTGTGACATATTCCGTGGCTGTCATCCTTCCTTGGTAAAGTTTTTCGAACTCTATCATCCTTTCTCTTTGTAGCCCTAAAGGGAGATATTCGTTGTTAAATTTCTCCAAAAATTCATTCATCGTAACTTGCTCCAGATGTGGCATAGTGACCATCAGCGTTTCCCACCATTCATAAGCATCTTTTACCAGTAGATGGGAAGTGCACAACACTTTTTGCTGATCATTACAGGACAATATCCACTGCTCTACAATGAGGGGGGTCTGGTTCCCCAGCAAACTTGGGCGAGCGCTGGCCAAGAAAGGCATTGATAGCCTTTCTGTCGGCCTCGAGGAGACTATCCTCCATTTCCCTTGATGTGCCAGGATTGGCCGAGGGACTTGATCTTTTCCCGTCTCCTCTTGATGGCAGGGCCTGTTGGTTCTGCATTTCTTGTAATAAACCCGCAGCCTGGGCTGTCCATTGCTACATAGCTTTTTCGATTGCCGCAACTATTCTTTCTTCTATATTGACCTCTTCTTGAGGTCTAGGGCTTTCCTCTCACCGTTGGCGGGTCCTAGAGGATTGGTCTTCGGATTCTACCCTATAAGTTCTTTTACTAGCTTCGCCCCTTGCTTGATTAACTGATTCTTCTATTGGGGCTTTTCCTTTGTTAGCTCTTGCTTTAGCTCTGGTGAGCCGCATATTCATCTTCATAAAAACATTTATTAGTATAACATCAATATTCATCATGATACACTTAGTCAAGTAAATTCAAACACATAGTCACATGATCACATAATTCACATATATCATCAGCAAACCATTTATACATAAGTCAAACTTTTTGTACATAGGCTAACTTAGCCTTATGCATCTGTTCCCAACAATATTTACATATTTATATATATAAAAAAAAGAAAATAAGATGTCTTGGTGGTGGCGGTGTCTTTCTGTTCCCCATCCCTTCTAACGTCCCCTTCTCCTTAACCTCAAGAACCTTCTGAGACTGAAGGGTACCTGTGTGGGTTCCTTAGTAACTATACTGGTATCAGACCAGTCCTGAGGTCCTGGGTTCTCGTCCTCCTCTTCGCTATTGGACCATTCTATGGGGTTCTCATCATCATTTGCTGGAGGGGTAGGAGGTGGGGCTTCGGGCATTACCTCTAATTTTATGAGCCGTAGGATGACCTCACTAGGTTGTTTAGGAGGGGGATACTCCATTACTTCTTCTCCCCTTGCCAAATCCTCCCGGCGTTCTTGGGCAGCCTCTCTTTCCCAACGGTCTATCTAAGCCTAAGGTGTTCCGTATCGGAACTGTATGTATCCTGCATCAAACCTAAACCATGGACCTGGGTTAGGTGGGACTGGGGTAACTCTCCTTTGCCAATATCTTTGTAAATCTTCCTCAGCGACCCAATCGATGACCACCGAGGGTCTGGGCAGTGGGCTGGCTGGGGTATATACTGGAGAGTCTGGGGGTGCAAGTGCCTGGATAGAGGACTCTGCCCGATGGACTTCCGATAATACTAGAAACCCTGGTGATTGGCTAGGGAAGATTGTAGGTACTGAAAGGCGACGTGCTTCTGGTCTCCTAATATGTGGAAGTGCCTGGTAACTAGTGGGAACTAGGGGTCTTATGGTTAGACCTTCTTGGGAGGCTAACCATCTGTTAATTCTCTCCTGAGCTCGTTCCCGTTCTTGCTCTTCTTCTAGTTCCCTTGAACTTAGTGGAGTCTTTCCTTTATCTGTCATCTATTTATAAATCATCAATAATAAATCAACCATAATCATGATTTCATGTATTCTAGCTTGGTCATTTCTTTCATTTTCTACCTATTTACCAATCCATGCTCTGATTCCAACTTCCGTGGCGCCCCGAACTGGGGTGCCTAGAAGCCTTACTCCGGGACCATTTTTGATTGGTAAACGTGACTCAGGACTATTGCCTTGATCACACGATAGGATAATTTATTTTAACATCAATACATGGGAAATTTTCATCATTCATTCAACTTGAAATATATTTCACATATCATAGCTATAACAAAAGTCTTGTTCATAAACATCATCATTGAAAGGATATTCTTTCCCATCTCAAAATTTTCATCATTGTCTTTACATAAAAATTTACATATACAATATTTATATCAAAAACTACATATTATTTTGCATGCTGCCTTCATCATCATTTCCTGTCTGTCGTTGAAAAAGCATGAGTGAGTAATAATACTCAGTAAGCAAGCTAGACATAATTTTTCAATCCTTTTTTCATGCATTTCATAAAATGCAAATGCAATGCATTCATAACATTCATGACATTCCTTTAGATGCGACGCTAGCTAGGCGCCCATCCCATACATGCTCCCATCTCAGGGAGGTCGCCGCCAGCCTGGGCCTGTATAAGCGACTTGACAATAGTGGGGGGACATCCAGTCCGCTTACTACCTCAACTATGGCCTATTCCTCTTGCATATGCTCATTTACATACACATGCCGACATGATCTTTGTGATACCCAGACCCAAGTAGGTCTATAAATATGACACATGTGTTATTTAAATGAATTTTAGATGATTTTATGATTAATGATATTTTATAATTAGGGTTTTAATTAAGAATGGTGATTAAAAATTTAATCGTCGGAGCCCAAAGTGAGTCGGTATGACCCGAGGGGCTTAATGAGGATTTAAAGGTGACAATGTGTCATGAATAATCATGTTAATAATCATGATTTAATTTATGGAGATTAAAGTGTAATTATGGAATTAAGATGAAAAATGATAGAAAATTCATAACTTGACGCCTACAAGGCGGATTTCGATAAAATTTGATAGGTAAGCTCACGAAAGTGGGCCCAATCATGTGAATGGATTGGATTAGAAAATCATGATGGGATTAAGGCAATAATTAATTATTTTTAGCCTACACTCCAAGGATAAATTCAAGTGGTCATAAGTGGAGTTAGGAAACTCGGTTTGAGACGAAACTTGAGAAAGATGGATAAAATGATATGGCGAACGATATGGTGGGAATGGATTAAGCTAATTATCAATGGATTTTCTTAATCACAAAAGGACGAAACCCATTTATGGAGAAAAAGACATAGCCATTAAACATGGGGATAAGGTGGCAAGAGACGGGTGGATTAGCACCCAAAAATCAGAATTTTTTTTTAAAAAAATTATAAAATGCTCATGTAATTATTCTAACTCTAGCATAGTTAATGAGAGATTAAGGGGATGAAAATATCAGCCACAAAATGCCAAAATGGGCAGCAAGGTGGACATCCCATGTGTAGACAGCTAGGTGGCCCATCAATGCATGATTTTGTGATTTTTTCATTAAGATAATTACTCAATTTTACTTGGGTAAAAATTAGCCAAGTGTACAAGGGATAAATGTATATTTATGTGGAATTCAAATGGAATAAAAAAGGGGACATAGTTGCTGGAAAATTCCAGCAACCAACCCAAGTGGCGTCCATAGCAAGGGAGAGAGAGAGAAGAGAGGAAACTAAGGGGAGAAAAAAATCTCCAAGGACCAGCTGTTGTGCACGTCCAAACCCAGAAAGGAGGAGAGGAAAGGAGGAAGAAAAGGAGAAGGAAAAGAGGAAGGCAAGGCTTGGTAGCAAGCTCAGGAAGTTTGAAACAAAGAATCGACAAAATCGGGTAGGTACCCGTTGAGTTTAAGCCTTCCAATTTCCAAGTTTCCTTCTTGGTTTTGAACCAAGATTTTAATTCATGAAATAAATCTTAAAGAACATTTTATGATACCCTTAAATTGGGCATTTAATGAAATTAAATGGCATAAATGAAAGCAAGCATTCAAGGGAGTTAAATGGGCGCTAAGATGTGATTTTTGGTGAAAATCACCACTTGAACCCTCTTGAATCTATATGAAATGTTGCTGCATGAGTTGAGAATCATGATTAGGATATAAATCATGATTTAATGTAATTCATATGATGATTTATGAATAAGCTGCTGATTTTACAGGGTATGGAACTTAGGGTTGCATATATGACCCGATTTTTCTATTTTTATGTTAAAAATGGTATGGAAATGAGATTAAATGATTTATAGAAGTTATATAGGGTAAAATACCCTAGGATTAGGTTACTTTGGATGCCCAAAAGGATTTGGGAAGAAAGCCCCAAATCTGATTTTTATGAATTTTATGAAAAGACGTCCAAATAGGGTGAAAACGGTACCCGAAATGGGTGAGTAAGTTGTTGTATGGAAACTATTTAATTATGGGATTGAAATATGTTTTAATAACCTAAATTTGGGTTAATAAAATCATAGTTTAAGTCTGGAAAATTTGGATTAAAAATCTGTTTAAACCATGTTGTTAAAGAGAGCATTGAAACGACGAAAAACGGGTTCCAAAGTTGCTGTTTTGGAAACCTATGATTAGTGGATTAAAATTTCATAAATAAAGTGTTAATTAAGGATGATTATAATGCTGAATTAGAGACTAAGTTGCTGACTTGAAACATTTTATGAAATGCATCATAGATGTGTTGTGAAAAGGGTATATATGGATGGATGGACATGCATAAGTGATAAATGACTTATGTAAATTGATTTTGTGCAAAGATGCATGAAAATATGATAAATTTCATGAATATACTTCTGTTTAGATGCATGATGTTAATCTCAAATTTTGAGATTAATTAATAAGGCTTAAGGCAACAACGTGTGCTTAAAATGAGCACCAATGTATAAATTTTTGGAAAATAAGGGAAAAATGGTATATGAAAGGTAATCAGCCATTAAATGATGATTATTGAATGATTATTAAGTGATTGAATGATTACCCTACTTATGGGATTAAATGTGATGTGTAATAGCCCATGTAATGCACAAGTATGTGCTATATGGGCATAACGACTTTAGAAGTCGAAGGAATTATGTAAGTTAATGAAAATGAGTTGGAAAACTGAGTTGAATGCAAGAAAAAGAAAGTATATGAATGTTATGTCATTCTTATATGTATAGGCAAAGGCAAAGGGATAAGCGAAATGGAAAGCTAAGCAAGCAAGGTAAGCAAGCAGCTTTCTAAATAAGTTTTGTTTTAAATGTTTTCCAAGTTGTTTAAGGATGACCATTCCTTGTCTATATGTGTATTGAAATGTTATTTCTATTGAAATAATTGATTGCTTACTGTTTCGCAATTACTCATGAAATGCGATGAAACATGAATTTATACGATGTTTCATTAAATGATGTTTAAAAAGGGATAGTGCAAAGAATTCTCTACATGAGAATGACAAGTTCCATGTGTAAGGGGGTATATAATGCCGGGGTGACTAAAAGTCATGCATGAAATGGAAGTCAAGTAGGCTAGTCGAGATAGTAAGTGGATAAGGAGTCCCCCTTAACGTTGCCCAGTCGGAAGGTTCGGCGCCAAGGATGGAAAGGATCATGTCATGAAAGAATGTTCCCCGTGCTAGCGTACCGTCACATGAAAGATAATGTCATGAATGAAAATGATGAATTTGCACATCCGATGTTTATGAAATGCCCAAAAATTAAGATTTACGAATGGTTTTCATGAATGGTTTTCATGAATGGTTTATGAAAGGTTTATGAAAAAGTTTCTGCTCCGCAGGTAGTTGATCACTTGCTAAGTGTCTCTACTGAATGGAGGGAAATATTTTAAAGAATGTTGCTTTCAAAATGTATTGCCTGAAAAATATACAGCTTGCTTATTGAGTTTTGACTCATGTTTTTCGTTTTCCAAACCCAAAGGCAGGTGAAAGGAAGGAGGCAAGGAGCACAGGTGGAGATTCAAGGATGAACGAATTTCTATGAGTTACTTATGTATGAACCGAAGGGTTGAATGGTTATATGAATGATAACAATTAAATTTTTATTCAATGTTGAAGAAGGATTATGTTATGTTTTATGCCTATGAATTGGCGAAAAAATTCTTATGGATAAATGCTAAGGCATGAAATATTATGATATGATTAAATATGAAGATTATGAGATGACATGTGTAATTCTCAAATGGTTTAATGGCCTAAAAAGGCATTTGATGGAAATTTGAAACAAGTGGAATGATATAAAATCCTAAGGAGTTAGGATAATTGGATAAATATCCAATAAGAACCCGCCGCGTGATCAAGGCAACAATCCTAATTCACATTTACCAATCAAGAGATCTTGAAGTAATGTTGTGACACTTGGGATGGGGCACCACAATATTTGTAAATCATAAACAAATTCATAAAAGCATTTAATAAATAATTTAACAAACGTACTTCAGTTCATGTAAAGCAGTTATAAGTATGATCAACCTTAAATAAATTTCATAAAGCAATTCACAAACAATTTCAAGCATTTTAGAAATAATTTGCAAAATATATAACTTGCTTACCTTTTTAGTTGGTATCCTCGACTTTTTCTTTTCCTTTTCCTATTCAAGGAAAAAAGATATTTCATTTATTCTGTTCAAGCTGCTTCCCATACATGATTTATAATATTCGGGCATTATCTCCTTATATGGATTTTTCTATCCATAGGTTCTTCAAAAATTCCATCCTTATATTTAAATATTAATCTCAAATTTTCTCCAAAATCACGCTGTTTACTGTTCATAGTTTGTAGCAAATCACTATTCATCAGAGGTTACTATTCACAGCGTGTTGGTTATTGTTCATGAGTTTCAAAAATTGATATTTTTTCCAAAAATAAAAAATACCATGACATAGCTTATGTTTAGTACATCATGAGAAAATTCATGAATTTTTAATTTATCATCATTAACTTGGCTAAATAAATCATTTTCTCCATATGCTAAAAATTAATATAATTTCACTTAAGCATAATCCTTAATTCCAAAAATCATGAGATTAATATATCATCATTATAACATCATATTTATCATAATCATTCATCTTAAATCATTATTTATCAATATTGGAGCATTATTTACATATATCATATGCTATCTTCCCGAATGCTCTATCTTTGCTCCAATTTTTTGATGTTTTAGTATAATTCCAATTAAGCATTATAAATATACTTATTTTATCATGATTAGGTATTATATAAGCATTGTTTTATCCTACTTAACATCCAAAAGAAATTTGGATAGAATTCACTTACCCGAAGTGGAGATATCCCTCTTCTTCTCACACTTTCTCTCTCTAACTTTCTCTTCTTCTTTCCTTGGACCTGTGGGGGGTTTGGAAACTTGAGTTTGCTCAAATAGAGCTGGGATGAAGTGAATTTTTACGTCCACCCCTGCCCCTATTTATAGTTTTTGATTTTTCATCAAATTGTAATTTACCCCCAGCTCAAGGTATTAAATTATAAATGTATTTTTTTCTAATTTGTAAAAGGTGCTTTGAGCCATGTGAAGCCCACCCTACACTTTTCATGCCCCCCTATGGCAGCCCTAATTTTCTAGATTTTTAATTTATTAAAATTATTTATTTTAAGCTAATTCAATCTTAGCCGTTGATTTATGATGATGATGAATGTGGACCATTGATTTTGGTGAAAAATCTCAACCACCCCTTGCTCACGTCCCTGCCATTGCTGATTTGCATTTAATTTTTTTATTTTTAAATTATTTAATTTTAATAAAAAGTCAAAAGTAGAATTAATGAAAAGCTAAGCTACTTTTTAATCTTCATTTGAAGTTTTATCTTGATCCTTAATTTATGATTTTCATTACATCTTAAACCCTTTATCATGTTCATCATGGATTTTTAACCATCCATAAAAAATTTCATCTAAATCCGACGTCCGAATTGCAAATTATAAATTTTTCTTTAATTTTTCACCAAAATCCAAAATTATATTAAAATATAAAATAGAATTGCTATTTTTTCTTGTAGTGATTAAATTCCCTTTTTGTCTTTTTGTGATTAAGATAATCCAAGTGATTAACTCTTAATCACATGTCTTAATCCTCGGTTACTATTCACGTGCACTATTCACGTGGGTTAAATTCTTAATTGCATTATTTTAATCTCCAATACACATATCCACAAATATAATTCATGAATTTTTATTCATCATAAAAATTATTACAAAAATCTAGGATTTACAACCCTAAGTGACACATGTGTTGCCTGAGGAAGCTGGGTTTTACAGTACCATCAACACACATCTCTAGAGCACACTCCAAAAGAGCAACAAGCAATAATGAATAAATGAGATGAGCAATAGTAAGACCACATTGAAGGTCAAGCTAAGAACAAGAATCCACCAAAGAGGATGAGATTAAGCAATCTAAGCTGTCTGAATCCTAGAGGTTTCAAGTCTTGCATCGTTGAATATAAAATTGTGACGAGGAATTTTAAACTCAAACTAGGACTCATCCAAATGATTCAACAAGTGCATTTTGTTGGACTTCCATCTAAGAATCCGAACATACATATTACAAAATGTCTGCAACTATGCAACATAATTAAAGTTCAATGTGTTTGAAAAGAAGCCATTTGTCTCTTGCTCTTCTCATTTTCTCTATGTGATAAAGTGAGTGGTCTATTATTTTACCACTAAATCTATCACCACATGGGATGAGCTATTTAATTCGTCATTTGTACTGGAAATTTTGCACTAAAAAGAGGTGAATTAGATAATGGGTACTCAAGAGTTGGAGACGATTGAAAATGTGATTACAAAATAAGGCTAGAGCTTTGCATGTTCAACAAATGCTGGTCCTGCTTGGGAAGGCCTAAATCATGCAGCAATTAGAAGGCATTAGTATTAGCATCAACATTTTAGAGAGCCAAGTTAGTCATAATAGCAACACCAAAATCGATTACTAGCAGGACAGGCGATGCTAGGCTTCGTGAAAGAGAGATATGGAGGAGAGAGGAGAGGGGAAACAAGAAGGGATTTGGATTTTTTTATATTTTTTTACTACTCATTTCAGACACTCCGCTACAAGATCTTATTTGTAAAAATTATATAAATTCTAATTTGACCACTTATAATTCTTCCGTGTGATCTAACTAGTGCGATTCATCTTCTCGTGGGTTGACAAAGTTTTAGAGACTTCAATGTGGATGCATAGTTAGTAGCAACGTAATAAGGAGCTTGATTATATATATTATGATGTATTTGGGGTAAACTATAACATTTATCTATTTTATAATTAATTATATTTTTTATTTTTCTTCATGAGCATGTTTACCTAAGTTTATTTGATCTATATACAAAATTTTTTCTATTTATAATACTTTTACGTATTTTTTTGATTTTTTAAAAAACATGTTTTAAGGGGTGGAAAATAATTTAAATGCTCCTGAAATTAATGATTTTTAAGAAAACAAAAAATAAATGTGTAAAAGTATTATTAAATGGCAAAACTTTGTATATATATATATATTCAATACATTAGGAAAACATGTTTATAAAGAAAAATCAAAAAATAAAACTAAATGTAAAAATAAATGAATGTTGTTTTTTAGCCTAAATACACATGATGAATATAATCATACTCTATGTAATAGTATATGAACATTCTTGATTTAATTATATAATATTTCTTGCACTCAAATATGAGGCTTTGAATTGTTTAAACTATTTTCCAAGTGAGTTCAGAATGAATAAAATACTCACATTCTCACTATAACATCCTTGGTATATGTAATGATCATGGATAAAAGTTTGAAAATCAAAAGTTCATTGCCTTCTGTCAAGAAAATGGAATATTACATTTATTCTCTTCACTTAAAAATCTGCAATAAAATGGAGTAGCTGATAGGAAGCATAGAACCTTACAGAATATGACAAGAACTATGCTCAATGGTCATAATTTACCGCATTATTTTTGGGTTGAAGTAATGAACGTCACATGTTGCACTATTGATCATTTTTATATGTGACCATTACTAAATAAGAAATCATGTTAACAATATTATGTCCAGAAATCTAATATATCATACTTTCATAAATGTAAATGCTTCGTGCATGATAATGGAAAAAATCACCTAGGAAAATTTGATACTACATTTGATAAGGCAATTTTTCTTAGATATTTTTTTGTTAGCAAAGCATTTAAAGTATACAATAAAAGGACCCATGCAGTGGAAGGGTTGATTCATATTAAGTTTAGTGAGTCAAATAACTTTAAAAGATGATGATGATGTTGCAAAGGTACTAAAGTACAAAGTAAATGCTAGAATTCGACAAAATCTAAACTGAAACAGAAAAGATCAGGATAATAACAAATGAAGTAAGAACTAGATTGTTATATCACCAAGAATGTGGTCATTTTGCCTTCATCTCAAAAATCAAACCTTTTTATATAGACCAAGCTCTTGAAGATGCGAAATTCAATCGTGGTAATGCAGGTAGAACTAAATTAATTTGAGAAAAACAACAAGTGGACCATAGTTTCAAAACCCAAGTATGCAATTGTGATCAGTACCAAATGGATTTATAGGAACAAATTAGATATATGACTAGTTATAAGAAATAAGACAAAACTTCTTGCTAAAAGATATTTTTAAGATGAAGTTATTAGTTTTAAAGAATCATAAGCTCCTGTTGCAAGCATTAAATCTATTAGAATATTATTAAATTTCGCAACATATATGGATTTCAAGTTTTTATCAATGGATGTAAGAACATTTCTAAATGTAGTCATTAATGAAGAGGTATTAGTGGGTCACCCTTAGTTTTGAAAATCTTGAATATCTAAACCATGTAAGATTAGAAAAGCATTTTATAGATTAAAACAAACACTTAGAGCATGGTATGAAAGCTTAAGCAAATTCTTAACAGATAAAGAATTTCATAGAGTGAAAGTTGAAACCACACTTTTTGTTAAGTATGAAGCAAATGATATTCTCATAATACAAACATATATCAATGATATTATTTTTGGAGAAACTAATAAAAAATAGCGCAAGGACTTTATAGATGTTTTGTTGGACAATTTCCAATGAGTTTAATGAGTAAACTCAATTTCTTTCTTGTACTTATAGTCAAGCAACTAAAAGAAGGAATCTTCATCCATCAATTAAAAGTGTGGTGTCAACTTTCACTATATGAAATTCTCTACAACAAAGAATCTAATGAAAATGGTAAAGAGTCTATAATATTTCTTCAATATCTCAAAGAGTCTGAGCAAATAATATCCCTACGAGTTCCTCCATCAAATCGGCCAGATGAAAATTATAAATACATATATAAGAAAATTGTATAAAATAATGATTGGGTCATTAGTATACTTAATATCAAGTAAACTTGATATCATTAGTGTGTGTTTTGTGCAAGATATCTGTGGCGTCCCAAAACCAAGCGTCACATCATGAGCCTTACCTCGGGATCGTATTGATTGGTAAACGTGATCAGGATTGTTGCCCTGTTATACGGCGGGTTTTAACGGATGTTTATCCACTTTAATATTTCCTCATAAGAGTTTGATTTCTCATATTTTCATCTCAAACATATCTAGGTCATTTCCAACCCATTATCATATACAAAGCATGCTGATCAAAAACATTTCATCAAGTACATAAATCAGATGTCACTGCATGTATTATTCATAGTCATCAACATAAAACATTTGAATAGTTACAATCATTCATCATGAATTATTTCATAACATAGAATCACTAAAATTTTTCCATGACTTTCTCAAGCTGAAACTTGCTCCTTCGCCATTTCTTGTCTTTCACCTATCTTTGGGTTTGGAAAATAAAATCGTGAGTCGAAACTCAATAAGCAAGCTATTTGCATTTTACAGGCAATTCATTTCAGACAACATTGTCTATTGAAAATCATATTGGAAAGCAACTTATACCTTATCAAAAGGTATATCTTGAAAATATAAATCTTGTACCCATCACGAGTACGATATGCATAATGACATATAAAAACATGAACATAATCATCATAATTCCCTTAGGATGGAAGCTAGCCAGGCGACCATCCATCCACGTCATCTCCCATTTCAGAGAGGGCGCCGCCGGCCTTGGGCCTATTTTAGCGACTTGGCCACACCAAGGGGGGACAATCGGTCCGCTTATACTCTTTAAGTGGACCTAGTACCCTGTGCACATGAACTTTTTATAAATCCATTTTTAACATGCTAGCATGATTTTTCAATTAGAAACATAGAATCACATCATTTTTCCACAGCATTTATCAAAGAAAATTTCATAATATCGCATTTGTAGTAAAAACATCATTTCAACACCATTTAACTAAGGAATGTCCATCCTTAAATATCTCTAAAACATTTTCAATGTTTACATCAAACGGTTAGTACAAAAATCACATTTATTTAAAGCAATTTAGAAAAGCAAAGATCTTTTAGAAAATCTGCTTGCTTACCTGTGTCCCTTAGCTTTCCGACTCTGCTTTTTCTTTGCCTTTGCCTACATGAGAATAATATACTTTTTTATATATTTATTTTCCTCATATCTCACTTAGTTTTCCAACCCATTCCATTCACATATATCATTTATTTGACTTCACAAGTCATTATGCACATATATAGCATATATTGCACATATTAGCACATTTCATGGTTTTATACGCAACATATATAACCTCATAATTAGGGTAATCACCCCACCATATAATAATCATTCAATACTTATTATTTATAGGTTCATTAACCTCAATTTTCTATTTATCAATCCTTTTCCAACATACATGCATCGGTGCTCCTTTTATGCACACATCGTCACTTCATACTTTATAAATAAATTCCAAAATTTGAAATTAATCATGATACATTCTAAAAAGATGTATAACCATGAAATATATCATATTTTCATACATTTTTGCACATAAACATATTCCATACGTCATTCCCCACTTATGCACATTTATCCTTTCACATATGCCCATTTGACAACACATACATAATATATTTCACAAAATTTTCTAAGTCAGAAAATTACTCCACATTTCAGCGTGTTAATTACACTTAATTATCATTGCATTTAGGGTATGTTTATGGGATTGAAATCCACTTACCATAGGTTTCCAAAACAGCAACTTTGGAACCCGTTTTTCACCCATTTAACATGTCTTTTGACACATAACCCTAAGCAGTTTAATAAATCCGAATTTTCAGAAAATAATTCCATTTAACACATGTTTAACATTCATCAATTAAAACCTCTCAAAACAGCAAGTTGCTTACCCGTTTCGGGTCCCGTTTTTACTTCATTTATATATCATTTCATAAATTCATAAAAATCAGATTTTGAGCTTATTTTCCCAAATCCTTTTGGGCATCAATAATAAATTAACCCTAGGTTATTTTACCTGACAAAACATTCACAAATCATGCAAACCCATTTCCATAGCATTTTTAACCTAAAAATGAAGAATTCGGGTCATAAACGTTGCTTTACATTCCATATTTTCTAAGATTCATTCCTTAAGCTCAAATCAACATATGATCTACATCAATACATGATTCATAACCTAATTATATCATTCATTCAAAACAGTAACTTGACATGGGGATTTAGGGTTTATCAACTTGAGTTTTCATCTCATATATCATTCAAAACTTCATTTTCACCATCTAAATCATGGGAATTCATGTATATAACCTAACACCAATTCCATATCCAATCAAAAGCATATTGAATCATCACTTTAGGAATTCTTTAAGCATCCCTTTCATATTCAAATTTTAGAGTTTAAAACTCAAGTTAAACAACTCAAACTACACATATACTTACTTGGTTAATGCTAACACCAACTCTAATCTCTTGGAGATGATTTCCTCCACAAATTCCCTTCTTTTTCCCTTGATTTTCCTCTTCCTTTGCTGACCAAGAGGGGACATGAGCTGCTGGCCTTGTGGGAGAAAAATTCCAGCACTTAGAGAATTTTCCAAACCTCCACTCAAATGGACGTGCATGGCTTTTGTAGGGCTGGATCCAATCCAGCTGTGGACCCCACATTTTGCTGCATTTTCCACATAATTAAATGCTCCCTTATCCCACTCATGTGCTGGCTGAATTACAGCCTAGTAAAATTGCATTTTACTATTTTTCAAAAATCAAAAAACTACTTTTCATCATGGCCGTGCAAACTGTCTAGCCCATCACGTCCCTTGCTGCCCATTTTTTCCAGCAATTTTTCATTTTTTATTAATCCCCATTTAAAGGTAAAATATTCATCTAATTACTCTTTAACTCCTGCATTAATTTGGTATTAAAAAAATTAACAAAATGGCAGCAAACCAGCATATTTCTGCACGTCACTTGCCCCAATGTTGTCCACGTTTTCCACTTTTATAGCAGCTGCATTTCAATATTTTTATTGTTGGAAGTTGGCATAATTGAATGCATATATCTATTTCCCTGCACGTTAGAAATACGTATACATATTTTAAAAAAATAAAAAATCAAAATAATAGTAAGGGCAGCCCATGGACGTTCCCATTGTGCCACATTACCTATGCCTCTTGTGTGCACTTGTAGCTTCATCATGATAGACCTTCATTCATGGGATTTTATTTGGATTTTAGCATTTCATAATAATACATAAAATACTCTAGAAATATGCTGCATTTGACACCTCAATTTCCATTAAATTCATGTAATTATTTCAATTACTCTAGCATTAAATGAAGGGTACTTTTGAGGTGTTAAAGTCAAGCATGCTCACTTTTTTAATGCATTTATTTTTCCAAAATTTTAAGATTAATCCAAGCCTTCAAAAATAAGCATCTCATAATTTCATTCAACCATTTCAAATTTCATCTCAATCCGATTTCTCTAGCTCCCATTATAGCCGTTTAAAGTTAACGGTTCAAATTGAGATGTGATCAATAAATCATTATACTCATTCCATCAAGAATTTTCATAACCCAATAATTCCATAATACCAAGCCAAACATTATCAATTACTATTTCAAATTTCACTTGAATCCGCCTTACAGGCGTTGAGTTATGAATTTTCTAGTATTGTTCCATTAAACTTGTCAATTATCATATAAATTCCCATAATTTATATTAAATAATGGAAAATGATTATTCATGATATATTTGCACATTTAAATCAACAATAATTTACTCTAATCCCATTGCCTCATTTTAGCTCAAAATGATCAATCACCTCATTATTACTAATCCTTAACCCTAATTGCGGTAATTAACAAAATCACATAAATCATTCATAATTCATTAATTCACATATAATTGTCATATACATTATCAATGCTTACATATGGGTTCTACATGGGTTGGGTTTCACAATCCTCCCCCCCTTATAACAGGTTTCGTCCCGAAACCGTTTATTCTTTAAATAGCCTAGGGTATTTCCGTTCCACTTCTTCTTTTAATTCCCAAGTGGCTTCATTTTCGGAATACCGGTTCCATTGCACCTTTACGTACTCAATTTTTCGATTCCGAATCTTTTGTACCTTCTGATCCAAGATTCTCACTGGCCTTTCTTCATAATTCAGATAATCTTGAATTGGTAGATTTTCAACCACTAATATATGTGTTGGATCCGGAACATACTTTCTAAGCATCGATATATGAAATAAATTGTGAACTAGGGCTAATGTCGGGGGTAAGGCTTCCCAACCTTCTCCAAAACCTCAAATGGTCCAATGTACCTGGGATTCAGCTTTCGCCTTTTTCCTAACCTTGTAACTTCCTTGAATGGCGTGACCTTTATAAACACGCGTTCGCTGACTTGGATGTTCAAATCTCTTCTCTTGCAATTTGTGTAACTCTTTTGCAGACTTTGGGCTGTGAGTATACACTGGCGAATAGTTCTCACATTGTTTGCCGTTCGTTGAGATAAGTCTGGGGCTAACCTTTTCTCTCCAACTTCATCCCAGTTCAATGGCGTTCGACATCGCCAACCATATAATGCTTCAAATGGAGCCATTTGGATACTAGCTTGATAACTATTATTGTATGTTCTGTAATCGAGATAACTCATCCCATGATCCTCCAAACTCCAAGGTACACATACGGAGCATATCTTCAATAATTTGATTCACCAGCTCTGTTTGTCCATCAGTTTGAGGATGAAAGGCTGTACTGAACTTAAGTTGGGTGCCTAGGGTTTCGTGCAAGCTTTTCCAAAACCTTGACGTAAATGTCGCATCTCGATCCGAGATAATCGACTTTGGTACTCCGTGGAGTCGTTCGACCTCCTTGTAATAAACCTTAGCTAGCCTTTCTGTTGTATAAATCCTTCTGATAGGTAGGAAGTACGCAACTTTTGACAACCTATCTACAATTATCCATATGGAATCATTTCCTGCTTGGGTCTTAGGTAATCCTTCAATGAAGTCCATTATGATGTCATCCCACTTCCATTCAATAATTTCTAAGGACTGTAGCTTACTAGGTATTCTCTGGTGATCCGCTTTCACCCGTTGGCAAGTTAAACACTTAGCCACGTATTCAGCGATCTCTCTTTTCATATTATTCCACCAACATGCTTTCTTGAGATCCTGATACATCTTAGTACTTCCCGGGTGAATAGAAAACGGCAAAAAATGTGCGTCCTTAAGGATCTGTTCCTTTAACTCAGCTATATTAGGTATGCAAAGGCGTCTCTTATACCTATACATACCTTGCCTATCAATAGCAAATTCAGCCAACCCATTTTTCTTTATTTTCTCAACATGTGTATGTAGGTCTATATCCTTTTGCTGCGCAGTCTTAATCTATTCGAAAAGTGATGATTGTATGTGTAATTCTGATAGTCTGGTCTGGACTCCTGGTGGACATACAATCAATTCTATTTACCTTATCTCCTTAAGCAGTCCTTCCTCCTTAGTGATAAGATGCGCTAAGCTAACATTTCTGCTCAATGCATCAGCTACCACATTTGCCTTACCTGGATGGTATAGAATTTCCAAATCATAGTCCTTCAATAATTCGAGTTATCTCCTTTGTCTCATGTTCAACTCCTTCTGAGTGAAAATGTATTTGAGGCTCTTGTGATCGGTGTTAACTGTTGGAAACAATAGTTAAAACAAAATGAAATTGACCAAAGCATAAGTTTTGATGATTAACAAAGTCAAATTTGAGTATAAATGATTACTAATGAATGTGTTGAATGTCTTAAGGAATGAAATTAGCCAAGTCGATTCCCAAGTCGACTCAGACTTCGACTTAGGGTGAAGTCGATCCAGAAGTCGACTCCACATTCGACTTCAAACAGAACCTGAAGGACAGATTTGAATTTGGAAGGTGAATAGCTGAAGTCGCAGGCCAAGTCGACTCCACGTGCGACTTGAAAGCCAAGTCGCAGACGAAGTCGACTCCAGTATCGACTTGAAGATGCACAGTTCCTTCCAGCGTTGATTTTGGGACAGAACATACCGAAGTCGCAAACGAAGTCGACCCCAAGATCGACTTGAGGTTCTCAAAGTTCAAGACACAGGTTCAAGCTCATTTTAAGATGAAGACTAATACAAAAAGGTGCATACAAGTTTTCAAGCTCTTCAAGATTCACAAGGTTTACAAAATATGAAGCCAATCCAGAATAAAAATAATTGAAGGAAAGAAACTAAGCAAGCTAGAGGAGAATCAAACAAAGGATCAAACTGAATTGGCACAAGAACTGGTCAAGTCGCAACCCAAGTTGACTCCAAGATCAACTTGAGGTCAAGTCGCACCCCAAGTCGACTCCGAAATCGACTTGAGGCCAAGTCTGAAACCAAGTCGACCCAGAACTCAGACTTGGAAACTGGAGAGCAGCCGAAGTCGCACATGAAGTCGACTCCAGCATGCGCTTGGGCGAAGTCGCAGACGAAGTCGACTCCACCTGCGACTTGGGAAAGTAAAGTTCGAATTTTCGAACATTGGAACATTTATTGCGCGCCAACCACTTATATAACGTTCAAATTCTTCCCTCCTCTATAAATAGACACTCAAGCAAACGTGAACATACACAAGAAAGAGTCTAAAGAGAGGAAAGAAGTGCAAGCAAGAGTTCTTATTTGCTTTTCTCTAAATTTGAGTGATCTATACACTTTCAAAGGAAGAACAAGCTTCAAAGTTGCAAGTAGCTTCAACGAAACACAACCGATTGCTTCTACAGATTCTTCCTCAAGCTGAAACTTGCCTACACAACTCAGTAAAGTGTAGATCTTCCTTATTCTTACATTATTGTTTGTTTTTGGTGCTTGGTTTGAGTTTGGTGTATCAAACCAAGACGTTGCAAGTAGAGTTGTGATTGGAGTGTAACTCATCATCTACTTGTGTCAATTGTAAAAGCCTCATAGAGCTAGAATCTAGAAGAGAGCATAGGCTCTGATTGTATATGCCCCCTAGAGCTAGAATCTAGAAGAGAGCGGAGACTCTAAGTGTATTCGCGGAATACATAGTGGAACCCAAGTCACAACGGTGTGTGAGCTTGGAAGAGTGGAGTAGGGAGGTTGCCCGAACCACTATAAAATCTTGTGTGTTGATTTCTATTTCTGCTCTCTACATTATATTGCATTCCATTTTGTTTCTTCATAAAGGGGACTAGATTAATCTGGGATAAAATTTTCTGTTTAAGTTTTAAATTTTCATAATACCCAATTCACCCCTCCCCTCTTGGGTAACTGCCATTAACTCGGGACCAACAAGTGGTATCAGTGCAGGTCTTTGAGTTAAACCAAAGAGATCTATTGACATGGCATCCCAATCGACTTCCGTTCCCGCATTTGCCGAAGGCCAATCATTTACTAGGCCACCATTGTTTGATGAGAACAATTTCGGTTATTGGAAGCTTCGTATGAAGCAACTCATCATGGCTACAGATATGGACTCTTGGATTGCAATCCAAGATGGTGTAACCTTGCGTATCGATGAAAGAGCTTCCAAATGGACCGAAGAGGAAGTAAGAACTATTAAGAGCATTGCTAAAGCTATGAACTCTCCGTTTTGTGCTCTTACGGCCTCCGAATATGATAGAGTATCCTCTTGTTTAACTGTCAAAGAAATATGGGATACACTAACTTCTATCTATGAAGGAACCTCTCAAGTCCAAGGGACGAGGAGAAACATTTTGATTGGAGAATTGGAAAATTTTAGGATGATAGAAACTGAAAATATTTCTGAAATGTTTGCTAGATTTTCCAAGATTACTAATGCCTTGAAAGGGCTAGGAAAAGCAATTTCTGAATCTGAGCAGGTCATGAAGATTCTAAGGGCACTACCCGAATCATGGACTCCAAAAATCACGGCAATAGAAGAAGCCAAGGATCTTAACACGTTGAAGTTGGAAAATCTTATTAGCTCCTTAATGTCACATGAGCTGATCAAGAAAAGAAACGAAGATCATCACAAAGGCAAAAGAGTCATTGCCTTGAGAGCCGCACAAGACTCGGACGACACCTCATCTTCACAAAATGACGATGAAATTTCCTTACTCACAAAACGATTCAAAAAATTTGTAAGGAAAGACAGAAATTTCAGAAATTTTAAAGAAAGAAACTTCAAAGAGAAAAAGAAAGAAACAACAAAATGCTACCGATGTGGCGGTTCGGGACACATGCAAGCCCAATGTCCAACACCCGAAGAAAACAAGGCAAAGGAGCAAAGAAAAGATCGAGGCGACAACAAAAGATTTCAAAGAAATAAAGGAAGAGACATGTACGTGAATGAAGAAGAATCTACAACAAATAGCTCCTCAAGTGAAGAATGCGAAGCAGATTGCGCGAGAATTTGTTGCATAGCAAATACCGACATGTGCTTTGCAGTCACGGAAACCTTGGAGGATCAAGCTACTTCAACGGACTGCACAAGTAGTCAAGAGGTATGTCTTAAAGCTAAGGCCAATAACGTATGGTTTATGGATAGCGGTTGCTCAAGACATATGACAGGAGAAAAAGAATTATTTCACAAGATCAACCCATGTGATGAAGGAACAGTAGCTTTTGGAAATAATGAAAAAGGTAAAATAAAAGGTAAAGGAAATGTCTATGGTATTTCAAATGCATGTATTTCAAATGTTCTATTTGTTGAAGGACTCAAACACAACCTAATGAGTATTAGTCAACTGTGTGATAAAGGATATAAAGTTGTATTTGAATCCTCTATATGTAATGTTATTGATAATGACGATTACATAATTTTTAGTGGCAAAAGACATGAAAATGTATATTTGGTTTGCCTTGATGACTTAGAAGGAAAATGTCTAATAGCCATAGAAAATGATCCATGGAAATGGCATGCAAGGCTTGGACATATAAATATGTCAAATATTAGAACCTTATGGAAAAAGAATTTGGTACAAGGCTTACCAAAAGCTCAAATATGACAAAGATAAGATTTGTAAAGCCTGCCAACTATCTAAACAACTGAAAATGCCATTTTTGACCAAACAGGAAATCTCAACAACTAGACCACTTGAATTACTACATATGGATCTTTATGGGCCATCAGACGTTTTAACTTTTGGTGGGAAAAAGTATGTATATGTAATCGTGGATGACTTTTCTAGATTTACTTGGATTATACTCTTAGCTAACAAAGATGAAGCATTTTCAATGTTTGTCTCATTTTCAAATTTGGTGCAAAATGAAAAACAAAGTTCAATCATTTCTATTAGAAGTGACTATGGTGGTGAATTTGAAAATACTCGATTCATAGAATTTTGCAATGAAAAGGGAATTCACCATACATTTTCTGCACCAAGAACTCCTCAACAAAATGGAGTTGTTGAAAGAAAAAACCGGACAATTCAAGAAATGGCTAGGACCATGCTAAATGAGAGTAAATTGTCCAAGAGATTTTGGGGTGAAGCTGTAAGTACAGCTTGTCATGTATTAAACCGAGTTACCATTAGAGCTATATTGAAAAAGACCTCATATGAACTTTGGAAAGGCAGGAAACCAAACATATCATATTTTTATACTTTTGGATGTATTTGTTATATGCTAAATAATGGAAAAACAAATCTGGGAAAACTAGATGCCAAAAGCGATGGAGCTATTTTCTTGGGTTATTCATCAAATAGCAAAACATATAGAATTATCAACAAAAGACATCAAACAATAGAAGAGTCAATACATGTTGTCTTTGATGAATTTAATCAAACTTCGAGAAAGGAGGATGAATTAAGTGATGCAGATGATACAAAAGGAAAATAACAAGAACAACCAAAGAAAATCGAGCTCAAGCCAGAAAACTCCATGGAGGAAGAGGTAAGTAAAGGTAATGATTATTACAAACCTCCAACTGATTTAAAGTTCAAAAATGCCCATCCAATTGAGCAAGTCATTGGAAATATGTTGGTCTCATGGTATTCAAGGAAACAAACTAGTGTTGCTCTATCTACTGCAGAAGCCGAATATATAGCCGCCGGAAGCTGTTGTGCCCAGCTACTTTGGATGAAACAACAATTAAAAGATTATGACATTGATTATTACAATATTCCTATTAGATGTGACAAAACAACTGTCATATGTTTGACAAAGAATCCAGTATTGCATTCAAGAACCAAGCATATAGATGCAAGACATCATTTTATTCGAGAATATGTTGAAAATCATGATATTTGTTTGGAATATGTGAAAACTGAGGAACAAGTTGCTGACATTTTTACCAAGCCATTAGTAAAGGAATCATTTTATAAAATTATAAATGAAATGGGAATGATTGAATTAAATTAAGGAAAATTATACAAGAAAATCAAATCTGAAAAAGGTCAAGTCGATGAGTCAAGTCGACTCCGGGAAAACCAAGTCGACTCCAGTGAAGTCGACTTAGGAGATGTGAAGTCGACTCCGCCTCTAAGGCGAAGTCGACTCCGAGGGGTCGAAGTCGACTTCGCCTAGGACAAAGTCGACTCCGCGCGCGGCCGTCCGGATTCCCTTTCTTCTTTCTCTCCTCCTTCTTCTTCTTTCCCTACTTTTCCCGTGTCGTTTCCCTGTCCAGCACCCATTTTCTATCCGGCATTTTCTCGCCTTCATTTCCAGCATCTCTCTCCTTCTTCTCCGGCGCTTCTCCGGCCATTTGCTCTCTTTCTCTCTTTCTTTCCGGCGCCTTTCTCATTCTCCGACGAGTTTCTTCCTATTCCAGCAATCTGCGGCATTTTTCCCTCTCTGTTTTCCGGCACCTCCGACAACTGCCACTCCACAATCCCTACCTCCGGCAACTGCCATCTTCGGCAACTTGTCTTTCTTTGCATCATTGTTTATCTTCTTATCTTCATTTTAGTCTCTCAAAATCTCTGCCTCTCCACTCTCTTATTTGCCTGTATTCTTCCCTTCATCTCAGTCTTTCTACCTTCCTAAACCCAAATCAATGGCTCCAAAGTCCAGACCTCCCAAGCTAGCTGTCTCAAAACCATCTCTCAAACCAGTTCCCAGAAAATCTACATCCCATACCGACGACGAAGTGCCTAGAAGACAACGCACTTTCTCAAAGCGAGCCCGGGAAGAACCATCCACTTCCACTGGCCGCTGAGTACGCTTTCAGACAGGAACTCCGTCAACCACAGCTGG
Organism: Annona cherimola; assembly: GCA_030490835.1. Lineage (NCBI taxonomy): Eukaryota > Viridiplantae > Streptophyta > Magnoliopsida > Magnoliales > Annonaceae > Annona > Annona cherimola. The sequence goes on along the minus strand of CM059976.1, from coordinate 62,004,647 downwards.
TCGTGAGGAACAACCCCAAACCTCACACAGCACTCAATCTAGGGCAAGAAGAAGAGGCAATATTGCTGGAAAAGCTCAAGTACTGAAGATGCCGACTACGTATTTCAAAACCGAACTCCAGCACAGTCGGTTCTACAAACACTTCTACGAACGGAAGGTATTCATTCCTAAGATCATTGATTTCAAGTTTCTGAAAGATTATGGGTCAGATATAGAAGATCTATTGAAATTTCAAGGTTGGACCAAGCTACTAAAGGAAGATGAAAGGGTCTATCCAGATCTAACCAGGATCTTCTATTACTTATGGGATGAGGAATATTATAGCAGTTTTATAAAAGGAGTTAGCATGTTCTTTGGAATTGGAGTAACTCCAAGTTTGGAAGGAGCAATGATCAACATCGGACAGATACTTGAGGTACCACATGTAGATGAGCCGCTCCCTGCAGACCTTTCACTTGATCAGATATACAATCAGCTCACTTGAAGCAATAAATATCATCTAAGAATCAAGTTTCTACACTACGTGGATCTGTCCCCAAGGCTGCGGGTTCTACTCCTGCTAATAGCTCATTGCATCTATCCCAAAGGCGGAGGAAGAAATCAGCTGAATCCTCAAGAAGCTGGGATTCTATGGAAGATCGTGAATAAGGTCAAAGTGAGTCTCCCTCATTTGTTCATAGAAGCTCTCTGCTGTAGAAAGGACAATCCACGGGGTGTTCTACCCTACGGCACCTGGATCACGAAGATATTTGAGCATTTTGAAGTGGATATTGAAGGCGAGCCCTTCGAAGTACTGAAATCCACTAATGCAATCAACAAGGCATTGATCCAGAGAATGAAGATCAATGTGCATGAACTCAGTGCCGAAGCAGAAGCTCCTGAAGAGGAAAGACGAGCACATACTGAGGGGGAGCAGCCTCCAGAAGTACCACCTGCTCCACCACAGGATATTCATGAGGAGCCCGCCTCTCCTATGTCGCATGGATCCTTCTCTCCACAGGGATCTGTCATTCCAGATCGGGCACCTCAACCTTCATCCCAGGAGACCAGTTTACAGACTATTCGAGATGAGATAGCTGCCCTACGAGAAGAAATGGGTCAACAAGAGAATAGAATCACCAGTCTCGTATCTGGGGTCCTCACAGCTATCATGGATATGCATTCCCGACAAGATCGTATCGATCGGGAAATGCGTATTATCCGATATCATCTCGCATCTGGGAGTTATCGTAATCAGCCCATACCTGAACTAGATCTATTTGAATCCGGATCAGTTCATCGAGATCCAACCCCCGCACCTGTTTCATCCTTCTACTTGTCTGCTCAGGTTCGACCTGTCAAACCTACTCAATCTTCATATCCCATTTCCAAATTTCAATTCACCAAATCTTTGGTAATTGAATCTCATTTTGAGTGACTGACAAAAAGGGGGAGATAGGATAGAGTTTGTTTTGAGTGAGTTTTAGGACATGACATAGGTTTTAGAGTATTTTTGGGTTGGGTAGCTTGTATATAGGTTTTCTTTTTGCTTTACATTGTAATCTGTATGAATCATGATGATATGAAATATGTTTTATGATCAAATGTTTGTTTCATGCTCTGTTTGAAAGATATTTGATATTCTATTTTGGAAACTATATGAATGTGAATTTCATGAAAGGTACAAACTCAAAATTAGTTTTGCCAATCATCAAAAAGGGGGAGATTGTTGGAAACAATAGTTAAAACAAAACAAAATTGACCAAAGCATAAGTTTTGATGATTAACAAAGTCAAATTTGAGTATAAATGATTACTAATGAATGTGTTGAATGTCTTAAGGAATGAAATTAGCCAAGTCGATTCCCAAATCGACTCAGACTTCGACTTAGGGTGAAGTCGATCCCGAAGTCGACTCCACATTCGACTTCAAACGGAACCTGAAGGACAGATTTGAATTTGGAAGGTGAACAACTGAAGTCGTAGGCCAAGTCGACTCCACGTGCGACTTGAAAGCCAAGTTGCAGACGAAGTCGACTCCAGTATCGACTTGAAGATGCACAGTTCCTTCCAGCGTTGATTTTGGGACAGAACATACCGAAGTCGCAGTCGAAGTCGACTCCGACTTGCGACTTGGGTGAAGTCGCAGACGAAGTCGACCCCAAGATCAACTTGAGGTTCTCAAAGTTCAAGACACAGGTTCAAGCTCATTTCAAGATGAAGACTAATACAAAAATGTGCATACAAGTTTTCAAGCTCTTCAAGATTCACAAGGTTTACAAAATATGAAGCCAATCCAGAATGAAAATAATTGAAGGAAAGAAACTAAGCAAGCTAGAGGAGAATCAAACAAAGGATCAAACTGAATTGGCACAAGAACTGGTCAAGTCGCAACCCAAGTCGACTCCAAGATCGACTTGAGGTCAAGTTGCACCCCAAGTCGACTCCGAAATATACTTGAGGCCAAGTCTGAAACCAAGTCGACCCAGAACTCAGACTTGGAAACTGGAGAGCAGCCGAAGTCGCACATGAAGTCGACTCCAGCATGCGACTTGGGCGAAGTCGCAGACGAAGTCGACTCCACCTACGACTTGAGAAAGTAACGTTCGAATTTTCGAACGTTTGAACATTTATTGCGCGCCAACCACTTATATAACGTTCAAATTCTTCCCTCCTCTATAAATAGACACTCAAGCAAACGTGAACATACACAAGAAAGAGTCTAAAGAGAGGAAAGAAGTGCAAGCAAGAGTTCTTATTTGCTTTTCTCTAAATTTGAGTGATCTATACACTTTCAAAGGAAGAACAAGCTTCAAAGTTGCAAGTAGCTTCAACGAAACACAACCGGTTGCTTCTACAGATTCTTCCTCAAGCTGAAACTTGCCTACACAACTCAGTAAAGTGTAGATCTTCCTTATTCTTACATTATTGTTTGTTTTTGGTGCTTGGTTTGAGTTTGGTGTATCAAACCAAGACGTTGCAAGTAGAGTTGTGATTGGAGTGTAACTCATCATCTACTTGTGTCAATTGTAAAAGCCTCCTAGAGCTAGAATCTAGAAGAGAGCATAGGCTCTGATTGTATATGCCCCCTAGAGCTAGAATCTAGAAGAGAGCGGAGACTCTAAGTGTATTCGCGGAATACATAGTGGAATCCAAGTCACAACGGTGTGTGAGCTTTGAAGAGTGGAGTAGGGAGGTTGCCTGAACCACTATAAAATCTTGTGTGTTGATTTCTATTTCTGCTCTCTACATTATATTGCATTCCATTTTGTTTCTTCATAAAGGGAACTAGATTAATCCGGGATAAAAGTTTTTGTTTAAGTTTTAAACTTTCATAATACCCAATTAACCCCTCCCCTCTTGGGTAATTGCCATTAACTCGGGACCAACATGAATCTCACACCTTGCGCCATACAAATAATGTCTCCAAATTTTCAAGGCAAATACCACAACTACTAACTCTAAATCATGTGTGGGGTAGCTTACCTCATTGGGCTTTAGCTGTCACGACGCATATGCTATCACTTTACCCCTTTGCATCAAAACACATCCCAATATTTTTCTTGACGCATCGCTATAAACCACAAACCCTTCATTTCCTTGGGGTAGGGTTAGGATGGGTGCTTCTACTAACCGCTGTTTCAATTCTTGGAAACTGCGCTCGCACTCCTCAGACCATACATACCTGACTCCTTTACGAGTCAACTTGGTTAACGGGGCTAAAAATTGTGAAAATCCTTCAACAATCCTTCTATAATAGCCGGCCAACCCTAGAAAACTTTGAATTTCTGTAATGGTCGTCGACCTTGGCCATTTCAACACTGCCTCAATCTTTTGAGGATCAACTTGAATACCCTTTTCAGATATTATATGCCCAAGAAATCCTATTTGTTTCAACCAAAATTCACATTTCTTCAACTTGGCATATAATTTCTCTTTCCTCAACCTTTCTAAAACCCTCCGCAAGTGGTCTTCATGTTCTTTCTTCGTTTTAGAGTAGATCAGGACATCATCGATAAATACAACCACAAATTGATCAAGATAGTTCCGAAAAACCCTATTTATCATATCTATGAATACAGCAGGGTCATTAGTATGTCCGAAAGGCATTACTAAAAACTCATAATACCCATACGTAGTTTGAAATGCCGTTTTATGAGTATCGGTCAGACTTATCCTCAGTTGATGATACCCTGACTGTAAATCAATCTTGGAGAAAGTCGTGGCTCCTTGCAATTAATCAAACAGATCATCGATCCTGGGCAATGGATACTTATTCTTTATTGTAACCTTATTTAGCTCCCGGTAATCAATACATAATCTTAAACTTCCATCCTTTTTCCTCACAAACAATATTGGAGCTCCCCAAGGGGATACACTTGGTTGGATGAAACCCTTATCCAATAGCTCCTGTATTTGCGCCTTTAGTTCATTCATCTTAGCTGACGCCATTCTATATGGAGTTTTAAAAATTGGAGCAGTAACCGTCATCACATCAATCGTCATATCCATTTCCCTTTGTGGAGGCAATGTGGTTAACTCCTTTAGAAATACATCGGGAAATTCTCTAACCACAGGGATTTGATTAATTTCTACCTCCATGCCTTTGTCTACATTCACTGACACCAAATAGGCTTGACGTTTTTGTCAGATCATCCTAACAGCTTTCATAGATGATATCAATATACTTGAACTGTCAGGTTGCCTTAGTTTTCCAATGGCAATCTCCTTCCCTGGAGTTGCTTCAAATTGCACTTTCTTATGCTTACAGTCTATGGTTGCTCCCCATTGGCTTAGCCAATCCATACCTAATATTACGTCAAACTCAGTCATAGGCAATAGGGTCAAATCAGCTTCTAGAATCAATGATCCTATCCTAATTGGGCATGCTCTACATACTTGGCTAGTACTTGCTAACCTATATACTGGAGATTCTACATGTATAACCTGATTGGTCTCTTCTACCGGCAGTGCATGGGTGGTCACGTATTGGCATGCTATGAATGAATGGATGGCACCAGAATCAAACAAAGCTATTCCCAAATTCCCTAGAATATAAACTGTACCTGTGATCACCTTCTCTTCCTGTTCTTGAGATTCTGTCCGGGTCAAGGCATGCACGTGCACCGGGTTCGTAGAAGTTCCCTGCTTACTTGTTGCTCCAGGTATCCTAAGCTGAGTAGGTCTGTCACGTCCTTGAGATGATTGTGCCTTGTTTGGGCAGTTCGGGGCTATGTGGCCCACTTGATCACAAATATAGCATTGACCACTTTTGCTTCCCCCGCCCTGCATTCCTTGGCAATGTGACCCATCTGTCCACATTTATAGCACTTATTCGAGCCTTTTAGACACTCGCCTGTATGTCGCTTTTGACATTTCTTACACAATGGCGAGCTTTTCCTTTTTGGGATTCCTTTTCCCTTCCTTATGTTGCCTTTTTTAGCTTTCTCCTTCCCAGTTTTCGATTCCTTGGGACTCGTACTGAACTCCTTTGAACCCAATCTTAGTTCTTGAGTTCTCAAAGCTTCAATTTCCAAAGCCCTTGCTCTCTCAAGGCTTGAAGCATAACCTTTAATCAGCAAAGGGACAAGACTTTCCCGTAGATATGGCCTCAGTCCTTGTTGAAATCTTTGTGCCTTGTTTCCTGGCACATTAGCAATCCATGGCATATATCTGACCAGAGCGTTAAATTTTGTAGCATACTCAGTGACCATCATCCTCCCTTGATACAATTTTTCAAATTCTATCACCTTTTGACTCTGCAATCCAACCGGGACGTATTCTTTGTTAAATTCTTCTAGAAAAGTTTGTCAAGACACTTCTTTGGGTCGTGACATTGTGATTAACATCGTCTCCCATCATTTGTGTGCGTCCTTTGCCAATAAATGCACTGCACACAATACCTTTTGAGGGTCATTGCATGGAGATATTCTAAATAATTTTTTAATCTCCATTATCCACTGCTCTGCTTGGATCGGGTCAGGTTCTCTGGAAAACTTCGGGGGCCGTTGCGCTAGAAAGGCGTTAATGGCTCTTCTATCAGCTTCCATTAGTTGATTCTCATCCCTTAGAGGTGCCAGTGTGTGACAACGGGGTCCGCCATCGGAGCAGGTCCTTCTTTCTCTGTACTACCCAATTGAGCTTGTTGGGTTCTTTCCCATAAACCCTGTTTAATGTCGGCAGTCTGCGCTGCCCAGTCCCTAGTGGCCTGCTACATTGTTTCCTTCACTGCTGCAAACCACTCTTTCTTCTATGAGTCTAGTTTGTCTCGACTCAGTTTCCTCCTCCACATTTCTTTCAGGGCTTTCATTCTTCCTTCTTTGTTGATTCCTTTGGTTCAGTCCTTGTGTTACATGTCTTCCTCTTTTAGGTCGGCTATATTCACCAACTTCATGTTGGCTTGGAACCTCTGTCGCTGCCTCTTTTCCTTTATTTTTCCTTAATCCTGCTCTTGTTTCCACCATTGTGTTAATTTGAGTATATAACAACACACTTTTCATTTTCTATTAACATTAAATCATTATATATGCATTTCATTTAAAATCAATGTTAAGTCATTGCATATGCATTTCATCATCACATGGTCACAACCAATTCATTCAATCACAATTATATCACATTATTCAAGCTCATTCATTCATATATCTAAAACTTGCAACTTTAGTTATATCAACATATTTACTCACATTCATCATATTCACATCATCACATCCATAGTTAATACATGTGAAAGTAAATCACACTTATGTACACATATAGCATTGCACACACATTTCATACTTATATACATGCCAATCTGTCTTAGCAACCATATTGTCATCAAACCACACTTCTATATACACAACTTAAAAAAAAACCAAAACATTCATCGTCTTCCTGAACCTCTCCTTAGACATCTACGTCTACGTGCAACTTGTGAGGGTACTTCCGTGATCATGCTAGTATCGGACCATGCCTGGACCTCCTCCTCTTCACTATTATTATCATCGTCCTCATCCTCCCCTACAAACTCCACTATGTCTTCTTCTACTTCTTCCTCTACTTCCTCCTCTTCCTCCTCCTCTTTCTCGACAAGCTCGAGGAATTCCATCGGATGGTCATCATCATTGACCTCGGCCAATCGAACAATTTCACCTGTATTCTCCATTATGTATAACATGACCTTGTCAGGCTTAGGAGCTGCAGGTATTTCAATGACTCCCTCGTCACGAGACGCTTCTCAATATAGTGGGCCATGTCTATCTCACGCTGATGGAGTCGATCCCAGCGTGATCCATAGCGAAACTGAACACAACCATCCCCAAATCTATCCATGGGCCTGCGTCGGGGGGTGTGGGTGCCTGAGTCTTTTTCCAAAAGTCTTAGAGGTCTTGCGGATCTACTCTGTCAGTTAGAACACGGGGAGATCGGGGAATTCTGAGGTATGTTCCTGGTAGAACTCGTGCTCTAGGTTTGTAACTGGAGGGCTCTCCTAAACTTTGTTCATGTTTACCAGAGGGAACTATGGGGAACTGTGGTGTGTTGTGTTGGAATTCCCATCACCTGTGTATATTCTCTTCCCTTCGCTGTCTCCTCTCCTCCTCTTCTCTCCCTTTTTAACTCCTCCGCACTCATCATCCGCTTACCTCTATCCGCCATCTGTACAAACATAGCAATCAAATTGCATTGCAACATAATTTATCATCATATGACATGCATTCCATCATATTATAAGCATACCTAATCATCATATAATCATGTCTATTTCATCATATAATCATGTCTAATGTATCACATAATCATATATAGTCATGCATATCTTATCATATTCTTTCAATTTTTCATACTTGAAAATTTTCCACGCCTATTTACCAATCCATGCTCTAATACTAAGCTCTGTGGCGCCCCAAAACCAAGCATCACATCCTGAGCCTTACCTCGGGATCGTATTGATTGGTAAACGTGATCAGGATTGTTGCCCTGTCACACAGCGAGTTTTAACGGATGTTTATCCACTTTAATATTTCCTCATAAGAGTTTGATTTCTCATATTTTCATCTCAAACATATCTAGGTCATTTCCAACCCATTATCATATACAAAGCATGCTGATCAAAAACATTTCATCAAGTACATAAATCAGATGTCACTGCATGTATTATTCATAGTCATCAACATAAAACATTTGAATAGTTACAATCATTCATCATGAATTATTTCATAACATAGAATTGCTAAAATTTTTCCATGACCTTCTCAAGCTAGAACTTGCTCCTTCGCCATTTGCTCTCTTTCACCTGTCTTTGAGTTTGGAAAATAAAATCGTGAGTCGAAACTCAATAAGCAAGCTATTTGCATTTTACAGGCAATTCATTTCAGGTAGCATTTTGCATTTAAAATCATATTGGAAAGCAACTTATACTTTATCAAAAGGTATATCTTGAAAATATAAATCCTGTACCCATCATGAGTACAATATGCATAATGACATATAAAAATATGAACATAATCATCATAATTCCCTTAGGATGGAAGCTGTCCAGGCAACCATCCGTCCACGTCATCTCCCATTTTAGAGAGGGCGCCGCCGGCCTTGGGCCTATTTTAGCGACTTGGCCACACTAAGGGGGGATAATCGGTTCACTTACACCCTTTAAGTGGACCTAGAACCCTGTGCACATGAACTTTTTATAAATCCATCTTTAACATGCTAGCATAATTTTTCAATCAGAAACATAGAATTACATCATTTTTCCATAGCATTTATCAAAGAAAATTTCATAATATCTCATTTATAGTAAAAACATCATTTCAACACCATGTAACTAAGGAATGGCCATCCTTAAATATCTCTAATACATTTTCAATGTTTACATCAAACAGTTAGTACAAAAATCACATTTATTTAAAGCAATTTAGAAAAGCAAAGATCTTTTAGAAAATCTGCTTGCTTACCTGTGTCCCTTAGCTTTCCGACTCTGCTTTTTCTTTGCCTTTGCCTACATGAGAATAATATACTTTTTTATATATTTATTTTCCTCATATCTCACTTAGTTTTCCAACCCATTCCATTCACATATATCATTTATTTGACTTCACAAGTCATTATGCACATATATAGCATATATTGCACATATTAGCACATTTCATGGTTTTATACACAACATATATAACCTCATAATTAGGGTAATCACCCCACCATATGATAATCATTCAATACTTATTATTTATAGGTTCATTAACCTCAATTTGCTATTTATCAATCCTTTTCCAAAATACATGCATCGGTGCTCCTTTTATGCACACATCGTCACTTCATACTTCATAAATAAATTTCAAAATTTTAAATTAATCATGATACATTCTAAAAATATGTATAACCATGAAATATATTATATTTTCATACATTTTTTCACATAAACATATTCCATACGTCATTCGCCACTTATGCACATTTATCCTTTCACATATGCCTATTTGGCAACACATACATAATATATTTCATAAAATTTTCTAAGTCAGAAAATTACTCCACATTTTAGAGTGTTAATTACCCTTAATTTTCATTGCATTTAAGATATATTTATGGGATTTAAATCCACTTACCATAGGTTTCCAAAATAGCAACTTTGGAACCCGTTTTTCACCATTTTAACGTGTCTTTTGACACATAACCCTAAGCAGTTTAATAAATCTAAATTTTCAGCAAATAATTCCATTTTTACTAATTCAAATTTAGGGATTAACACATATTTAATATTCATAAATTAAAACCTCTCAAAACAGCAAGTTGCTTACCCGTTTCGGGTTCCGTTTTCACTTCATTTATACATCGTTTCATAAATTCATAAAAACCAGATTTTGAGCTTATTTTCTCAAATCCTTTTGGGAATCAACAATACATTAACCCTAGGGTATTTTACCCCATAAAACATTCACAAATCATGCAAACCCATTTCCATAGCATTTTTAACCTAAAAATGAAGAGTTCGGGTCATAAACGTCGCTTTACATTCCATATTTTCTAAGATTCATTCCTTAAGCTCAAATCAACATATGATCTACATAAATACATGATTCATAACCTAATCATATCATTCATTCAAAACAGAAACTTGACATGGGGATTTAGGTTTATCAACTTGAGTTTTCATCTCATATATCATTCAAAACTTCATTTTCACCATCTATATCATGGGAATTCAAGCATATAACCTAACACCAATTTTGTGAAACCCTAAATAGGTAGAACCCATATGTACGAATTAATCATGTATATGATATTAATTGTGAATTATTTAATTATGAAGGTATTATATGATTTTGCTAATTATTGTAATTAGGGTTATGGATTAGCAATAATGACGTGATTAAGCATTTTGAGCTAAAATGAGACAATGGGATTAGAGCATATTGATGTTGATTTAAATATGCAAATATATCATTAAAAATCATTTTCTATTAATTAGTATGAATTATGGGAATTATGATGGTAATTGATAAGTTTAACGGAAAAACGTTGAAAAATTCATAACTCAACGCCTGTAAGGGGGATTCAGGTGAAATTTGAAATGGAAATTATTAATGTTGGGCTTGGTATTATGGAATAAATGAGTTATGAAAATTCTTGATGAAATGAGATTTATGATTTATTGATCATATTTCAATTTCAACCGTTAACTTTAAACGGCTATAACGGGAGCTAGGAAATTCGGATTGAGATGAAATTTGAAACGGTTAAATGAAAATATGAGATGTTTATTTTGAATGGCTTGGATTAAGTATGAAATTTTGGGAAAATACCTGCATTGAAAAAGGTGATCATGGTTGACTAATGCTCCACATGAGTACATTGCATTTAATGCTAGAGTACAAAGCATGATGGCTTGAAATTAATGGAATTTGAGGTGGCAATTGCAGGCCATTTCTTAGGTATTTTATGTAATTATTTGAAATGCAAAAATATGAGAATTATCCAGCTATTAAATACATATCATGATGGAGCTACAAAGCAAACCACCTAGCATAGAGGAGGTGGCAACATGGGACGTCCAAGGGGCTGTGTTGCTGCATATTTTTTATTTTTTAATTTTTAAAATATGCATATATGTTTCTGAGATGCAAGTACATGAGATGTTCAGGCAATTACAAATATTTGCAGCATTAAAAAAACTGGAAAAGGCAGATACATGCAGCTGAAACGTGGACAGCATATAGGGATGGAAAATGTGATTTCATATGCTAAGTTGCTATAGTTTTTGTTAAATTTATTTACCCCAAATTAACATATAAATTAAGGGTTAATCAAGTTTATAATTTACCCTTAAATTAGGGTTAAAAAAATGAAAAATGGATGCAAAAATGGGCAACAATGGACATGCAAAGCTGGACGTGAATGGAGGCAGATTGACGGTCATGCTTTGATGCAGTTTTTGATTTTTGTAAAAAGGTAAAATCCCAATTTTACTAACCTGTATGTAACTCCCCATTCCTAGAAATACTCAATAACTAGTCAATGAGTGTTACACAACCTAAGAAAAATTCGGCAGCATCTCCTCATAATATACAAGGGGTAATATGGAATACATGACCTGATATTCATAAACATTTCAATCTGTAACATTCAATCCTTTATTTATATACTTGCATCGTCATATAATAAGGACATTCATATAGAAGGAAAATTATTAAATATTACCCTTACACATCAAGAAAATATAATGATCATGCATATGTGCATCCACAGAGATTATAATCCAATCCGAAATACCAAATACATTATAATTGTCAAAGTGAATCCACCTAAATAATTGTCTACATATATGATTATCAAAAGAGCACAAATTTAAAAGAACCGAAATTAAAATATTGTGTTATGGTCTCTCAGATTTGATCTTCAACTTGTCCCATCTTGTAGTTCCCCACCTGGCCTGTGATCTAAAGGCACAATAACAAACGATATGAGTCTAAATAGACCCAACAAGTAGATAGTGGTTAGCATAGAGTGAAAATAAGTATAATGATGGATTCTCATGTAGTGATGAAGCTAACACATATGGGTCCAATACCCACTCCCAAGATCGTATACATACAACCACATATAAATAGAATAACACAACCAATCATCTACTCATGTCCATCAAGGGCCATGAACAACCCTCTCCTCATGTCAGTCAGGGGCCATGAACAACCCTTTTACAACCAACCATTTGAAATAACACGTCATACATAACAGACAAGGAAACATGTTGCAAACCGCACATACAACATCAGCAAAATTTAAATTCAACATATAAATCTGTCACACAAGCATTTTATCAAACACATGATAGGTGCGAAATGAAAGAACCTTCAATTCATACTCTCGTTTGAGGCGAATTAGTTCACGTCACATTTTAACAATATGAAAACTGCTAAGAAGTCTTTTACATCATAGAAATCGCACATTTAAAGCAAATTCCCCATGAACCCTAACTGTTACGAACCCTATGCCTCATACCATGAAGTTGTCAGGCGCTACACATTCCCACCAGTCTCACATCACGTTTAACATAAAATTTCATCACTAAATCAAGAAGGGGCGACATCTACTTACCTTGATCATGATTTCTCCCAAAATAGCGACCCTAGATGTGGATTGTAGAGATTCAGAGCTTCGGAGCTTCCCGGACTAGGATCTATGACCTTCAAGGAAGTCGGTATAGTTTTCCTCAAGAGATCCACGGGTGGTTCGAACTGAGTGGAAGAGAAAGAAGAGGAGGAGCGAATAACCAGAAAAGGAGAAGAAGGAAGCACAGTCGGGCGCGAAATGGAAAAATAAAGATCTAGAGCGCGGGCCGCCCATTTTAATTGAACCCATTGAGTCGAGCTGGGGCATGGGTCGGGTCCAGTCGCAATTAGTAATTTAATTTCTCGCTCCTACAACTTAATAATTAAAAATTTCTCCGGGGGCGCTGCCCCCTTGACCCCCGCGACCTGACCGGTCAGGTCGAACCCTATACCTACGCTGCGAAGGGAAAAAAATAGTTATAGTGCTCAACAATGACATACTAATCATACACATATAAATTTATACTCAGTGTGCTAAGATCATAAACTCCTAGTGGCATGTTCATAAGTTACCTCGTAAATAAAGAAGGGTTATAATGAAAATAAAACAAAATAAAATACTTGGCCCTTACACTGTAATTGAGCCAACACATAAGGTAGATAAGGGAGAATTTAAGTGTGTGGAAATGCACCAAATAGTGGGGCCCATAGTTGGAAAAATTTCAGCTCCTATAAACCCATGCACGTCACTTGAGAGAAGAGGTTGGAAAATTGCTAAGCGTGAGATTTTTCACCCAAGAAACCAGTAGCATCTCCCCATGTCCCTCTTGGCCAGAAAAAGTAGGAATAAAATCAAGGAGAAAAGGAGGAGAAATTGTGGAGGAAACCATCTCCAAGAATTAGGGTTTGGTTTAGCTCAAAACCAAGTAAGTATATGTGTTGTTTGAATGGTTTATTTTGAGTTTTTAAACTCTAAAATGGGAATATGGAAGGGATGTTTAAAGGATCTGAAAAATGAAGATATATATTTCTTTTGAATGAATATGGAATGGATATTAGGTTTTATGTATGAATTTTTAAGTTTAAGTTGATGAAAATGAGGTTTTGCATGTGTATTAAGTGGAAAATCCAAGTTGGTAAACCTCAAATCTCCAAGACAAGTTTCTGTTTTGGTTTTATGATGTGATTAAGTTATGAATCATGTATTCATGCAAAATATATGATGTTTTATTCTTAAATGATGAATTTTTGAAGTTATGGAATGCAAAGCGATGATTTTGACCTAATTTCCACGTTTCTATACTAAAAATGCTATGAAAATGGATTTGCATGTTTTATGCATGATATGTAGGGTAAAATACCATAGGTTTAAGGTATTATTGATGACCAAAAATATTTGGGAAAATAAGCCCTGAAACAGATTTTTATAGATTTTATGAAAAAGTGTTAAACCGATGTGAAATGGGACTGAAAACGTGTAGGCTACTTGCTGTTTTGAGAAATGATAATGCATGGATGTTATATATGTGTTAAACCCCTAAATATGGATTAGGAAAAATGGATTCATTTTCTGGAATTTCGAAATTATATGACTGCATAGGGTTATGTGTCAAAAGACACGTTAAACGGGTGAAAAACGGGTTCCAAACTTGCTGTTTTGGAAACCTATGGTGAATAGATTTAAATCTCATAAAAATACCCTAAATGCAGTGGTAATTAAGGTTAATTAACCTGCTGAAATATGGATTTCGTATCTGCTTTAGGAAATTTTATGAAATATTATATGTATATGAGGCTAAATGGGCGTATGTGAATGATACATGTGAATAAGTGATGAATGACTTATGAAAAATGATTTTGTACAAAAATGCATGAAAATAAGATGAATTCCATATTTATATATCTGTTAAAGATTTTATGATATTAATTCCAAAATTGTGGACTTGATTAATGAAGCCTAAGACGATAGCATGTGCTAAATCAAGCACCGATACGAGTATTTTAGAAAAAATGGATAATTGGAAAAGTGAGATTAATGAACCTATGTATGATGGTTATTGAATAAATTTTGTGTGATTGAAATAAATACCCTAATAGTGGGGTTACATATATAAGTTATGTTATGTGTTAGCCAATGAAATGTGCAAAATATGCACCTATATGCTAAATGTATGCATAGTGACTTGTGAAGTCAAATAAATATTATATGTGAGTAGAATGAGTTGGAAAAATAAGTGAAATATGAGAAAAGGAAATATATGAAAAATCGTATTATTCTCATGTAGGCAAAGGCAAAGAAGAAGCTGTGACGGAAAGCTAAGGAATTTAGGTAAGCAAACAAATTTTCTAAAGATTTTTGCTTTTTTAAATTGTTTACATAAATGCAAATTTTTCTTAAACTTGTTGGATGAAACTATGGAAATTGTTTCTAGTGTATTTAAGGATGGCCATCCCTTAGCAAAATGATATTTTACTTCGAATGCACTATTATGAAATCTTTCTTTGATAAATGCTATGGAAAAATGATATGATTCTATGTTTTTGATTGAAAAATCATGCTAGCATGTTAAAGATGGATTTATGCAAAAGTTCATGTGCACAGGATACTAGGTCCACTTGGAAGGGTATAAGCGGACCGATTGTCCCCCCCCGGTGTGGCTAAGTCGCTTAAAACAGGCCCAAGGCCGGCGGCGTCCTCTCTGAAATGGGAGTTAACATGACGGATGGTCGCCTGGCTAGCTTCCATCCTAAGGGAGAAATGGTATATATGTTCATATTTTCATATGGCATTATGCATATGGGACCCGTGATGGGTACAGGATTTCATGCTTTTAAGATATACCTTTAGACAAGGTAAAAATTGCTTTCTAATATGCTTTTAAATGCAAAATATTGCCTGAAATGATTTGCCTGTAAAATGCAAATAGCTTGCTTATTGAGTTTCGACTCACGATTTTATTTTCCAAACCCAAAGACAGGTGAAGAACAGGACATGGCAAAGGAGCAAGTGCCAATCTAAGGAATCAATGGAAAAACTTAGAACTTTCATGTTATGGAACTTATGTGAAAAGGATGTAAACTGAAATTTTATGTTGTGTATGTGACTATGATGTATATATGCCATGACACCTGATTTAGGCATTTGTTGAAATGTCCCTTGAACAGCATATTTGTATGCGTTGAATGGATCGAAATGACTTAGATATGTTTGAGTTTGTAAATATGAGATCTTAAATTGTTATGTTGACTTCTATATGATCATAATTAATGGGATAAATATCCAATAAAACCCGCCATGTGACAGGGCAACAATCCTGATCACGTTTACCAATCAATACGATCCCGAGATAAGGCTCAGGATGTGACGCTCGGGTTCGGGGCGCCACAGAGCTTGGTATCAGAGCATGGATTGGTAAATAGGCGTGAAAAATGTCTAAGTATAGGAAATTGATAGAATATGATGAGATATGTATGAATATATATGATTATATATGATTACCCATGATTATGTGATGAATTAGATGTGATTAAATGATGCTCATGTATGACTATAACATGATGAAATAGACATGTTCATGTGATGATTAGGTATGCTTCTAACATGATGTAATGCATGTCATATGACAATGAAGTATTGTTGCAATGCAATTTGATTGCTATGTCTATACAGATGGCAGATAGAGGTAAAAGGGTGATGAGTGCGGAGGAGATACGAAAAGAAAGAGAGTAAGAGGAGAAGAGACAGCAACGGGAAGAAAACATTAATAGATGGTGGGGGTCTCAGCACGACAATGCACTGTTTCCATCAGTTCCCCCAGGATTTTAACCAATACGCACTCATGACCACACTAAGGAAAGCTACTATGACTCCTCCAGTCAACACGCACAAGATCTAGGAGAGCCCTCCGGTTATAAACCTAGGGCACGAGTGTTACCAGGCACTTACCTTAGCATTCTCCGGGATCCCCCTGTTCCAACCGACAGAGTAGATCCACAAGACCTATAGGACTTTTGGGATAAGACTCAGGCACCTATACCCCCCGATGCTAGTCCATGGTACAGATTTGTTGATGGATGTGTCCAGTTTCGTTACGGAGCATCTTGGGAGAGACTCCATCAACAGGAAGTGGACATGGCCCTCTATATAAAAAGGTGTTGTGCCGAGGGAGTCATCGAAGTACCTGCTAGCCCTAAACCTAATGAGGTGATGCTCTATATAATGGAGAACACAGGGGAAATTGTTCGATTGGCCGAGGTCAATGATAATGACGACCCGATGGAATTCCTCGAACCGTTTGAGGAAGAGGAGGAGGAGGAAGAGGATGAAGTAAATGAAGAAATAGTGGAGTTTGTAGAGGATGATGAGGATGGGGATGAGGATGATGATGATAGTGATGATGAGGTTCAGGCTTGGTCCGACACTAGCACTATCATAGAGGCACCCTCACAAGTTCCACGTAGAGGTAGACATCGAGGGAGAGGTCCAGGTACGGGTGCAACTTGGGCCGGGTTCGGCCTGAACCCGGCCCGCCGAACCTGAGGATTTACAGTGTTAAAACCTTGCCATTTTCAACCCGAGCCCGATTTTCCCAGCCCGAACCCGGACCGAATGCATACAGTGCTCGGGTTTGGGTTGATGTGAGCCTGAACCTGAATTTGAAAATATCAATATTTTATTTTTTTAATCCTATTTCTAATATCCCATTCGTCCCGGTATGGCGGTATCCTAAATTCCCGATCCAAATTTTAAAATCAAAAAATTTTATCGAACCCTAAGCCCTCTCTCTGCCCTTTCTACTTCGCTAGTCCCCACGCCTTGCATGGCTATCTATGGTCTGCCTTCTTCCCGCCGGACGCCGGACGGCGGACGGCCAGAGCTCGAACGTGCACCTGCCGCCTACTTGATCGCAGATTCGTGATTCGTCGCTACCTGCCTGCGCGCCTGCACCTGCCGCCTGCTCGATCGTAGATTCATCGGCCACCACTATAGTCCCAGTTCTTCCATCCTCACACCAGTTCAACAACTAAACAAGGATAACGTGTACATCTGCCTGATCTCCATAGCAATGCTACAAAGGTCAAACTAACCCATGAACAACTGGCTGCTCATTCATCACCGCTATTTTTTTTGTGCCCTTTTAAACTCAAAGCCACCAACTGTGATTGTGCATGCTAATATCATTGCTCTTTGTCTTGGATGAGAATCTCGAGGACCACTAGCCTCCAACATCCCTTTCTACTATGCTCTCACATGATCAATAGATAAAATCCCAAAACAAGCTTTTGAAAATACCTCCACCTCACGACAAAAAAAGGGACCAGTCCAGTAGTCCTCCCACCAATATTTTTTTTGTTTTCATGCAACCATTAGTTTTCAGATGTATACATTGCTGCTCACCAAAAAGTTTACAGCTTGAAACTTGACTAGATAAAAAAGTAAAATGCATGACTTTCAATTATTGGCAAATATTGTACCTAAGAAATTTGATGGAATGAGGGGGAAAACAACAGTGGCCATCTGGTACATGTTTTTTTAAAAATAATCTGGGGGCAAAAAATTTTTACACACTTGATTGAATAATGAATGGATAAAAAGGGCATGTGTTAACAGGTCTGTCACTGATGTTTTATACTGGCATCTAATAAATGGTCCATCAGTTCCAGAGATTACTAGTCAACCAAAAATGAGGGTAAAGGATTTTCTTGACTGAAAACTCAGATAGAAAGCTTGATTCTTTTACTTTGTCATGATGTACACAATTGCCAGTTCTTGATGATCGAGAAGACAATTCAACCAACATAAATATATCAGCTTTTGTAATGATATTACTTAATTGAGGTGTAGCAATTGGGTGTGGGAACATAGATTATAGGATGAATGTCAAACAGTAAAGAACTATCCAACACTAGTTGATTTGACGCTTGAGATTGTACCAACAGAGCGAGATAAATCAATATCAATGTTGAAGTGGAATGTTCAATATTTGCTTTTCTTGCATGTTGTTACTGACATTTTTCTCATGAAACTATTAAAAAGATGCACTTGTCTGCGACACAACACCACCTATTTTGGTGGAAAAGTCTGTTGCCAGCCTGTCAATAAATTTCATTAGGATCAAAATATTCCTGAAAGTTTGTGGTGATCTTGAATGTGCTATAATCTTGACTAGCTTTGTTTTTCAATTTCTCAGATGGGGAAGAAACTATCAAAACTAATTCGGGATTCAGGTGCGCAGGCATCAGGAACTGAGCACGACAACCCACGCTATCCACCTCTGTAATTAAATTTCCTTTTATAGATGCCATTTCATTTCAGTCCTTGATTTTTTTTTTCAATTCGTAAATTAGAACATGACTTGGTTTGTCTTATGGTTGTATGATAATATTTATATATATGATTGTGATATTCATGTTAAATTACAGGACAGACAAAGGTTGTACTTCTACATTCATCAAAATGTGGTTACTATTCAACTTAATTAGAAAAGAATGCCTAAAACAGGTTTTTCTTCTTAATACTCTTAAATAGTATTTAACTTTTTCTTGCTTTCTTATAATAAATTGTAATTTTATATTTTTTTAGCAATAGATTTGTGATTAAATGAGTATAGGATATATATTTATAGAACATGTCAACCCGAAACTCAACCCGAGCCCGAATTTCAAAAATAGGGTTAGGGTTAGGGTCGAGGTGAACTCGAGTTTCATGAGCCCGAGTTGCACCCCTAGGTCCAGGAGGACGATGAACTTACTTGTTTTTCTTTTCTTTAACCAACTGTGTATATATATAAGTGTGGTTGATGATCATGTGGTGTATATATAATTATGGTTGGATGACACTATGGTTGCTATGGTGAACTGACATCTATGTAAGTGTGAAATGGGTATGCTATGCTGAATATGTACATAAGTGAGACCCACTTTTGTATGTATTAACTATGAATGTGATGCTGTGAATATGTTGAAATACCAAATTTTTGATGTCTTAGATATATATGAATGAATGAGCATGAGTTGAATGATGTGATATATTATGATTGAATAAAATAATTGTGACCATGTGATGATGAGATGCATATGCAATGATTTAACATTGAAGGAAATTGAAATGCGTATGCAATGATTTGATGATGATTATCAATGAAATGAATATATAATGATTTAATGCTAATTGAAAATGAAAAGTGTGTTGTTATATACTCAGATTAAAACAATGGTGGAAACAAGAGCAGGAGTAAGGAAAAATAAAGGAAAAGAGGCAGAGATAGAGGTTCCAAGCCAACATGAAGTTGGCGAATCTAGCCGACCTAAAAGGGGAAGGCCAGTGACACAGAATTAAAAGAACCAACAAAGGCGAAATGATGAAAACCCTGAACGGAATGTGGAAGA